>OY759157.1:1362500-1834768 GCA_963662125.1 Diplazon laetatorius | reverse complement strand
GTGAAAAAAAAACTTAAATAAAAAGGAAACGAAATAAATTAAAAATACCTTAAATGACATCCGCCGAAATAACGTGGAAAAAAATCTGAAAAAAATGTAAAATTTGGTTTTCAATGTGCACTTTGAGCTGCGTAAATATCACAATGAACCTAGATAGTAAAGCCCAAAGTTATCCGATATTCGATGAAATGACTCATATACTGCAAAATTAAATTGGATTATTCTCACAAATGTTACCGCAACGTTCTACACTAATGCAACGTGTAATATTGAGAAACTCGGTATCCTACCCACACACACACACACAGACTTACTCACAGACGTGTTTCTTATACGGAAAATATAATCACGTGGCTGAGGTTAATTATCAGTGCCGACCGCGCAACTTTCGCATCTCTCCCTTGATGTTCTTCCCCACACAGCAAAATTGATCCCGGGATCATCCTGATACAGTCCTATTCGGGTCTCGGCAAGATAGAACGTCCTATAGACGTCTGTGGGAGGTACTCGTGAGACATTGTTCTACCCGGGATTAATATAGGATGGCTTGAGGATGTCCTGTCGTGACCGCTTGTAGACGATCGCAGTGCACTCTCTTATAGACGTCTGTGGGAGGTGCCAGTGAGACATTGTTCTACCCGGGATTAATATAGGATGGCTTGAGGATATCCTCCCGTAACCATGAGTAGACGATCACAATGCACTTGCTTATAGACGTCTGTGGGAGGCACAAGTGAGACACTGTTCTACCTAGGATTGATATAGGATGGCGTGAGGATGTCCTGTCGTAACCGTTAGTAGACGATCTCAATGCACTCGCCAATAGACGTCTGTAGGAGGTACTACTGAGACATTGTTCTACCCGGGATTAATATGGGATGGCTTGAGGATGTCCTGTCGTAACCGTTAATAGACGATCGCTGTGCACTCTCTTATAGACGTCTGTGGGAGGTGCCAGTGAGAAATTGTTCCACCCGGGATTAATATAGGATGGCTTGAGGATGTCCTGTCGTGACCATTTGTAGACGATCGCTGTGCACTCTTTTATGGACGTCTGTTCGAGGTACTAGTAGGACACTGTCCTACCCGGGATCAATATAGGATGGCTTGTGGATATCCTCCCGTGACCATGAGTAGACGATCACACTGCACTCTCTTATAGACATCTGTGGGAGGTACTAGTAAGACACTGTTCTACCCGGGATTAATATAGGATGACTTAAGGATGTCCTGTCGTAACCGTTAGTAGACGATCCCAATGCACTTTCTCATGGACGTCTATGGGAGGTACGAGTAAGACTATAACATGAGGTCTCATAGGAGAAAAGTCTTATACTTGAGTATTTCAGTCACCGAGTGAGGAAAATAACACTCTCTGTGTTCCTGTTAGATGTGCGTTATATGAGCGTAAAGTAATGGTACAATCTCAATAGTCAGATTAGCGTAGTGGTTTAAGTTAGGTAGTTATTAGTTAGGTAGATAGGTCAGTCCGTCAGGTCGTAGGTTCGAATCCCCGCAGTGCCATCTTTCCGAAATGCAAATTGCATTTCCGGACAACTTTTTTTTTAAATTCATATTGGTCAAATAATTGAATTAATATAACGATATGTCGACTGTCGGCCAAAAAAAAATTGATTTAACAAATAAATAATTATTTCGCAAGCGTTTTTTTACGGATATGCATATAAGCAAATCTTTGGACATCGCAGGGACGTCAGTGGGATTGTCCCATTCCGGTAACACATAGCGGACATTTAAAAGCGCATGGGAGTCCCATGGGACCATCCCAATACCATCCCGAGACAACTGTCGAGACGTCCGAAAGACGTACTTTGGACGTCTTTTTGCTGTGTGGGTCCACTCTTCTGTGCTCGTCGGGTTTGGAATTTTTTATTTCGTTTTTTTTTTTTTTCATTCGTTTTATTTTCTAATTTCGTTGGCCAAGGTGGTGTGGCGTTAGTGGCGAAAGAAACGGAGGGAGGAGAGACGGCCCGGCGAGGACGAGAAATGAAACTGCAGACAGGGAACGAGGGAGAGAGAATAGGTCGGTGTGTTTTTTCGTCAGACGCAGCCGACGTCCTTCGGCGCTCGTCCTCCCGGCGGACCGTAAAATTGCGTTGCTACCACCAGCCAGCACATCGGTTCCACGATGCGTGAACGCAAAATAGCAGCTTTTCGCGTGTACATTGCTCCTGCGCCTCGGAAACGACCCACCCCCCCTCCCCCCTCATGCCCCTGCGAATGGTTTCACATTCACTCGGGCTTTCGCCGATGCTGTCGGTACGTACGAAACGTCGGCGATAAGCTAGCAGCTTTATGAAGCCAATGAAAATTGCTTGTAACGAATGATTTTTTTTTTGTTTTTTAATAAAAACGAAAAAAACTTTTAAAAAAAAACAACCTCGTCTACTTCCGCTGTGCCCACTTCATTACTCGCCGTGCTTCGTGGAAAAACGGAAAATTAAGTTCAAATGCATTTCTTATTATACGACGCGAATGTCTTGAAGGTTGTTTGTTTGCTTGTTTTTTTTTTTTTTTTTTTTTTTTTGAGCTTTTGGTTCCAACCGAGCCCGTCGACCTCATAATTAATTTGCCATTGTTCCGGTTATAATAATGCCATATTTTCATTGTCGACCCGACGTCTTACGTCAGCCATTGTTTCCTTGCAGAACCGCGAAATTTCACGAGGACTTATATATATTTCGTTTTAACGAGCAGCTTGCAATATAACGACATGGTGCATTGCCAAAAATTGTTTGATTCTCTGTTTTTGAAGTTTGTTCCGAGGTCTCTTGATTTTCGTGCATTACACCACGAGCACATTCACACGCTATGCGTCACAGCATATGTAGAAAATGTGTAGAAAAAGAAGAAAAAAAAATGTCGACCCCCGTTTTATCGACTATTTGGACAAACGACCAAGCTGTTCGATGAACAACATTTTGATGCTAGCACATCTACGAGCATGCTAAGCATCAATGGTTATTCATAATTCTGTATTATCTGTTCAATATTCCATTTCTCGATCAAAACATAACATTGAACCGCTGTTATCGGTTATCCAGAAGAGCGATCAAGGTTTGAAAATAACGACGCGGATGGGAAAAAACTGATTTCTAGCCTACTGGCAAGCTGCGTATGAGCAATGTGAAAAAGCTTTTGTACTGAAATTGGTCACTTTGCGTCCGCTATGCACGCGTTAAATGACGCGTTTTCGCGGGGGGTCGGACAAAAAAAAACATTATTCGTTCTACTAAACGCTATGCATGACCAAGCATAAATTAGGGTATCATTGCAAAGACGCGAACCCGATATTATCTCAGATCCATCAATCGCTTCTGTGGCATCCAAACGAATCACGAGATGTGCATCAATTTTCCATGGCCCGGTGCCAGAATAAACCGACGTCGATTCGACAATTATGATTCGTTCGAACCGAACGTTCGGTTCGACGGATCCGTGAATTAAGGTGCACCAACCATCGAACTCGGGTATTTTAGCCTTCGCTGCTTTCAATTAATAGCGCCAAAGTAGCAATAATATGACGTCGAGTGGGACGGGGTTGATGATTAGAGTCGAGCGTACGGAAATCGATAATTTAATTCCTTGCCTAGCAACGCGGGGGGTATCCGCGGTGCAATCGTGCGTTAGTTCGGAAACGTGAGAGCGTTCCCGCGGTGTCTGCATACATATATGTATATAGATATATATATATATATATATGTATCTCGCTTATGCTACAAACACACGGATGTATTTTCCATGCACAAAAGCGAATAGCGAATGGCGGGTGAGTCGTTTATGCAGAACTGGCGATGAGTGTGTGAACGCGGACATACGGTCGTCCTGATCAGAGTTCGAATTAATTTCGCACGAACGCATCCGACCGAGTGAAACAAAAGTGAAGGGAAACATCAAACCATCCGTAAGGGCTCTCGAACGTGTCTGCATTCGTGTATGTGTGTATATATAAATGTGTGTGTGTGTGTGTGTTTCGAGCAGTGATCTGCAATTCATATCGATGTAATTTAAAAGTCCAATTCCATAGGCCACCGTTCACCCATAGACGACACGACCGATTCTGAGACTCCGATAAATTTTACCTGCTACCATTTTTTGCTCACGTCATATCAGGTAATTTTTTTTTTTTCGTTCTTCGAAGTGCTGACGATTACGAGTCCGTATTATATATACATATTTACGATCTTAAGATTCTACATTCAATCTTAATTATGCAGCAACAATTGACGCGTTTATCATCGCTGAATCTTCAAAGAACTATCACCGTCGCAATTATATAATTGAACGAAAAATATTTTCATTAAATTACGGACTGTCGTCGAGTCAAAGTAATATTTCGCAAAACGATTACACGGGCTTTTTAACCACCGCGTTGATTCTCTCGTATTAATTGTACAAAGCACGTGCTCGTACTGCCGGAGTGACAAATTCAACGAAACGAAATAATTATGTTTTCCCAGAATCGACGGAAAATTCAATGAGTAGAAAATTGCATCAAAGAACATTGATGATATACGCGGATGCTCGCAAAGACTCAAGACTCAGAGAAGGATCCTCAAGATTTTCGAGTACAAAGGTTTAAATTGGGTTTTATTCGTGTAAACCCATTAGACGCAATATAGCGGTATTATAGTTGATGCTGAAAACACGTTTTCCGGATGCAATGAATTTTGAAATGCATTTAGTGACATTTAGACGGATTTTATCACATTTTCTAATTGATTTTTCGAGAAACATAAGAAAATTAAAGAGAAATCACGTTTTGTTGAAATAAATAAAATGAATAAAATAAATAAAATAAATAAAATAAATAAAATAAATAAAATAAATAAAATAAATAAAATAAATAAAATAAATAAAATAAATAAAATAAATAAAATAAATAAAATAAATAAAATAAAATAAAAATAAAATTAATGAAATAAAATAAAATAAAATCAAAATTGAAATAAATAAATTAATTTACACGTATAACATCGAACCACCGAACCGCATTTTCCGACCAGTGGCAACGAATGGTAAATAGAATTCGTCCTGCGTCTGTGCTTGGTTCCCCCATCCATCGCGTCCACACGGTTCGGTTAAATTTCGTTAAGCACACAGCCGGAGTTATGTACGAATTTGGCTTAGAGATTAGGTGGCATAGACACAGCCAACTCACACATTGGTACATCGTGAATGTGTGTTAGGTGTGCGACACCGGTTCGCCACTGTCACCGGTGAGTCCCCACGGAAGAACATATAGAACGCAGAGTAAGACACACACACACACACAGACACACACATATATGAGCGATTCCACGTGACTTCAGCCACTCAAAAAAAAAATTTTCCACAAATAATTTTAAAAAATTGAGCTATTTTTTTGCAATATATTCACCGAGTGCCGATTTTTTTAGAAATTTTTTGACAGTTTTATCGATAATTAACGTTTTTTTGTATTTTTCCATCCAAATGGCTGTATCTTTGGCAGGATTTGACGTATTTACATTTGTAAAAAACGAAAATGTGCGTCTTTTTAAGGCCTTTCAGAAAAAAATTACTTTAGATCCTATTGAGCAAGTTGCACGTCCGTTTCAGGGCAAAATATGCAAAAATATTTTTTTTCTCAAAAAATGCATTTTTAATTTTTTTTTTCAAAATTTCCCCGAATTCTGAATACAAAAAAAGAATTTTCGGTATTTTTTATATCGTGGGACCGGCAATCGGTAATGCGTAATTTTACCGATTTCATTAATAGATTTCTTTCAGTTTGATTTTTTTTTTTTTTTCATGTGCTCCAATCGCTTTACGCGAAATCAGAAGCCTCCTTGAAAGAGAAATTAATGATAATCAATGCTCCTTGAATCACGTAAAGCGAAAAAATCGAACTGTAAAAAATCTATTAATGAAATCGGTAAAATTACGCATTACCGGTTGCCGGTCCCACGATATAAAAAATACCAAAAATTCTTTTTTCGTATTCAGAATTTGGGGAAATTTTGAAAAAAAAAATTAAAAATGCATTTTTTGAGAAAAAAAATATTTTTGTATATTTTGCCCGGAAACGGGCGTGCAACTTGCTCAATAGGATCTAAAGTAATTTTTTTCTGAAAGGCCTTAAAAAGACGCACATTTTCGTTTTTTACAAATGTAAATACGTCAAATCTTGCCAAAGATACAGCCATTTGAATGGAAAAATACAAAAAAACGTTAATTAACGATAAAACCGTCAAAAAATTTTTTTAAAAATCGGCACTCGGTGAATATGTTGCAAAAAAATAGCTCAATTTTTTAAAATTATTTGTGGAAATTTTTTTTTTTGAGTGGCTGAAGTCACGTGGAATCGCTCATATGTATGTCGCGTGTTACATAAGCGCACAAGTCAGCCTCCGGTAGAGTTCTGTTTGCGCTTGAGTCTCGCATTGCTCGAAATGTCGAAGTACCTACCGTGTGGACTCGCTCGCGAGTGCATGGAAAATCCGGAACATCGTCCTTCGTAACCGGTTACCGATGCTTGTCTCTTCAAAGCAACGGAGATGTGACTATCGCGGTGGGTTGGCGCGCTGACATTAAACAAACCAACTCCGCCTCAGAGCTATCGCCTTTCAAACCCATCTCACATGCGTGCATCTGATATCGGAACATCGTGCCAGCGTACCTTTTGCAAGGACGGTGCGCGCGCACGCACGCGCGCGTCTACGTACGGTCTTCGAGGGACTCAAAGGGAAACCCAAAGCAACGTCCCCAGAGTGCTCTCTTCAGTCTGTCGAGTCAATAATTCACTAATCGATATTGACACCTGACGGAGTCAAGCTCCCCGGTGTCGTCTTAGCACACGTAAAAGCCTTCCATCTGAGCTTCCCGCGTACTCGCAAATTCTAGGAGAAGACGTGAGACGTACTTGAGAGAGTAAAATTTTCATATGGCCAAAGGGACGTCGCTATATGTATGTATACGTACTGGGCTGAGCCCTGCAGGCAAATCTTTCCCGCTGCGTTTGGGCAAAAAAGAATTCGGCACCCTCGAACGCTTTAGCACTCAACGTTTCAAAACTAAATAAAGTTCTCAGTTTTTTTGGTGGAAATTGAAAAAGTCTGGAGCTTTCAGAATTTTGTATCATCAGCTGATAGCTCAAGTGAAATGCTGTGTGCTTGCAGCAAGAAATAAAACCTATTGCTAAGACATGAAAGCTTCCGAAAACAATTGTCACCAACTACCGTAAGTATGAAAAATGGAAACATATGGATGAATAATTCAACTGTAGTTTTGAGGAGGAATTATCATAAATTCCGGTGTTTATTGATGAGGAATGAAAGCTCTAGCCGCCTTAGCGTGTCGATATAGTTATTTATCGGAGTCCCCCGTCACACTAACACACGAGCGAAACCGCTATGCTCGATGACGCGTCGAAGACATATATCGCAAGAGACTACCGACCGTCCCACACGTGCGTCTGCGTCCTTCACGATGATCCTGACTTCAACCAGGCAGTCCATCCTAATTTCATGCAGCAGCATACTCGACTCGCTTGGCAAACAATACACGTGCCGTCACACCTTTTTTCCCTTTTTTTTTGTTTGTCGACAGAGTATAAACATTGGTTCACGCGAGAGGAATGCAAAATTCCGCACGGATAAATGGAATGTGAAAGATGACGGGAACGCTCGAGGTGCGAGGGTTTCGGTTATTATGTTACATGCTATGCTATGCTATGCGCTATTTTTTTTTGTCTCGTTACACGCTAAACAATCTTCACCGAGATTTTACGATAGCGTTGTCGGATAGAAGCGAAGACGACTCGTGAATCGTTCGATGTTACGATATGTCGGGCACGTATGGTCGAAGTACGGGCTCCACGAGAATCCGTGTTGAGTGCGAAGGCCCTTCATCAAATCTGACCTTGGTTTCGCACTACGTTTTTCGTTGCACTCCCGCAACTTTCGTCGGCTTTGCACACCGAAGAAATATCCTTCTTCGGGGTCTATGGTTCGGGCTCTCCCTGTGATCAAGTGTAATCTCAACGACTGCCCCTTATTTACACCCCGAGGCGCGATCCCCGAGACTCGGGGAACCGACGTACACCCCCGTGCAACGCACACACCCATTGCGATACGCCACAACGAGCATGCGGCAACGTGATTTTCACGCGGAGCAACTTTGAACGAGGCTCGATTCCCGCACTCGAACTTTGAAACCCAATCCTTAAGGGGTTTTATATCCTGTTGTTGTTTGCGCGAATATTAACGATTTTTATGATTTTTTTCGCCGTGTTAGAATAATTTTGAGAGGTTACAACTGTGGAGTATGAATCACAATGTATATCGAGGTACTCGTATGAATTTTTCTTCGTGAAAAAAATTTCCATCTTTCGAGGAACTATTGCCGTTTTTCCGTAACACCTTTTGCTTGAGGATTGAATCGACGATCTTATTATAAAAATCCAAAATTTTGATAAACCCTTCGTTCACGAAACGCGTTCGACATCGTACCAACGAAATCTTTTTAGGTTTAATTTTTTTAATTTCAGATAAGCCGTTCCGAAAAAATGTATTTTTATGGACAATGCCCCTAGTTCCCCCAAAATTGAAATTTTTTTAATGTAAAAAATGCGTACAAGTACCTCAATACGTGTTGCAATTGATATCGTACAGTGTGACCCAATAAAATTATGTTAAGTTGGCTAAAAAAAAATCATGAAAATTCCTCAATTTTTTCGCGAACAACTGTATATAACCCCTTAAAGCCCGCGTGGTCGGAACGACGCGGCTGCTGCCAACCGCGCCGCCATTGCCGCCGACGCCGAGAGGGCCCCCGACGCCACCGTCTGGAAAAATGATAAACGCTGTGTAAACACGCGAGCATCTCGTATGTACCTCGACTGGGTTCCGGACGTTGGACCTTCATTATTGCCCGCAAATATTGTCTCCCCACTCGAGACACGCCGGGAAAAGGAACAATGCGCGCGGGCCGCGGCAACCCCGCACAACCCTTGGAGCAAAATTTTGCCGGGCTTGTATATACACGTGCGTTTTGCTTCGGGCGAAGTTAGGTACGATACCACGGGGCCAAAACGCGTCAACGGAAGGCGCTCATCCTTGCCAAATGGGACGTCCGTTGAAGATTAAAAAAAAAAACCTAACAGTCGCTTTAGAATCCTTTCACCGACTTCGGCAGGAAGATAAGAATGCTATTCATCTGGCAGTCTCGCAGTAATCGACGTATAGATTTCGAATCTTTTCGCGTTTTTCGAGTTTTACACTTCCGCTCTTTTCATTTTTTTTCGTATGTCCGTAAAAACCGCCTAAGTAAAAAAATTCTATATATATCCAAATTATGTATGCAAGTAAGCATATATAGACTACACATGAATAACATGATCTATATTGACTGTACGTAGCTGCTATGCAGTCTATATATGATCTTTTTATAGACTATGCATGCTTAGTCCCATATATAGTTCATATATATATATATTTTTTCACTGCTAGGGCAACAACAACCAAAACGTTAAAACGTCACCAACAACAACAATAACAAGGATGATGATAATCACCATAATAATCATCATCACAGTTGCCACGATATTCCATTGAAAGTATTGACACCCATCTCACCGAGTCTTCATGAGGTTTCGTTGAGTACTTCTCGCGCCTCAAGTCACGCCACGACAGTCTTCAAGTCCTCTCTCGGACCTTAAAATTTCAGTCACGGCATGTACACACACACACACATATATATAACGTGACACGTGAATCCTCAGAAACGATTTCTTCCGGACTCGGTGGATGCGCAGTTTCAACTTTACGTTGATGCCTCGAACGTCGCGAACGAATGAAAGGAAGCGGAAATAAAAAAAAAACACCAAAGATTGGGAAGACCACAGAGAGCTGAAAGACATACACACGCTATAACGCTGTAAAGTAGTTACCGCAGTAGCTGGTAAGGGCATAAGATGACTCTTGCCAATGATGGATCTTTTGTGTCTCTCTTCTTTTTTTTTTGTCCATTTTTTTTCGTCGTTGCTGTTGTTTTCCATCCTTTTCGAGCCAATTCGTGTCCCAACAAAAGTGACCAATCGCCGTTGAATGGCTGACAATTGTGTATAATTTTTATTCCACTTTCCGTCGCCGTTCGACCGAAGAACCGATCACGGTGGGGCGCTGAGGGCAACGAGTGTCGTATATCTATATATATATATATGGTATATACTATATGTATATACAAAGGGGCAGCATGAAATAGCAATGATCGGCCGACAGTGGCCCGGTCGGGTGTTGGGGGAGATGAAGGTGGCGTGGCGCGGCCGGTGCTCAGATCACAAGCTTCGCATCACGCTAACAAGCCTCGAAGCTCTCGTGAGCGAACTGCTGACCGCCCATTCCCCTCGTGGCCAACACCATCATACAACCCCGACCCATCTTCTTCATTCGCATGGGATCTTGCATATCTCTCTCTCCCTCTCTTTCATCCCCCTCTCTCTCTCTCGATCGCTTCTCGCGACCGGCATCACACAACTTGTTCTCTTACCGGTCTCCCTCTCTCTCTCTCTCTCTCTCTCTCTCTCTCTCTCTCTCTGTCTTCACCACGCTCACACTCCTCGCGTGTACGCGGTGTTGTATATTATTCCGCTATGGTTATATACTCGTCGTCGTATCTTCGGGGTCCGGAGATAAATGGGGAGTTGGCTTGTCGCTCCGAAACACGAGGTGCCATCAACGATATCGCGCCCGGTTCATCCAACCCGTCAGTGTTTAATATCACGTGACAAGAATCTTCAAGGTGAAAGTCGCGTGATGCCCTAACACGCCACACCATCGCTTCTATATATATATATATATATATATATATATATATATATATATATTCAATGGCAATTGGGTATTGGGGTGTACTGGCATATCCTGTCAATTATATCTCCGCACCATTTTATCATTATAGGATTTTTGGAATTTTAGAAACCAATGTTCAAAGCTTCCAATCGTAGTGCTTATGATTTGCATATGTTACGACAACGTTATCGAGATACGTTGAGTCGTATTTTCCTGGCATTGTTATTGCCAAGTTGGTCCGATGATAGTCCGGCGAGGGTGATCGCGATTCGAGACGACCGAAAAAACCGGAAAACAGATGTTACTCGATGCTCCCTCACGATTCACAAACTTCCGGGACAGTGTGTGTGTGTGTGTGTGTGTGTGTGTGTGTGTGTGTGTGTGTGTGTGTGTGTGTGTGTGTGTGTGTGTGTGTGTGTGTGTGTGTGTGTGTGTGTGTGTGTGTGTGTGTGTGTGTGTGTGTGTGTGTGTGTGTGTGTGTGTGTGTGTGTGTGTGTGACACTGCTGGTTCCTCCCCCGGTAGACGTTATCATCGATTTCCGCAACTGTGTGTTTTCACCCGGCCGCGGTAACTACAGGCAGTTAAAACTTTGCCTTATGGAGACAAAGTGAGGGTATATCCACGCCGTTCACCGGTGCAACTCTGTTTCGGGGGCGGGGGGGTGGTAACTTTTGTTTTGAAAAAACGACCGTGCAAACCCGGCCATGTTTATTCGTTATTAGCGGTTACCCAGTAGCTTTGCTCGCGTCCTGTGTTGTCCTGTCCTGCAGTATAAAAATATGACTCAACCCACTTCCGGTCGGTCAATTTTCGAGTCCTCCCTTAGTGAGCACCTTGTAACTTGTAACTCTCTATATATTGACGTTCCAGAGCTAAAGTTACAATGGTTATACGGCTTTGCACCCCGTTTCACCAGCTTGGGGGTTGATTTTCGATAAATCCTCTCCTAGCGCACTTCTACACCCGCTAAGCAGCGCATATTCCGAATTCCATGCTTCTGTCTTCAGTGGTTCAGGATGTGCGTTGTCTGTCACTCAAAATCAGTCATCGCAAAACTCTTACGTCTGTGTATATAGATTCTACATACACTCGAATGGGTCTTGTTGAAATAAGATGCTTCAATGATTGCTACCAGTGATAACGAAAAAATATTGCATCACCAGGGAACTCGAATTTCCATGACGTTCACCTTGTTTCACGATTCAAACGACATTGCAATTAGACTCTGGCAATATTGAGAATCCACGCTCGGTGTATCATTTGAATGCCGGTGACGTTTCGGATGCTACACTCAACTGCGACAATGACACAACAATGGGGTGTCACAAAGGGACGTAGTAGCTACACAGTGAAAAATTTTCGCGTGCCGTTTGACGAGGCGACGGACCGCGTAAGCGAGAAAGGTACAGCTTAATGTGACGTAGACTGTGCGAGCAATGAGCTTGCCAGCAATGTCTTGCCGTTTAGACAACGTATAATTTGTCGTCGCTAGTGCGAGTGAGACACAGCTAGCGACAGAATGAAGTGGAGGACGGTTATGAAGCAAGGGGGGTGGAGTACGGTAAAGAGGCACAGGAGAGGGTTATGGTGCATTGCGTAACAGCATGCCAAGAGGCACGAGCGAACACAATGCCGAAAGCTGTTTCCAGTCTCGACCACGAAGAAAGGGTTGCAAGCCCGGAAGTTAGAGCGTAAACTCGCTACCGCCGCTTTCACTCGGTTACTGCCTCTCACTGACACGTGTTCGCGTCACACTCAGGACCCCAACCGTTCTATCTCTCTCTCTCTATCCTCATAACGTTGATATGACGTAAATTCACTCCAATTCAGAATTCAGAGGGTCTGTGATTGCGTCTCGCTCCGCGCCGACACGCGGATCAGCTTCATCTTACCCTTAACTTGTGCTGAGACACTTCGCGTCGTATCATCGTCCAACACCATCCATTTCATCCGCTCCGCGTTTGGATTTGATTTGATGGAATTTCGGTTGATGCGTCTGAATTTTCGGTACGCGCAAGGATAATCGCACGCATTTGCTCGATATTAATTCGGCATTGTCGTGTTGGGGAGTTGATGAAAGACGGTACGAGCAATGAGCCATCGGTACTAATCGCGAAAGTTTCGAGAATGTTAACCGCGAGGGAGGGGGCGGTGGGAATGTACGCAAGTGGTTACTAGCTCTCTCGCCTAGTGTGTAATCGAATTCGGGAGCGTGCGAATGAAATAATTGCGGAATGGGAATTAGCGGGCATTGAGGTTCAAACAAGAGTCGCGCTAATTGTCGTGACTGTTTAATGAATTAATAGGATGAGAGGATTTTACAGCGGGGTTTAGGAGCTTCATTATTAACGCGTTGGCGCACCTTAACCATCGATTGAATTGTTCGCAATTTCGTTCTGAAATTCGTGTAGAGGATTCCCGCTTGTTTCATTGATTTATTGATTGTCTTATTAATTAACTTTCATCGTTGTCACGTGAAAAAAAAAGTCCAGGTTTTGTTAGGGCTCAGATTAAAAAAATTCCACTTGACATCATTTTTACGTGTATGGTTTCATTTTTATTTATCTCGCTTTGCATTACTTTAGTATTATATATATAATAGCGTCTTTTTAGTGCGTCGGGCAACTGTGACGCATCCACGATGAATGTTGCAGTTTGAATTTCTTCGAAGTTCCGGAGTACTTTAATTAACTTTTAACATCTCCGTAAATTTGCCATTGCCGGAAACTCGAGCCCGGGAGGCGAAGGCCTCTTTGAGGGTCTCTCTCTCGTGGTATGTTTTATTGGCACTGTCGAAATGTATGCGCGGAGGGTATATTTAAATATTAAGCGAACAAACAACAATATAAAATGAGAACATTCGGGCAGCCTAGATACGAGGTCGCATCGGTCTTGTTTAATTTTTTACACCAGACCAACTAATTACGCGCTGCATCGTAATTGAATTGCCGAGTCATGGGCCCATTTGGCATAATTTTTTTGATGAGTGTTTTTGTTCCTGCCAAAAGAATCCTTCGTGTATATATTGTAAGAATTATTTTCTCGACCACGTATAAAATTTAAACCAGGAGAAAATTCTTTGAATAAATTTTTTCTTCTTTTAAAATCTTAAAAAATAAAGAATAGATCTGTGGGACCGACGGAGAAAATATCGTTAGAATTGCTTTTTGGAACAATATGTATTTCGTAACGCGAATTTGACATTCGCCGAGCCTCGAAGAATATATAAAAAAAAATATGAACAGTAAATCGCCCCAAGCAGGCGGACGTGACAACGGCCACAAATATTGAAAAACAAATTGGTCTTGCCAGACTTAACGCACTCTTTTATGAATTTTCGTGAACAACTCAATAATATATCCGCGCATTCCATTGAATAGAATCACACCCTAAATAATTTAACACACAAATATAAATAAAGTATCGGCGCCTTCAACCGAATACACTCACACCTGCAATAATTTAACACACCAATACAATAAGATATCCGCGCCTTCAATCGAATCAAATCACACCTGAAATCAATTACACTCAAATACAATAATATATCCGCTCCTTCAATCGAATAAAATCACCCCTGAAATCATTTAACACACAAACAGAATAATATGTCCGCGACTCACTCGTACAAATCACACCTGAAATTATTTAACACGCAAACAGAATAATTTATCCGTGACTCAATCGTACAAATCACACGTATATTAATAAATATTAGCGAGAACGTTCAACTTTACACACCAGATTGAAGATATGTCTCAACGTATGAACATGATAGGCAATTCACTTCGTTCGAGCCCCGCGTATATGGTAGAATTGCGACTTTTCGAATATTGCTCCACACGTAATTAAAAGAAGAATAATAACAACAAAAACATAGCCGGAAGCCGATGATCAAACAACATTAATTGTTGCGGTACTCATCTCGTAAGTTCGTCGATCGCCCAGAAGTTCTTGAGACGCACACCATCGAATTTCTGAGAAATATATCGCCACGATGCTCCGGTGTTGTTCCAGCGATGCTGTGACCCCGTGTAGTGGATGGATGGCGATTATTGCCAACGATTCGAGAGGATTCCGAACGATCGTGTTCTTCACATGCCGTGGAAAGACGTGTATAAATTATGTCCACCACGTGGACGAGCCCGTTGGAATTCAATGGTCGAATTAACGGCGTCAAACTCTCGTATCGTCGAGACAAATGATTATGACGATCGACGAATGTTATAAGACTTATGAAAATTGCTTAACGGCCGCCTTTGCGCGACGCCGTGATAAGATTTATCAAAAATTACGTGTGTGAAAAACCCGTGTATGGGTCAATTTGTCGAACTTTAACGTTGTGCCCGTGTATTCTCGGACACTGCCGGAAAACGAATGGGGGGAGATTAATCGCTCGCGTGGGCACGGCGTGTGATCGACGGGCGAAATCTCATTGCGCGATAGCCACGTAATGTAAGTCGTGCTTCACGTACGCACTATTGGGACGCACGGGCAACCAATCAAACAAACGACGCTGGACAATTTACACCTGTAAATCAAGACTTACTGTTCGCGCGCGGGTGCTCGACACCGGACCGCGAATAACCCAGAAAACCGCATTATCGACGGATCGACCCGTTACAATATATATATCGTTGATATTTTCCCGGAATTCGTTTTATAAATGGACACAGGTAAGAAATATTTCAACTCCGTTTCATTCGAAAAACATTTTTTTTTTTTTACTTTTACAGAAAGCTGCATTTTCCAACTCAAAATGTTCTACTTTCATTAATTCAATTTTTCCATTTTATTGACACGTGAGAAATTGTTTTTTACAAGTTGCAATTAATTTTCAGTATTTTTTTCGTTAAAAAACAATTAATAACTTTTAAAAAATTGTAGAATCAAAAATCTTTCAAATTTCAATAAGAATATTATGCGTTATATAATAAGGTTTCACATTGTGAACAAAAATGAATATACGACGAATATCCGATTCTATACAAAGGCTGTATCAAAATATGTTTTTTTTTTTTTTAATATTATAATTACAACCAACAAAGATACGTTGTCAAGTTTTACTCACGTAATACGAGATTTTTTTGCTCCTCGATGTAGGTTGTGGTTATCAGAAGCATTATCTCGTCGGTCCCTGTGAGCATATCCGTCGTGGAATGTTCGTACCACATGATTGGATCACGTTCGATCGGGGGGCCTCGAGGGGGGGGGGGCGAGGGTAGACAACCCAAAAGACGTGAATAAGGATAAAAATGTGTAGTAGGTACGTAACGAAAAAAATAGGTAATACATGGATTATCATTTGAAATCGGCCAAGTGTTGAAAGCTCGTGTACCGTGAAGCTTTTCAAACGTGTGATAACACCAGAAAATTTCCCAACGGAACTATTCATCAAAATCCTTATCTCACGCTACTCCGATTTCCATTCCAACATACGCAACGTATACAACTCCCGCCCCCCCCCCCCCCCCCGCCCCTCCCTCCACCACCCCTTTTCCCACTCAGCC
Source organism: Diplazon laetatorius (assembly GCA_963662125.1). NCBI lineage: Eukaryota > Metazoa > Arthropoda > Insecta > Hymenoptera > Ichneumonidae > Diplazon > Diplazon laetatorius. The sequence continues at coordinate 1,818,425 of OY759157.1, read as the reverse complement.
ATCCCCGAGCTCGTACCCTTCGCAAAATACAAAGTTTGCATTAACAATATTGCCAGACACGATTGCGAAACATGAGCTGTAATTTAATTCAGTCTTTCAACAAAATCCATTAGGACGTGGTGTCGGGTTTGGAAATCCGTTCTTAATATATATACATATATATATTGTGTGTGTGTGTGTGTGTGTTAGTGTGTGTATAGTGAGGAACGGGGTAAAAGAGAGCCGGAAGATCGGGAGAAATTGAAAAAGCCCGAGAGGTGGGAAGCTGGTAATAAATTGGCAAAGGCCTCGTTTCAACCTCGTTCGAGGCAACAATTAAGGCATCGCAGAATAGAGCTTTTCCCTATAAGCTTCGATGCCTTTGCCACCTGGCACCATTTACCCAACAATTTATGTTACCCCAGACACGCTCACACACACACACACACACCAATAAACCTGGACCACAATCTTTCAAGATAAAAAAAAAACAAAACACATCAACAATGCTGTTGGAGGTAATATTGAATTTTCGGTCAATCGTTTCTCACGGATCGTCGAACCAAATTACCGAATCACAGAACACCACGTATCCATATACTGAACTGTTCCTCGACATTTCCGGACCGGTGTTGATTGCTGTTGATGTTACGGTCAAACTTCACTTACCGAGGAATTTTGGGAAACTTCGACAATGAACGAGTATCGTCGAGTCAAGTCCGAGTATCGAGTTTTGCGAGAAGCAGCGAGAGCCAAAATCGTGATGGTTGAACTTGGCAAATTATTAACAATCAGGCAGGTGTTTGGGCGCCCTGTGCGCGAGAGAGATTTGCTAACAAGACGGCGGCAGCAGCCCTTCTCCGAGGTGCGGACTTGAGGCATATAATTATACGCCTGCCAGCTAGCCAGACCGAGCTGCACCTCGTTGACTGTGCGCGGCTATATACGCGTGCACGTTTCGATATGTGGCTCTTGCATACCGGGTGGTCAGTTATCGTCAATGACGTCAACACCCCATTCGGTCGAATGTTATACCGAGTGAACGCGACATCGATTGCTGTATCCGATCGTCGATGAAAGATCCTAGCTGTTGTGAGGAATTTATGATTTTTAATTTAATGGAGAACGTCGATGAACGTTTGATTTATTTTGAAGCCCAAACACTTGGCGATTCTTATCGGACGTTGAAATATGACGATGATGAAACTCTGATCCTCTAATTAACCGAGAACCATCGCAAACCATTGATGCGATCGTGTCATCCAAAATAAAATCAAGATAGAAAATTGTTCTCATCCAGAAAAAAAAAACTATACATATAAAAAAAAACTATATAAGTATACAAGGTCGGAGAAAATTTGGCAAACCGGTTCCCGTGCAACAAAGTTTCATCGGTCAATCGGTAATTTTTGAATAATAATTTTTCAATACATTATTCGATCTTACGAGCTGATAACTCTTTCGTCGATCACAAGGATTCCGCATTTGTCTTGGATCCTTGAATACTCTCTCACTCATTAATCGAGCACGTGTTTGTGGTTTCACCTCATGACCTCGCACCTCAATTTCAACGTAACTGCCCCCCAAAATGTATCAACAAAAAAATAAAACAAGATACGATATCACGCATGATAAAGATGCTGGGTGAACAACTGTGATTCAATGGACTTGAAGAGTGAGCAACGGTCGAGTGGGAACTCACTTTTGTTGAGAATTTTTTTCAAGACACTTGAAAAAAAAAAAATAATATTTGAAAAAAGTGTGCAAACGGAGAATCTATAAAAGTAAATTAGACCTTGTAGGGTTGGAGTTTGAATGTTTGCCGGGCTAGCCGCATATATCCCACGTAATCTTCTCACCCAGTATAGGAACGGTTTGGTGCACGAGAGAGCGTCCGGTCGGCGTTGCGGCGTGAAACCGGTGGGTATGATTACCCACTTGGAGTTAACGATCTTCGTAGCCCCCCTCCCCCCCCCCCCTCTCCCCGTGCCGGACCCTTCGTCCAGGTATATACGAGCGAAAAGAAAAACCGCAAGAAAACCATAAGAACCGAGTGGAAGTCAGCATTCGGCGATTATATTCGCCTCGAGCGGCTTTGTCTGCAATCGTTGGTAACGTCGAGTGGTACTTTTGCCGGTGGTGATGTTGTTGTTGCTGCTGCTGCTGCCGCTGATACAAACCCTGCGCGCATAGCCGCACTACCACTGTATTACATTGCACAATCTTTTCTCCCCCAACCGGTGAAACGAAAAAAAAAAAAAAAAAATGGCAAAATTCCGTTCGATGTTCTGGCACGTAATGTTCGGCTTTTCAACAATGACCTCGTCGAATTACGATCCGAAATGTGCAAACTTTGTTTTCGTCAGGTTTGAAAAAATCGTTTTTCAACTTGCATATAGAAAATAAAACGACGTGACGTTGTATTATTATTTTTAACTTGACAATAGTGATATTTCGTTGGATGATTATTTACTTTTCCAATTTTCAATCGCATCTTTTGGTGAGAATATTAATCCTGGATCTCATTACTGGGGTCCAAACGCACCCCCACGCCAACGTTGAAAAAAAAATGAGCTTTTTGCCGATTATGTAGCTAGCTACATATTATTCAGTACGTCTATGTATAGCGTGACAGTGTTTGTGTGGGCGTTTCCATTGACTAATATCGATAATAGACTCTCGGAGCCTTGGCCGGGACTCAAAGGAGTTGGTGCGATTGTCCGGAAACGTGACAAACGTTCGGGTGGTGTTTGACGGCAATTCACCCCAATAAAGCTATATATAGATGTATATACGTACTTGTGCTTTGGCGAAGCCAGACAAACACGTTTGCCACGTCAGCCTTGTATTTCTAACAACTAATTACTGTTCCATGCTTGTCATCGGAGTGGCCTTGATAACGCAACGTTTACCACAATTTACAGAACAGGTACAAGTTGTGGGTTTTTGTAATCAAATTAGCTGACAAACATTTTAACTAGCGCGATAAATCTTTTAACTAGCGTCAACAGCACCTCAAGAATATCGAAAATGTCTGATCCTTTGAATTGCTGCATGTTTTTTTGTTGTGCTACCGAGTCAACGCGCTTGGGGAGCGCGCACGCGCGAGAATGCATTTTCCTCCGTTTGCCCTTCATATTCCACACCGAACTGCTAGACCGAACGATTTTAATTATTATTATCGAAGCTCCGTGTTCGGTCCCACGCACACGCCAATTTTCCCGTGCCCATGGGATTCGGCAACAAAAAAAAAAAAAGTAATAAAAATCAGTCACAAAAATGAACAAAATGAAAATATAAAAAAAAATAAATAAAAAAAGAATTGAACAAGCGAGTAGCAGCAACGCGGCGAGTCGCGTTGCCTGTTCGATCGTTCGGAAATGGCGTGAGAGCGAAAAAATAATAATAATAATAATAACAATAATAATAATGCCAGCAGTTATCGAGGCGCGTAACGGACGTGTGGTGCGTTATGCGTACGTACCCCAGACAGTTTTTTTTTTTTTTTTTTTTTTTTTTTCGCGAAATCAATGAAAACACGCCAATCTCGAATTATGGAACTGGAAAACCGGTGCGCGTTCCTCCATGATCATCGTATAACCCGTTCGGAGGGTATCGTCCTGTACACGTTAACTCGATACGGACTCATGATAATTTAAGGTAGCGTTTTTTTTTTTTAATTTTTTTGCTGCAATCGTTAATTGGTAAAGAACGTAGAGCGTGAGTAATATTTGGTACTTTATGGTAATTGGGTACCTAACTCTCCCAATTCTTGTTACAAGCATTTCCGTAAATCCATATTGGACGATCGATTAAAATAAGATCGCGCATTTACTTTCTGTTACGTTTTTCTTACTCACTCAAAGTCTAATACAACTAAATCACCATATTTCATAAACAATTATCATTGTCTGCGAAATAATAAATTCCATCGAACGACTTGTATAAGAAATTAAATTTATATTATTTAATATTTATTAAATATTATTATTTATTTAATTTATATTATCAGTAAATCCCATATATAGTTTATTACTATTTTTTTTTTACTCCAGCTACTCTAATCCTATTAGCTTTGAATACAGACGCGTGTGTGTCACTCCAAAAACTATGTTTCAAGTTTTGGATATGTCATGAGCTACGCTAGTCTCGATCTCGTTTGGGGAATGGAATTATACTCGAAATAAGAGGCAAGATGTAGTTCGAGCTTTATCTTTGAAAGAGTTTAAAGCTTATATAACATATACACATATACATATATACGTATATACATACATACATATATATCGAGAGAGAGAGAGAGAGAGAGAGATTTTCAACGTGTCTCTGGCGCTTTCGCATCAGCGAGCTTTTCGCCGAGGTAAGAAGAGAAGCAGCTTCACGAGGGAATACCGTCTCGTGGATCCTAAATGGAGAAACTTAAACAGACTCGGGGCCACGGGTACGCGTTCGCGTCTGGGTCTTGATGGCTGCGTGCTCTCGCACTCTCGAAGACGCGAGCATTAAATTTTCAACGAAGCTAACCCACTCATCGATAAAAGGATAGAGCCGACCCCCTGCCCCCAGCCCCCTCCCGCGCCGTCTTGTCGTCGACTACCTCGAGAGCCCGAGCTGCGTTGCACCCCCCCACCCCCCTACCTCGGCTCAACATGCTGCACCACTGCGCGAGTAGCTCCATTTTCTCTCACAAAAGCTTTTCTAATATCTTATTCAAATATGGCCGATGTGTATGAAGGTACAAACATTTTCCGAAGTAACGTTAGCGCGGGTAACGAGGCCGCCCCCCTCCCCCCCCCATACTAGCCCCTCAGGGAGGGGGCTAGTTCGATCGGAAAATACACAACCCCGACCGACGGACTGCTCGCTGCACCCGAAACCCTGCACCTGTTTCGCGAAGACCGACTTTCTATCCTCGTTTCATCCCCGCAACGCAACCATTTTCCGACCGTTAAGCTCGGCGTCTTCGCATCGACGAGAGTAAATATTATCGTATCCGTTAATGGTTATTCTTGCTGCTAGTTTTCCGATAAGGTGGCTGTATCTCCACGTAGTCATCTGCATCTTCGTGTTTCCTTCGGGAGAAAGTGCGCGGGGGGGGGGGGGGGTAGTTAGTCGATGCCAGACAAATTACTCGCTCAACGAAAGCTCACGATAAATATTTAGAATTCTCTCTCTCTCTCTTTTTTGTTTTTTTTTTATTCTGAGAAAACTTGGAAAAAAATTATTGCGAAGATAGGGGTGGAATTTTATTTCAGGCGCTCACATCCAATGACTGGATAAATGATTTTTATGTAGATATTTTTTTTAAAAATGTTCGAGCCATAATTTTTTTATGAATATCGAGAAAAGTACCATTTTGAGCATTTCTATGTGAAAAATAATGAATTAATTAAATTGAAGTAGCTTACGCAAAAACTTTTTCAAAACTTTTTCAACCATACACAATATTCATAACGATGACTAAACTGACATTATCATACAGACGAATGATGCATGTTTTGGAAAATGTCATTTGTGGAAAGTGTCGTGCAGTCTGGTGGCCCACAACAAGTTTACACTAACGTATATACGGTTGGCTGACTTTGCGGAACCCTTTTAGTTATACGCTCTGAATCTTGTCGACGTCGTTGCTGCGTACCGCACATCGGGGGTAAATGTGACGGGCACAGTGTGCACGGCTGTTTGTGACGGTTGGGTAACGGTATGTCATAACTACGCAGCTTTTCAAGGTTTGCCGACGTTAACCCCGTCCTTGTCCCCCGTAGTTTGATGGTCCGCTGATTTCTCGCCACTTCTGTCAACCGTACACCGAACTCACAGAAGTGACTCGCCCGTGTCACGAGCTTTCACCGAAAACTCCAATTATCCATCGAAAATACTTTATATGATTTTAATGAAGTATTGGCGATGGATAATTGGAGTTTTATATTTTTATATTTTAATATATTCATTTGGTTGTTTATTATTCCTTTTAATAATATTATTATTGTCATGCATGGTCATTATATTGTTAATATTACCGACATATAGTTTGTGTATAGACTGTATGGAATTTTTTTTCACCTGCGTATGACTATTATTATTAAAAAACAATAAATGTATTTGCACCAGCTACTGTGACAGCTTTCATACAAATAATGATAAATAATTAATGTTTAACATCAGAGCATCACGAAATTTCATTCCCTACTACGAAATTAACGCAGTAGGGTTTTAATCAGCTCCCCCCCCTACCTCTGCGCCCTGTATTTATTGAAATAACCATTTATGGCTTCGTGAAGCTTTGTCGACATTATGTAATATCGATACTTTAATAATTTGGATAAACAACGAATCGTATAATCACGTTTATCGATCATCATACGCATGAAGTCTATTCTCGCATTCGAAGCATTCGACCTGACAAAAACGTTGAATTGAAAAAACAAAAAACCACGATGAATTCCATTCGCAAAAGAGGTATGCGCGAAATAACTGTGAGGCGAAAAAAAAAAAAATAAGTGCATGTGCATTGAAATAGCAGCGACTTTTCCAGAAGCGAATCTTTTTTGCTGGACGAATGCTATATATTACGCACCTATATATGCGTACATGCACGTATATATGTATATATATATACAGCAATTTCTCGATTCACCAGGACCGCGAAGAACTCTCGAATTCTCAAAATTTTCCCGTCTACGTTTGCATTACCTTCACTATCAAACTTTTCTCATTCCGTTCTCCACTTCTCTCCATCGTTGCATACTCCACATCCGTGCTATGCACGAGTTAACTCCACGCGCGTTTCACTCCACACAGAAACGAATGTGAAATTCTCGGTTTTGCGACTTATTTCGCGACACACGACTACACACCCAATGAAATAATGCGAATAACATTCGTTCGATAAATGCTGCGCACTTCACGTTTTTTCGAATAGAAACACAAGAAAAAAAACATCGAATAAACAAAAGGAAAACAAGAAAAAGCGAATAATTTCAACGTGCATAGCTCTTTCAACGTGCATAAATTTCGAATTGCAAAAATGTTTGGCATTGTGGGTTATAAATATCGATCGTACATCGGTATTAATCAAAAATTTCTTACGAACAATTGATTCGATGAATTCGATGTTTTCGCGGACGAAAATTCGTCGATGCGCGACGGTAGCCCCAGCGGAGTGTCGTTAATCGTCGAAGCCGACACCTCCGAACACACACGGACCAACTATGCGACGCTATGCAGCACATTGACAGAGTCGAAACAGCGGGGTTTTGCGTGCGGGGTTGAAAGCGACGGTGGATCGAGTATAGTTACGCGGAACAGTGGTAATGCCGTATATAGCGCGCAACGCAGCAGCGCGTAGGTCGCCACTGGCTGAGGGATAACGCATGAGGCGTATAATTTCACGCTAGCGAGAGCAGCATGAACGCCTACGTATTGCCCATACATATATATATATATATATATATATATATATATATAGATGTGTGTACGTGTCGCACGCTACCGCCGTTACGTATGGAGAATGAGATATGGCGGAGATTGCAGCAATTATTGCACCTGGCGCATGTGCGCGGGGTCATGGGGGTCATACCTTATGGCCCGGTCTCTCCACACCGTGAACACCGTCGATTTTCCACGTTTGTGTACATCGTTCCGATGTGTTTACAAGAACCCGCCATGCTGTCTACCGTCGCGTTTCGACGTATATCTATGTGCACAACGTGTGTGTGTGTACCTGTACATTATATATATATATACATATGTATCTTTGCATTAATGGGATACAATAAAGTTAACGAAATGGTGCGCCCGGAGTTCGTACCCCAGGATATTCGTTATGCCCAGGTAACTTATAAGACAATGTGAAACCTTTCTCGTTCGTTCTCTCTTTCCATCTTTCTCTCCACAGTGACCATCGATAGCACCGTCTCTCTCCCACTCATGGCGAAGATCGAAAAGCTTCAGAATCACCTTAACACAGTCCCCAAAAGCTCCAAATCTATCTTCATCGTTTTTTCTATTCACATATGCTTCACTCGATTACCAAAGTGATAAATTAATGACAATAATTCAATGATAATAATAGCAATGTAAACAATTGTGTTATTAGTTTTATCGATATTTATTCAACAAATTCCAGCCAAAACAAAATTACTCATTATAACAAAACTATTGAACCTTCCCGAAATTTTGACATCGATCTGGGAAAGATCAACGAAAAAAAAAACAAAAACGCAGTTTCCATTGTATGAAATCCATTGGCGTTGGGAACGAGTATATATACGTTGAAGTCGACCGATATTTATGGAGTGGCGGGTGCCTCGGGTTGGACGGGTGCCTTGGTCGCGTAAATGTCAACTTGAACATCCATACCCGAACCGGGTGCGCTAATTGCCGTCACCACAACGTTGGTCTGTCCCGGTCCACCTTTGACGATGGTAACCGTTGCATCTGAACCCGGGGCATTGACAGCGGTCACCGCGGTAATCTCACCTCCGGCGTTGAATCCGGACTGCGCTACCATCGGTTTTCCCGGTACGGCCGGCTGTGACAAGCACAAGTACGGTCGAACATGATTAGTCACTGCTTTCGAAGTCCGCCCTCTCTGTCGGACGCATCACCGTTTCGACCAAACACAACATTCGCCATCGTCGCGCATGCGCTGATTAGCTCATAACAGTCTCTGGTCTAATCTTCCACGCATACACACACACTCACATCAACATGATTTACATTTAAAGTGTCGTGTCAATTCGATAGAAATATTTTTTTGAAATAATTTTTCGAACATATGACTCTGATTAATAGTCATGAAAATAATTTTGTTATTTATATTTTTGCGATAATCAGGGACGATTCAGTTGAATCATTATTTTATGATGGATTCTGATGTTTAGTAAGCGTTGTAATTTATGGTTGAACAATCATGTGAGTACTCTGAACACATTTTACCTGCACAAATGTCCATTTGTGATATTAAAATTGTCAGCAAGTTTGAATATGTTCCAATCGATCGAACGAAATGAGGAAAAACTCACCCGAAGAAGTCGTCGGGATGCAACGAGAACGTCTCCCTCCTTGCGATCGCCAACGGACAGATTGTTTGCGGTGGCACAAACGACCATGGCGAGGCACAGAACGAGAGTTGCGAATCTCATGTTGAATCGATTGATTTGAAGAAAATTTGTCGTTTATTAATTGACAACTGTGTTGTACAGAAGCTTTCGATGTTAACTGAATGATGCTGACTGGATTCATTCGACTATTTATACCCAGTAACCACCAGTGTTATCGTTAGCCACGACAAGATTCGTGGAAGGATCGCGAATTTACGAGAAAACAAAAATCCTTCCTCTCTCTCTAAGCACATGAGTGTGTGCTTACCTTGGCAACAAGCGTACACAAGATTAGACGGTGGCTATTGCCGTTTCATTCAATGGATAAACTGCACCTTGGATCTATCGAGTAATTCGATCGAGTGGATTGTTTGGATCCATCGAGATTCCATCGAGTGGTTTGATGATCCACTTGACGAGACTGGGGGAGCATAGCAGACTCTTTTACTTTCCAAGAACCAAATGCATCTTCTTGAGTCTCGTTCTGTGTGATGGTTCTGTATATATAGTCATTGCATAGTCTATGCATAGACGATACATAATTTTTTCTTTTTACTCGGTGAAAGTGAATAATCTATAAAAAACATGTTTGCCACATTGACGTAACTAGTTGACCAATCAATGTCCTGGCCATTACGATTCAATGTTTTTATTCGAATTATCATGTGATAGCCACGCAACCTTCGCGGATTAATTTTCATTGGAATATCACACGACCACGAAACGAAAAAATGCCGGCAATCGATGACGGAACGAAAAATGTAAACGACGATAATAAACAAACGTTTGTTCGACAGCTCGTCGAGATAGTGATGATTGTTTGTCAAATCTGACCTCACCCATCGGCCTCATATCCCAGATACGTAACGATAAGATTGCGAAGATTAAAATAAACGGTGTCTCTCAATTTTCCACGAATGTTCATCCATATTCGGCGACAACAGCACTTCAATAACGGGAATATTCAGAAAAAAATACACGTCTGAAGAACTTATTTTCTCGGTTTCCATGGCACATATCGAATAACAGTATGTGCGGTCGTTCGTACCGAGCATCGCGAACGACTTCGTTTACAACATCGGCGTGACCGAAAACTTATATTTCCCCACCCGGAAAACGAGATATTCTCGTTGAAGAGCGGGGAAAATAGCGTCGTATCGGAAAAATGTAAAACTTGAAGTGTCTGTACGTGGGGGGCTTTTACCGGGTGGCAAGCTTATCCCACAGTCCATTGGACCGACCGAAGCGGATAACAAAAGTTCAGGTGGCAACCGATCGCCTGCGTCGTTATGTGGCTCGCTAGCGTACGCAGCAATGGAGAAAACTCTTGGGCTGACGATGTACTCGGGCGAACTGGTCGGTATCGTCGTATTTCCGCCGAAGATCATTCGGACTGGCAACCGATCCCATCGCGAACCGTTCATCGAGGCAAGATGAAACACTGTGTCGGTGATTTCCTCACCGGAAACTTCGCTACCAACTAGAAGCAACGACCTGGACCATTTGAAACGAGCAACAGAAAGCAACGCAATCCGAAGGTATTGAGGAAGCTGCCCAGAGGCGACTCACCAGAGCTGGAAAAACGAACAAACTCGCCTGCCAATCTCTATGATTCGACGGCAAAAGGTTGAATTATTGTTATTATATCCGATGCGACAAACCATTCGACTCGTCCGACTTTCAGCCAACGTCATCAGTGCGGTTCACCATCGCTACCGGGAATAAAACCAGAAAATTGCCTGAAGCCTGAGCCCGGCGTGCGACTGCCTTCCTTATAACTAGCATACAGCCCGAAGACCCAACACGGACCAACGGAGTAATAACACGTTTCTCTTTCCCGTAAGCCGAGAAGATCATTCGGGCGACTTTCTCGGAAGAAACGAAGGAAATCGTCGTCACAACAGTCATAAAAATCCTCCCACGGCATTTCCTGTCGAATATCCTGTGACAAGATCGTGCGGAATGGTAGCGGTAACTTTTTCGACCAACGATGGTGAGCAAAACTTCTGTACTCTTGCTAGACCACTCTTGTTCACTCTTGCTAGATCAATCCTGTTCGCTCGGTTGGTGATTGCCTGCTTCGCTCATACGCAGAACTTTGCGTTATGATTCCAGGTGCTAAAATTGGATACCATCAGCTGGCTAATATCGTTGCGAGCAACATCGCACACCATCGGAATCAGACACAACGCATCCTCGGCGCATCCTGGCCGTATAATAGCAGGGTGGCTCGTGTGTGTGTGTGTGTGTTGTTGACGGGGCCCTATCGTCGAGGGACCGACGAGTTTGAACCCATCTTCCAGCAGCGATTTGTTCGCTGTCTTCAGGGCTGGGCGCATTTGAGTGGAAAAAGTATTTTAATGCAGGTTTGAATACAAAATTATTTTTCACTCAGTATTTATTTTCGATCTAAATAACGAATGAATTTTCACTCATTATTTTGTCGAGTCTAAATAGTACTCAGTGAAAAACCAATCGTTACTTAAATCGAAAATTAATACTGAGTGAAAAAAAAAATTGTATCTATTCCGAAAATAAATACCGAGTGAAAAAGAACTTTGTATTTAATTTTTTTCTTAAATACATTATGCCCATCTCTGGCTGGTCTTGTGTTTCAGAGTCCAGTCAACCACAAGATGAACGTTCTGGTCGGTGGATCGAGGGCTCTTTGCTTTTTCACTCTCTCGTGGCCAACGGAATAAAGAGCAAACGACGAGGCAAGGTAACCCACCCCCCCCCCCTCCCTGACTAACGCACACGAGATAAACCTCTCGACGTTGTTGGCAGTCGATCGATCGGTCGACACAGTCTCACAAAATTGCTTATAAATTGCTCGTGTCTGGCAAACACAGGAGGCATTCGTCCGACATGTAGCCATCGATGTGTATGAAAAAAATTCTAACGCAGAATGAGAAGCGGGAAGTAGATACCAATTTGAAAATACGTTCGATAAACTTTGTTCTTTTCACCGTGAAATCGTCGTAGAAATTTTTTCAAGCGTAAATTCAGTCGAGCTCGCTTTCTTGGGTCACGCTCTTTATAACGTTACGACGTAAATGATAAAGGACCGAACGTTCTTCGCGACCTTATACGGAGTTCGGTGGCAACAGTTACGAGACGAGAACGCAGACGTCCGGGACGGCTAGACCCGGAGGGCTCTCTGGTCTGTCCTGACAAACTGACAAAGGCCGGGCGGGTGGCCTCCTCCCTCAGCTCGGGGATGTGGAACGGGGGAAAAATCATGGCGCTTGTGTCACAGGAATGTCTCTTACGTCCCGTTAACGTTTCGTCGAGCAAGTCCAACGCGACGTTCTGGTCTTCAACCACCGGATCCAACGGCAAACTCGGAAAGCATCCTCCATCCAACTGATATTGGACAAATCTTTCTTTGATTCTTCCACCAGCGCGTTCTTTCGCGTTCCTTCGCTGTCTTCCACCTCCCGTATTCACGCAGCAACGCCCGACTCTCTACGGCTAGTGCAACGCAGCTCAGTTTTCACTTGTATATTCGAATACCTCTCGCAGACTCATCGAGACAACCACTTCTGTGCGTAGACGCGCGCGGTTCTTCGACAATCCGTACTCGCAATAATACTACATTCGATATTCGTGTTTCATGAACCTGACACACGCTAGCTTTGGATTCTTTCGCGTACCTCGCTATATCCGGATATTGCCAATGCCGCACACGCTCACGCAATACACGAGGAATCCGTTCATCAACGATTTTTCGGAAAAAATAAAAAACGCAGATTCGTTGGGGGGGACTTGTCGTTGGAAAATCCTAGCCTGGGCTGCAGATCGGCGGAAAAAAGGAACTTGGGGACCAACGAAGGACGAAATTTTCGTCGTAATTTAGACTGACACGAAATAGGCACTTTCCTCCATGTGCTCACGGGAGTTCGCGTACCGCTGACCGTGCCCCCCTCCCCCCCCCCCTCCGAATGGCTAACGTGTGCCGACTCGAATAAAGTTACATTTTCAACCCCCTATGTTGGCTCAAGCCACACATTCACGAACGCAACGTGTGACCGTCCGGCCAACTGGACTTCCCGATCCGATACATTTTCACGGATATATGCAGTGCCCTAGGTATACATATGTATATATATATGTATATATTGCACAGCCGTTGGGAAAGCTATGCGAAGCTTTACTCCGTTCACGTTAGAGAACGGGAGTTTTTTATTACATTGGAAAACTACTTTAGCGGCGGGTCAGAGTGAGAGAGGAAGATAGAGAGAGGGAAAGAGGGTCAGCTTTGGATTATATTTCAAAGTTTGAGGATTTCGCTGCTTCCATAACGTCTCTGTGTCCGTGTCCGAACGCTTGTGCCGCACATGCTGAACCCTCAGCACGTATTTCGTTGGGAAACGATGAAACCGAGTTATATGAACCGAGTTTAGGATTGAAGAGACATACGCTAGTCGAGACTTTGCGAAACTCCCGTCTCAACGGGTTATAATCTCTCGGAAATTGATCTTCTCTCAACGTGACCGGTTGCCCATCGGTATCTCTTTTCCCATGGCTGCCGTTGCCCATCGTTCCTTATCACGGTAATCCATGTCGAACTACCGAATACACGACAAATCGTGATAATTTTCATGATATTTCGTCGGAGATATATCGATTCGTCCGTGGATTCGATGGAAAAAAGTAAATCAATTGTTTCGAGGATAATGTGGCTCGAGAAAAAATGGTTTTGAATTTTTTGTCGATGAAAAATCAAACATGATTGATATTTATCTTGAAAAATTCTAATAAAAAAAAATATCAGCGCAACCGATATACGTGTCAAACGAATAAATCTTCATATTAAATAATGTTATACATCGGGTTATCAAAAAATAATTCATAAAGTTTTGAAGGTGTTTAACATTTCGTAGCTCAAGATGGCAATGAAGAAAAACAGTTTTCAAATAAACGTAGTTCTTGGTTCAATGTGGAAGAAGAAACGATCGGATGAGACGTTGTTTGGCCGACTAGTTAGTAGGGGGGGGGGGGGGGGCAAGTTACGACAACTCCAACGTGCATAGCGATAACGCGTGTGATATCGGATCGCAAGATTCTCGATGGTTTCGATAACCGTGCAAGCCCCGTTGGTCGTTACGACGAACTTCACTAACCGAAGAGTGGAAGCTGCGAAACCGTGAAGACGAGTGCGCCCGATCATTAAGGTCTCACGGATGAATAATGAATCCCTTAGAAATCCACGTGATGCAGAGAGAGAGTCGATGGGCGCAGACCTCGCGGGGTCGTCGTCGTTATGGTCGAACGATTTTCTTCAATAAAATTATTCGCGACTTTTACGAGACTTTTCTCATGATTTATCGAGATAGAAAAAAAAAAACATAGTGTTCTACCCGTCTGCACAGTGGCCCGAACGATCAGTTGAGAAAACTCGGCGTGGGGGGGGGGGGTTATTCATTCGATTCTGTACAGCGTATAATGTTCGAGAAAGTGCTCGACGATTTCCTATTACTCTGCCAGGCCACAAAGATCGGTGATTCGAGAGATCACACAGACATCCGACGCCATGTGGATATTCCGTGTCGGATATCATAGGCCATCCGAGAAACATCCAACTGCAGAATCGATCCAACTTTTTTTTTTTTTTTTTTTTTTTTTTTTTTGCGGTTGTGGAGGATAAATCGAACACAAGAGGGGTGTGTTGCATTCCGATTCCCATTTCCGTTTCATCCTTCGTGCGGTGTTCCTCGCGGGTTTTCGTCGCGATGAGCCGGAAATAGCCAATCGGGATGGGTGACGCGTTGGTGCCTTCGATATTTCGTGGAAAATGCACGATCATGGGGCGTCGAATTATGATCGGGCTACGGGCGTGACCGGTGCAGAAGCGCCATATTCCACGGATCATCGTAAAAATTAAGAAAAAAAAAACCCATTATAATAATAAAATTAATAAAAAAATCTTATGAAAGGAATAGTTACGAAGGATATTAATAACAGTTGGATAGTCATGGCTGGTCCATTAACGGAGTCTGCTGGGTCGGATCGTTACCTCTCCCGCGATATTGGTCGCCCGAATAACCGGTTAATGATCCGCGAAATTATAAAATCGCGATTGCCGTTTATATATATATATATATGTATATAAGTATACTTATGATATTGCAAGATTTTACAATTCCATAATTCTCGAACGATTTAACGGGATTGTCATTTTACTGGCATTAAAGTTTTTTTTTTTTTTTTGGTTCACGTTAACGCAGCTGGAGATGATTACGGAAAAGCTGGTGGGTGGAAACCACTCCCGAGCTTGCAACTTTATGTTGGTGCCTCGTGAGGGTGAATTGTGTGTGTGGGGGAGGGGGTGGGGGAAGAGAGAGACACTGGAAGCCAGAAAGCGAAAGAGAGAGAAAGAGAGAGAGAGAGAGAAGGAGGGGTGTGGCTACCACTTTGCGCTTAACCGTCGACAATCACCTTCACTTCATTTCATTATAACCGTACACTCGATTGAGATTTAATATCAACAATAATCCGATAACCAATAGCATTAGCTCGAATAATTGACATGACAAATTAATGAATGTGCTTCAACGTAATTCAATTTTGTATAATTCATTGTTCCATCGATAATTAACTTTCGAAAGCCTGCACTTAGTCACGATACTGACTATTGGTTTTCATTCTTCAATAATTACCGTCATCGATTGCGATATAGTGATGTCACATGTTTGTCAAATTTAATGGAGGACATTGAGAGAGAGAGAGAGAAGAAAAAAACTTTCTGCCTGGCCTGCGTTGATATTGCGATAGCCTTTGGGGTGTGCCCGAATCCTGATTAGTATTTCGTCAATCAACTTCGTGGTACGGTAGAATGTAGCTGTAGGCTTCGTGCGGAACCAAGCTGGTAATTTCCGGTTGCTCGGCCAAACGGTCAGACGTCGGGGGAGAAACAAACCACAGCGAGGGATATCTTTTCCGTTTCGAGTCCCTTTCATTGGGCCAACAAATCGCTTTTGTCGGACGACGAAATGGCAGACTCCCTCTGTAGTCGAAACCCTCCTCTGTGTCGGCTCTGCTAGCGGGGCCTCTGACTTTGGACGGTCAATACACAACCACTCCGCTCTGCTGGACAAACTTTTTCGGTTTTTTGTTTTTTTTTTATCAGCTATTATTAAACTGCTTCCTTTTCGTAAAATCCGTGGATGACACGGTGGAGTTGACGAAAAATATCTGCAATTACTCGAGTTTCAAGGGTTTAGCTCAAGCTTTTTTTATTAATTGACGTTCAAATGCTGGATGGAGAGTCTGGAGTGGCTTGAAAATTGGACATCTCAAACTTTTCGCCACAAAATCACGGTGAACTTTCCGTTTTTTTCGTGTTAGTTCGATTTCGTGTATATTTTGGAAGGTTCGAACTATCATCACCCTCAACTCCCTACCCAAGTAAAAAAATTATGTATATTCTATATATAAACTATATAAGGGATTGGGCATATATAGTTTATATATCGTTTATATATAGTGTATATATAGACTATATATAGTCTATATATAATCTGCATATAAACTATATATGCCCAATCTCATATATAGATTTTATATAATTTTTTTTCTGGTTATAACCATAAAAAAATATTGATTATTTTATATAATTTAAGTAAAAAAATTATATGTAAACTAGGTAAAGAATTAGGAATTTGTAGTCTATGTGTAGACTATATATAGAATTCATAAAGTATATATATATATATATATATATATGGTCTATACATGCCCAATCCCATTTATAGGCTATATGTAATTATTTCTATAATAATCCAAATTGATTCTTATATTATTCATAAAAAAAATGTATTCGACGCCCAAATCCAATAAAAATAAAATATGCACGTACGACAAAATTAATCTCACGGGTTAACGTCCGAGAACCAAAGTTTGTGATCAGTGAGGTGAGTTTCCGATTTCCCGGAGATAGCAATGGGGGAACGAGAATTAGCGCTTTCCAGCCTTGGGCGCGGGACACAGATGGGCAAATTTACGCAATTTCGAGGATACGACGATGCTAGCTGTAACACGGTACACAGTTACCCCCCCGCACCTCTTGTATTTCACAGTCCGGAATAATAGCAACCGGCTTCCCGCACCCACACACTCGCCACCGTTTCTGATTGAAGTTGTTCAGCGCGCGCGAATTTCCGTCCCCACACTCGCACGGCCATCCGGGTGAGAAAACGCGTCGAGGCGTTGGTGAAATTGTCCGTGCGATGCGTTTCTCTCTTAAATTAAACGCGTGAATTAGAAATTAGATGATACACACCAGACGGTTGAATATTCTCGCTGCGTATTTTACCGCGGCAACACGGTTTACATCTTAAAAGCTTACGGATCACCAGGTTTATCGCAAAATTTATCGCTCGTCCACGAAACTTTCAGCTCCCCGTGCACGTCGCATCAACCATTTAACAATCCGTGGGGAAAAAAATAATATTTTCTTTCAGTTTGCCGTAAAAACAAAAGTTGTTTTTTTGTTTTATCACGCCGAAACTTTGAAATACGACTCGGTGTTTTTTTCATTGTTATGAGAATGCTCATTTAACGTTTATGCGTTGGAATATGGTAAAGTTTCCGGATGATAGTCGTTTGATAACGATATAAGTTTGCGGATGAAGTTCGTGGAATAAAATTTATCCGGGGGAATTTGTATGCTCGTGCATTACGGATTGCACAATTCGAAAAACGTATTATTCCGTTTTACATTGTCTTCCGGGCGTTGAATAAAAGTGTTTCTAGTTTTTGTGGAAACGTGGGGGATGATATTACGAAGATACTGAAACCCGAAGGTCGTTCTTACAACAGTCAGACCTTCTTCCTGGAAAAAAAAATATCTTATGAATGTAGCAATAGCATTCGAAAAAATATAATTGTATATTTTTTTTATTTTTCAAATCTAGCATCAACAGAACTGAATATCAATGAAAAAGTATCAATGAAAAATTTCAACCACTTTTGTTTCAACACCTTTATACACACATATAGATATCACTGAACCGTCTCAGACATTTATTTTTCCTTCTTTCTCGTCAACAACGATAACAGGCCGAAAAAGATAGTAAAGAGCGGTTGTTCGCGGTAACTCGGCAATGAGTCGGTAAAACGGTCGTCCGGTGAGTCGGAAAACTTCCACTTGACCTACTTCAACCGAAAAGTGTCATCGTTGAAAAGTTATTATCTTCGAAACCAAAAGTCTCGAAAGGATAGGTACAAAATAGATTTTATCATCTTCCAAGCCCTGAAAAGTTTGTTGTTACGATCTTTTTCGTCGACCGAGCTTTTTACGTCCTCTGTCAAGGACGTTTCTTGTTCGCTGTAACGTTTAGTTCTTTTTCCGGAATCCCTCGTTTTTGCTTGGCTACCGAAGCTCGTGAAGGAATCCGCAATGCCAGAGTAGATACGTCGATAACCGTGTAACTATGTATGTGGAGATGGACTTTATTCAATCCAACGCTGCCCCGTGACGCCTTGGACAGAAGTCATTAATCAATATGTGCTCGCGGATCGTTTTCCCACGGATTTTGCTGTCTGATGAAATCGGGTCGATCCCCGTGCACGATCTTCGAGACATCGAACCCTGCCAATTCGAACTAATGGTTCTGTACGTAGGGGCGAGCCCCCCCCCCCTCCCTAAACGAGAAAGAGAACAAATCGAACAACTTCTGTAATAGCAAAGCTACAGCTTTTTCATTGCCCCCAAGTATTCTCGTGATAAAAAAATCGAACGAGAAAATTGCAGACTCTCTCATAATCTACACAATCTATCACTCGTGAATTCACGATACCTCTATATGTACATGGAATCATCAATACACATATATGTCTGAAACGCTTCAAGGCTAACTTATATCAATCCGAGACCTTGGAATATTTCAGCCTTGTTTTTTTTTCAGTTATTTTTAAACCCAAAAGTTAGTCAACTTTTTTTTTCTCCCACATGTGTTTATTTTAATGAAGAATAATGAAGGGAAAAATGAACTACAAGGTGAACCTTGCAATTTCACACTATCACACACGTATATATGCATACATACATCCGGACATTTTTGTCTAATGTGATTTTTCGATGTTTCAGGACATGTGGAAGATGCTAGCAGCAAAATTCATAGCTTCCACTATGAGGAAGCAAAATCCGCACAAGCTATAACCAACGGTAAGCCCACTGCATGAACATTCTGATCTCATTTCGTCGTCGCGGAAGAATCCTCGTCCCATTAATTTTTCGCATTAAATCCGTGCAACGCACCCTTTCTCCCACACTTTCGTGAAATGTTTGAGTGTGGAAAGACAGCCAAGATGTTCCTCAATGTCCCAAGTGGTCGCTCAGCAACATAATATTATAACCGGTTAATTTTTCGAGTATCATTCAGACGGCTGAACCACGTTCATCCAACGCTCATGAAAAATACACACACACACACACACACCCACACAACCCGGCTTTATCAGTGCTTCTGAGACGCAGTGCTTATCTTCTGCGAAAAAAAAAGGGAAAAAAAAAACGAAAAAGCTGTCGAGAACGTACTTTCAGCAGGACTTTGTGGATAACCAACAGCCTCCTAAAAATTCAACGTGATTCTCGTCTGGCTCGTGTTTATCATTCGCGAGTTTATAATTCACGTATATATACTCATCATCGTCTCGGTGTGTATAAGCCACGTGATACTAATTACAGCGTGTAGTACGTACTCGAGAAAAAAAGAAAATCCCGGGGGCCTGATGTCGCGCTTTCGTCGCGCGAATTCCGTGGATTGAAGTGGGTCGATGCGGAAATGACGGTCGACGGAAACACTCGACTGGCAACTTTACGGCATCGCTACCGCGCTCTCTTATTCATCCATCCCTGGCACCAATTTTCCTTTTTTTCTTCTCATTCTTCTTCATCATCTTCTTCTTTTTCATCTCCATTCCGTTTCTCGCTTCGCGTTCTACCATCGAGACATCTGCTAAGTCCGTTTCACCGTTTTTTTTACAGTTTGCCAATAAAATAAAAGGCAAAAAAAAAAACAACCAACAACAAGACGAAATAAGAATAAAACGAGAGAAACATAAAGAGGCGAGAAGTAAAAAGTCTTGGACTCGTTGTTTGATCCTGGATTCTTCCGTTTCTTCGAGTTACCGTGAGCAACCCTCGAGCGTTGGCTGTCTCGCGGAAAGAAGGAGGAAAAATTCTGGAATTGCTTTCAATGGCCGACGGGAAGAGCCTTTCTCTGGTAAGACAAGTGGTTTGTGGGTTCGGTCCGATGGTCGAGTCCGAATCTTCGAGGTCGTGATTTTACCGATGACCTCGGCGACCCGGTTGCCCGCTTCGTGAAAAGAGTACGAGCAGCGAACGATCGGGAAGAAAACGTTGAACTGGAGCAAACGAGACGATGCGAGAGAGAGAAAGAGAGAGAGAGAGAGAGACGTTTGCTCAGGAAGGAAATAGAAATACCGTAACGGAGCATTCGTTGTTGGTGCTTGTTTGTTCTTTCGTATTAACTCTTCGAGCAGGTAACATATATATATATATATATATATATATATATATATATATATATATACGTGTATAGACTTTTCCGTTAACGTTTTTTCTCGTTGCATACAGACCATCACGACTTCTTGGAAATACACTTTGCCCGTAACGCTCTATCCGACACTGAGCCGAGTACATCTTCTTATCAGCCTTATCTTGGGTTCGTTACTTTGGATTGGACAGTTTCAATTAGCAAAAGAGTGTGCCCCGGTACTTGCAGTTGCTTCATGAGTTGAATAAAAAGTTATTTCGTAGCATATTGTATGTTCCATTACTCTGAGAAACTGATTCAAAATAATGTGGTTCAAGGAATGGAACGTTTTAATAATATTTTTAATGATATTATTGATAAATAATAATATTATTAATACATTTAATAATAAATAATATGTATTTTCTCAAATACGTTTTCAAGCTATATGTAAGCTACATAGTTTATGTATAGTCTATGCATAATTTAATTATTTAGGCTCGCCAATTTTTAACTACCATATTCTTGTAATAAAATGATAATGTGACATAGTAATATATAAATGATTTATAATCGACAACTGAATCCAAGTTCCAGTCGTTTAATATTAAACAAGAGACACTATGAGCATTGGTATTCACGAAACGTGTCATTCGTTATATAAAAGCGTCATCGATATCCGAATCGCGGTTCACGTCGAGCAAGATAGAATATTCATTTTTCAAAATTCAATTCTCTAATGGCCACCAAAGTAGGTACCTATAAAACAACCTTTTTACAACCTCGCTGTATCGAAAACATCGATAAAACGACTAAATTTGCAATAACATTCGTGCTTTTGTTCCAAAAAAAAAAAAAAAAAAAAACTAAAACCATCGTTCGAATTTTATATTTTGACATTTTTCCGTTTTTTATTAAAAAAAAAAAAAAAAAAACATTTTTCGGTATTTTCATTCGAGCCAGATGCTATGGATAGTGGTACGCAGCGCTTGAGGGATTACCGTACACGCAATACGAAAAAAAAAAAAAAAAAAAAAAAATGAAAATAAAAAAAGATCAGTGTCCCGACATTAACCGTTGGACGGTGCGGCCCGCGGTAACTGCTGCCGCGACGAGGGTGGAGATCGTGTGTGCCAGCTCTCGTGTTCGCATCGGTGCTCGTATTTTGGAAGCTCGCTCATCTCGTATCTGTGCAAAAGCCCGGAGCACGCACTATGACGCACCGACCGGACACCGGCATTGCCCCCAACAACGGTACGGTTTACCTTAGTTTTACATACAAATGCATACACATATGAAAATATAAATTTATGAATATTACCCACACCGAGCCACGTACTCCCTCGCTCTCTGGCATGGATTAAAATATGCACGACCGAAACCCAGATAACGGACGGAAACCATCCTCCCTCGCGAATCAGATGGAATTATAATTATCAACTTCGTACCGTGATCATTGAACGCCACGAAAATGGCCGTTGCTATTCTCGAGAATGCATTTCGTAAAGTTACATGCAGATACATTGGAAAATATATTTTTTTTTTTTCGTCAATTTCAAGCTTCGATTGCTCGTCGAAATCTTCGGATCGCACTGAAATTTATACGAATATCATCACGAAAAAAATCGATAACTCGAAGGAATAATCAGTCAGCCGTATGTGGAATGTATTAAATTTGCATATATAGCATATATGGCACAACAAAAATACGTGCAGCCATTTAGAAAATGATGTGCCAAGTTAGAAAAACAAAAAAGAATCACGATGGAATTTCTCGAATTAATAATTTCTGTTGATTCGCTGTTCAACTCGCATATCTCTAGTGTGGCCAATAACTGTAGATGACGAGAAAAACATAAGCTCACGGTATCGCGATCGAAGAACAAAACTCTTTCCATCTCTCTTTCTCTCTCTCTCAGCTTTTGTTTGAACGTCATGCTCTTCATTCGATCCATTTTCATTCCAATACAATTCTGATAAATTAATTATCTCCAAATGTGCAGAATCATAGTCAGGCTCGGGAAAACACTCGAAAAAAATGCTACTAGCCTGTTCTAGCCAACAGAAACTTTTGCAAGTGGTAACGTCATCTATTTTCGTCGAACAAAAAAACAAAAAAAATAAAAAAAAACAAAAACATCGAAAAAAACACGACCGATCGATTTCGTATGTTTCCGTCGAAAACATATCTCTCACTAGTCACGGTTCAGCGGCCAAACGCAGTTATAGATGGTTAGCAATTGTGTTGCTCACTTTGTAACCAGTTTTGCGCGGCAAAATCGTTTGGAAGAAGTACCTGGCTCGCGCAACTTCGTTATGCATCGTGCAGCGAAAACCCATCGACGTTTTTTTTTGTTCCCAAAAATGTTTCGCTCTTTGTTCGAACCACTCTAACCCTCGATTCGTAACATCGACAGAGCTTTTTAGCCATTCAACGTTTTTTCCCAAAATCAATTCGCTATAAATGTAATAAACAAAATTTCAGTATTTCATTCGAACAAATTTCATTCAATTTCCTTCGTTTAACACGTAATGTCATGAAAACAAATGAAAAGAAAACAAAAACAAAAAATAAAAACATTCTCCTCACGATCATATTTTTTTCGTTCCCCACGTGCAACTTGCGTGCTTGCGGAAGCTCCGTCTCGCGTAAATGGCTTTTTTTCATTAACATAAAATATTTTTTTCAATCTCGTGCGAAAAGCAGTCGCGTGGGTTTTTACGACTTCAAATGGAATATCAAGGCTCGAATAGCGTTGCGTGAGACATGAAAAAAAAAAAAAAAAAAAAAAAAAAAAAAAAAAAAAAAAATGGATGAGTGGCTAGCGAGGTTGAAGGGTGCCGAGAGATGTTCAACCCTCCAGCCGTTCTTCGAGGAGAGTGGGGGACTTTCGGCGTTGCTATACACCGGGTGTCAAAGTGGTAGCGGTTCCGTGAAACGACAGCGATGAAGAACAGAACGGGGAAGTAGACAATCGTTCCGACACTCCCCGTCCTTAGACAGAACGACGCCCCGCGTAACGCACAAAGTGTTGTTCGTCTTACCGTGAACCTACCGAAGGACGAGAGAGTGAGAGCCTAGCGGACATGGAGAGGGAATATCGTTGTGCTTCGCGATATTCAACCTACCGAAATTAATTGAAAATAACAAACATCACAGGCGAGTCAAATATTAACCTTCGGTCCGGATGAACGAGGAGCAAGCAAACTTTCACAGCCGGAAATTGCCGGATTGCCGTAAACTTATTTCTCCGTGAATTCGTAAACATAGATATATACATATATGTATATGTATGTATATGTATATTGTATATGTAGAGGAGTAATAAAGGCCGAACGATAGAAAGTTTAGGTGGGAGGATGAGCGGAAGTCGCAAAACAGCACACGGAAGACCATGAGCTAGCAAAACGCTTGATTAGCGTTGAGCAAGTGTGCAAGACGAAAATGCTGAGCGTTACTAGCGGTCGGCTGGGAGCTCGGTAACAACAATGGAATACTCAAACTGTCCGTTTCCATTTGACCAACATGGACTTTCTCGTGGCAAAAGGGTTTTGATGAGAAAAGTTAATTGGGCATCGTGAGTCGACACACTCGTTGAGGATTTTGTCAGCTTTGAAGTAGTTCAGCCATCAAGACTACTTGACTCGATGGAACTTGACTCGTTGTATTGAATAATTTTTAATGATGATTATATTACTGCCAGTTACATTTTCGAACTTTACTAGTGACTTGGACCTCAAGTATAGACAATGAAAGTACTGTGGATGAAGACTCAATGAACTAAATCAATGTCAACTTGGACCAATGGTGTTTTTTGTCGATTAATCATGAATATCAATAACTGATCGTTTTGGGGATCAATTCGAGTAAAAAAAGAAACACGAAAGATTAGATAACGATACATCGAAAGTCATGACAATAGTCAGACGGTCGACAATTGACCGTCTTTTCTACAAATCATCGCCCAATTGATGTATTTTTACGTCTGGCCAATCGGTCAATGGAAAAATGATGCAACTCACGTATATCCACCTGGACACTGAAAGCTGTGAGAGCTTTTTGACGAAAATCAAACCCTCAATCCGCGAATTTATTCTTTCCTCAACAGAAAAAAAATTGGATTAAAAAAAAAAAAAACTAAAAGCTGACACCCTTCGAAGTGAAATCCATCGGGCTTCGGGGAAACAACCGGATGTGCTAGGCGCACACGCTATATATCTATATCTATGTATGTACCTCTACGTCTCATCGTCACAGTCAGCGTAAAAACAAATGAAAAAGTCACTTCGCCAGTCAATTCAATATTTCACAGGGCGCAAAGACGAGCGGTAAGAAAAATGTGCGAGCGAGTCAAAGCTCTCTCGCGAGTATAACGTGTTGGTACGTGGAAAAGTCCGTGTGTAAAAGTCACCCCCTCCCCCCGCCCCCCCCCTCCGCCCTACCGTCGCCGAAGTGTCATAACTAAAGTTTTTGTTCGTCGTGAAAACGTTTTGCGCTGGAGAATGGTACGCTTGGGGAAAACGAACTTCTCGATGGCTCGACGGAAAAACACAACCGTTCGTTTATTATAAAGACGAATATATCGGCGGTTTTCACAATCGTCTGGCGTCGGACCAAAATTTCGTCGCCACCGCCCATTCGGATCAAGCTTGACAACAACAACGAAAAAACGAAAAATGAAAAAAAAAAAAAACAAACTGTCCCCTGATTCAATTATAGGTTGAATAGAATTTTTTGAAATAACAAAAATATAAAAGCCACGGACTTTTGGCTGTTTATGTAACATACATATGTAACGAGTGGATATCACGCATCCCAAAAAAAAAAAATGGCCTCGCATCGATTTGTTTGTTTGTTGTTTTTTTCAACGTCTGTCTATTCGTCAATCATTTCGTTCGCTATTGATTGCGACGATGATGCTTTTACGAAAAAATTCCGAATTGTGAATTGAATGAACGTGAGTTCCATTCTTGATTTTCATTGTTGCGATGACAATGACGAGAAGCAAGAAACGAGGGTCCACGCATCGGTAAACGACGATATAGCTACCGGAATCGAACGTTTTATATTACGTAACGGATATCGCTAGTGTTCGATTTTATATATATATATTTCATTTTTTAACTCAACGAGTTTGCTCACTTCGGTGAGCAAAGTGTGTTTCACGTCGAGAACGACGAAACGCGTTGCCAAATGATTCATACTCCACGAATGAGTCCCAAAAACCGATTGGAAAAAATGAAAACGAAAAATTGGTTGAAAAAAAAAATTCGAACGACGACCTCGGATCGATCGATAAATAAATGTAGAAGAAAAAAAAGAAAAAAAAATTCCCAGGTATTTGTGAAGTCGGGATGATTGATCAGAGAGTAAGCTAAAGTCGGTCAAACGGCTGATTGTCACACGTGGTTATATAATAAGTCGCGTATTTCTTTGACGTTCAATCGAGCGTAAGTGAAAACTTTATTATTAGTCGCAGTTCGACAACTTTTTCCAAATGAATTGACGAAGGATCGTTCGGTATACATCCAAACAAGTATGTGTGTATACTTGGACGACTTCATGTGTGTGTGTGTGTCGAATTGCGTTGAAAAAAAAAAAAAAAAAAAAAAAAAAAGAGTCAGCGCATGTAAGTTAGTTGAAAGAGGGAAAGAATAGTTGGCATCGATCTTTTCAGTGACGGTTGTACACACGGTGTGTAAAGTATATAGGGACCCCATGAGTAACTTCGTATACGTGGTTTAAAGGCGCACGGTTATCGCACGGTCGAGCATTCGAACGATCTGTATCGGCGATAGGGTTGGGGGTAGGGGAGGGGGGGGGAAGAAAGGGGTTCCCTATCGCCTCTGAAACTCGCGAATTGGATCACGGATGAACGACCGGACGGGTATCTAGCAGCAACCGTAACTAGGGGGGTGAGCTGTCCCGGGGACGTTCTCGTCAGTCCGTTCACGTACGATACGTTACACATCGTAGCCCAACACCCGATAACGCTTTTCTTCTCCTGCTTCTTTTACTTTTTTTTTCTAAATTTCGTTTTTTCTGTTTTTTTTTTTTGCTTCTGTCGATTCTTGATCATATCAAGACGGAGCAGACTTGACGGAAAATGTTTCAAAGTCCGAAGTTTCCGAAGTCCGCGATACGTTTTTTTTTTTTTTTTTTTTTTTTTTTAATAACGTGTGAAAATCGTTTAATTGAAAATAAGTGAGAGCAATGATCGAAATTCGAAAGTGTTTTACAGGACTTTATTATTATAAAAGTGGAATTCAATAAAGGAGATTAATTTCCTGATTTCATCCTTCGCGGTAAAATAATTTTGTCGAATTCAAATGGGACCACCCTCGAGATACAGCCTATTCAATTTTAAAAAAATGAGAATCATTCAAATTTGTTTTCAATCGGTGAGCAAATCGCGTAGTAAAATATAGAAAAAATTACAGTCCAATTGAAAACATAATTTTTTTTTCAAGGCGTTTAAAAAATCGGATACGCTTTGGAACGTCAAAATGTTTACGTCAATCGTTGCTCACACGACGAAGCAAAATACAGTGAAATGCCCGAATGATTCACAGACGTATGCAGCAGTGTGGTATCGATGGATTTGGTTCGGTCGGACGTGGCTTTTGGTAGGATGGTTTGAATGATGGATGGCCGCGGCAGGGTCAGGGCCACGATTGCGCTTGACGATTTTATGGATGAACTACGCGGGGCTGAGGGCATCGGGCATCGAGGGCTCGGACTATACGCGACCAGAACGGAGCGTAGCAACATCAGCACTACCATCTCTACCCCCGACAGCAGCAGCACCAGCTTCTCGTTAGTCCGTTCGAATACAATATGTTACGGTTCGAAACGAATGCCTGAAAAACGAGCACCGAATTTGTTTCGACCCCTCGCAGAGGCGTATACCGATCGAGAGCAACGCACCACTCGACAATTAAAGGGAGCATAAAATCGTTCGGCCTGCCAACAGCTTTTCTTCGCATCCTTTTTTCCCCCCTCCCCCGCGGTACAAAAACCTTTCTCTATTTTTCTGTTTATCTATTGCTCTCTCTCTTTCTCTTTTCTGTCTCTCTCTCTCTTTCCACTTGATCTGACAGATTTTTTTTTTCTTCTTCTTTATATCGCGTTATTGAGTTATTATGTTTTATCGACCCATCATAATTTGTTTCAATTTTGCTTTGCTCTTTATTATTTTTTTTCAAGTTTCTCATTCGGTTTAATTTTATTATGATTTTTTTTTCTTCATTTTATGTTAGTCTGTATTTTTTTATATCGCGAGAATTTAATTTGTTGGCTGATGTAGAATAATACAAATAATCAATCAATCTTCCTCTCTCTCTCACACACTCTCTCTCTCTCTCTCTCTCTCTCTCTCTCTCTCTCTCTCTCTTTCTCTCTCTCTCTCTCTATTTCTCTCTTTTTCTGTCTCTCTCTGCGTGGAACCGTTTAAAATATATTGTACCACCTAAAAAAAAATAGAAAACAATTAAAACTTGCTTTCCAAAGACTTCAAACTGATGTTCACCATCGAGCCCCTATTTTATTTTATTTATTTTTTATTTTTTTCAAATGAATCCCGAGAGCCTTTGTCAAGACGATTTTCCACCGTGTTTCGATGAAATTTCGAAATATACTTTTAAATCTCGCCCCTATCGTTCACATCGATATCTCCAAACGCTTATAAACAAATATTCTGTATTGTCATACAGATGAGAGCTCACCGTACTCGACGCTATATTTTTTTTCCATCGGATTATTCACACCTCATTGAAGTAGCGGGCGTTGATTCGAAATAAAGAGAGAAAAAGAAAAAAAACGACGGTGAAAATCCGGGAGTTCAAACGCGTGGCCAGGTGCTCGTATCTCAAGTTGAGGTCGGCTTAATCATTTTTAACGAGTGCATGGGGCCCGCTATATGGCGGTGCTTGAACGGTGATAGGTTTTCGGTCCGCCCCATGTGATGACTGCATGCCCGTTTTTCTTTTTTTTTGTTTTTTTTTTCAAATATTTTTTTTCTATCTCTCGTGTGATGTTGCCATCAGATCGATGGGGACATCGTATTTTTCACGCAGTTCACCTCGACGGATTCGAGTTCACCCAGTCGGTCGAGTATTCACAATGGAATAACACATCGATATACATATTCTTCGGTATCATCGAACAATAACAACAACAAAAAAACATTGAAAACAAAAAAACGAAAATTATTCCAATCAAAATAAAAAAAAATTGGCGATGCGAATCCATCACAGAAATGTCGAGGGTATCATACGTAATAATTGTGAAAATAACGTTTTTTTTTTTTTGTGTTGTCTTTTTTTTTAAATATTTTTTTACGTTGCATAATAGATGCTCGGTCGTATATAAAAAATTTGTTCCATAAATCATGAGACGCCTCGCTCACTCGACGCTTCGAAAAGTGGCGAAAGGTGTACAAAATTAAACGGTGCTAATGATAATCCACGTGAGACAACAATATTTGTATATACATATATATATATGTATGTATGTATTATTCAAAAAGGTTCATGCATTTTAAGCAAACTCGACTCGATATTAACATGATGATGCTAAATTTTGTATGTGCATATTTTCGGTCGGTGTGACAAATGACCAACCGCGTTACCAATGTGGTCCAGAGACGCAAAATAATTTTTTTCCTCTGCTCTATTTTTCACTCCGTTGTACGATGTACGAGAATAAACAGCGGAGAGCGTGAAAGACCGAGAAGAGATGGAATCATCGAGGTGCGAGTTACTTGTGTGGCGTGTCGCGGAGGGTCGTGAACTAATTAGCCGAGGATGAGACCGAAAAATCGATAATGCATGGATTATATACATGTATATGTGACACGATATGGCGGAAAGTTGCGCAGTTCTCCGCATAACTGTTTCACGAAACACGTATGGAAGCCGTGTGACATAATCAAAGTTTTCGTCGTTCCGTGAGACCAAGTTGGGTAAGATGGGTAAACACGTGGGGCGGCGGGGGGGGGGGGGGGGGGAGGGCAGTGAATACGCCCTAACAAATTCGAATATCTCCGGCACTGCTATTCAACGTGTGGACAATTTCCGTAAATTTTGTTTGGACCAAAAACTTTGCTAATTTAATTTCACAAAGAATGTCGAACGATTTGTTGAATCTGGAGAGAGAGAGAGAGAGAGAGAGAGAGAGAGAGAGAGAATAGAACAAGCGAGGGCCGACGAAGTGGAAACGACTCGAACGAGGGACAGAACGAAGAAATAAAGTTTTACATCTGATAATAACAAATAATTGTAAAGCAGTGCACACAGATGTTGCGTAAATTAGTTGAGAGAACCAAATTCGTATACCACACCGAGTAAAAAAATTATATATAGTCTATATATAAACTTCATATGCCCAAACCTATATGTATAGTTTATATAAAGACTGTATATAATTTTGTTCACTTCGTAAGACTAGACGATAATAATTATACGAGATATAAATAGTCCGTAAAATTTTGCAATTTAATTTGTCAAAAAAAAAAGTTGATTTATGAATATACGTGAAATTGTAAAGTAAAAGGATGAAATAAAGTATACATTCATAAATGATACAGCAGCCTGAAGTAGTATCAAAGGGTAAACGTCACTCTACCATTTTCAAAAAATGGAAACTATTTTTTTTTTTTGCATAAATCATGCTGTGGGGTTTCAAAAATCGGGTACACTGACTTCGGTGGGGCCGGGGGGTGGGGGGGGGGGAGATTTTGAATGATTATTCGACCACCCAACTGGGATGGGTCCAAAACCGATACTTCACTCATTTATTTATTTATTTTTATGTACGTTTCATCAATTATGGAATTTGAAATGTAACCCCGACAGATGAATTTTTATTATCCGTCGAAACTGTCAAAAAAACACGGCCAGATTTTATCGACAGTTCCATCTAGAATATATATATACATAAATATATATGTTTGTGTGTGTGTGTGTTTTCAATTCTTTTTCGTTGTTTCCCACAGTTCGATATTTCCGCAACGACTTTCAGATTTATACGTCGGGCACTCGTAAGAGCATCGGATATGACCGACTGATGGCTTGGTGCACGCGGGTATCGATTTTTCGAATCAACCCTGATTGTACACGCGAAGATAAAAAAAATATATACACACATATATATATATTCAGACATCGTCGTTTGGTACAGCCATACGACAAATCATTACAGACGTCGACTCTCTCTCTCTCGTTCATGCGCCCCAGTTCCCTGCACCGAGCTTTTTTTCCCCCGGGGGGGTTATTAATTAAAATTCCGTTTTGTATATCGAGACTCCTAAAACACGTTCACGGTTACCGAGTAAAAGTTTCCACGTGTGTGTGTGCGTGTGTGTGCGCGTGCGTGTTCCGAATCCACGTACGTTATATCTGTGTGCGAATAAAACTCTCGATAGTTTTACGAGTTCTCGAGTCAGCAGTCACGAGCCAGTTCGCAATTAAAACTCAGATTGTTTTTCACTTGGATTAACTTCAAGGAAAATTGGCGGTGCTCGTCAATACGCGGGAGAAAATCTCCAATGGGAAACTAATGGCACTCATCGAAATATCGAAATTCCACTGGTACGATATTATCATCCATGTGCAACAATTGCCACACGATATTGTGATTATTCTACGTTCAACGATGAGCGGATCTTCACGTTTCGAGGTCATTAATGATAACGATAAATGTCAACTCGTGAGTCACACACGAATAGCAATTGACATTATTAGCCATAGGCACTGCTAGTTCCTTTATTTTTTGCCTACATCATTCGCGCAACACACTATGCGTCTTATCACGCTCGGAGAAATATCTTCAAGATTATATACGTCACTTATAACATCTGGGTTGCCCATTAAAATTTATGAAGAGCCGTTCTCTCGTGTCTCATTTCTTCGGCTAATTCAAACTTTTTTTCCTCAGCTTGGCAATTCTGAAAAAAAAAAAGAAAAAAAAATGAAGTTAGAGTTTTCCGCGACGAAAACGGCGTTACCTCGCAGTTTGAGACGGAGTTTGCTCTCTCTCTCTCTCTCTCTCTCTCTCTTTATCTCGCGACGAGATGACGTTAGTTTCACACAGCCCACCGCTATCTCTCCGTGCTCTAGTAGATATGGTCGGTCGAGACCGCGAGAGTTGCTCCTCACCTTATATTCTTTTCTTCGTCGCGACGAACAAGATGAAAAAAAAAAAAAAAAAATTAAAAAAAAAAATCTCGGAACGAGCCCGTCCTGTTTAATTTGCGGAAACATATACGAGCACCAAGCCAGCGCGCACTTTGCGGCAAACACGCACCCCGGTTAAGAACTAAAACTTGACGAAAAAAAAAAAAAAAAAAAAAAACAAAAAGCTTTGCCATAGAAACTGAAAGGCGAAACGAGGCAGCGAAGGAGTAAAAGGCCTGCTGGAGAGAGAGAGAGAGAGAAAAAAGCATGGATCTCCGGGGAGGCCTTGTACACCGGAATTCTTCGTCGAGGGTGGCACTTGGAGTTACCGGTACCCGCACTTTTCGCATCTTCCGAGAGGTCCTTCGTTCTAGCATGTGTGCGAATTTGTTTACGGGTGATCCATGCGGATACATATATACATGTATTATCACAGAGATGGTGTAATTCATGAAAAGCCGTTCTCGTGCTCCATTTCAGTTCCATTTTAGTTCCTAATTCATTTTTCCAGAATTCGGATAATATAATACATCGCTAAAGAAGATAATCAATATATAACATAAAAATATTATCGTTTTTTTGCATAGACATCAGAAACGTAGAGTGAGCGCTGAAAGAATCGTATCGGAGCATTGTGGGATCGATATCTCGGAAGCTAGTCAAATTGAAAAGAGTGCTAGTGTGTCTGGGAACCGAAGAACCGATACACTCTTCCGGGTTGTTCCGGTAAAACGCTAGTGTCGTGTCTGCATCGATCCACGTATCCTCGTACATATTTCACGCGGGCTATTCAACGCAGACATACATGTAGAACGTATGGGATAAGGCCGCATAGTCGAAGAAGGAATGAGTGGGTGCGGTTGTGTGAGAGCCACGTCGCATAAACGAACCCATAAAGGGAGCCTAGCAGGAAGCCGGAAAATGTGTCACCTCCCGCGGAGATCCGCAAGGCTTCGGCCATCCTGCAGGGACACTTGCGGCTTGGTCCGTCTCGAACTTGCTCCATAAAACTATCGCCAACTTCTCCATAGCGTTCGGGATACACCCACACACATACACACAGGCGCACCCGGACAGTGTAAACGCGATGGATTTGGACGAGGCTGAGGGTGTAAGAGCGAGATACGCGGAGAGATATAGTGGGACACACACGAGACAGAATTCACCAGCGCAGTATGGAACACCAACGCAGAACCAGGAGCTGCGGAGTACACTATGTGATCCACCGTGGCTGTGGTTGGACCCTCCGACTATATAACTGGCTCTGTCCTGTCTGCCTGGACCGTTTCGACCGGGCTGGACCGTTGTCCCTCGATCGCCGAGTATGCTAACCCGTTTAAAAACATTACGAAAGTTCGACGAACGCTACAAGGACTTTCGGAAAAGCCCACTCGGCTAGCTAGGCCTGTACCCCAGCAGCCTCCCTAGTTTTGCCTCCCGCAGTCTTCGTACGACAAATCGAGCGTTTCTAGCCGCATCCCAGACCCCATGGGTCCATCCTAAACCCCGTTTGCACGTTCCACTTAATGCGATCAACCTGAAAATGCAAAAAAACGATCATTATTCGAATCATTGATTAGGTATCCGTCCGTCTTAAATTGATCGAATGCATTAGGTAACATTTTTCGGGATATATCTTATGCAACGCAGATCGATTCTCATCACTTGCCTCATTAACTTAATTTTTTCACACCTAATTGAATGCTACGACCAATTTTCTTTTATTTTAATTACACATTATGAAAAAAAAATCGAATTTCCTTTATTTTCGTGGATAAGAATGAATTTAATTACCCGAGAGAATATGATTTACTCTCGTATTCAATTTAAAACTCGTGGCCGTATCGGTCCTGTTAACCGTTTATTTTCCCGTCGGCCTTTCCACAATTCATTTCCCCCGCCATTTCGTTCGACTTGGGACTTGATTGAAAAGTAATAAACGAATCTACCCTCGACTACCCTCTCCGGCCCCGCAGCGTTTCGCTCGTTGCCCTTGGCAACCAAGCAAATTTCTACGGTAAGTACAAAGTCCAAAGGATCAACTCGCCCCCTGCCCCCGCCTCCCACCCGCGACGTTGACTTCTACCATCGCGAGCCATATTATACATGGAAAATTGAACCCACTTCGCTTGATTTCCCACAACGGCGTCTTACTTCATTGTGCCGGCTATACACCGAGCAAACGAGTTGCGTGCCATTTCGATTCTATTGTCTATTGATGTGTACAAAATTATTTGGAATTCCCACGATACGGTTGAAAAGGCTACTGATCAGAGCGAACAATCCCTCTGAGCGACCTGATCAATCAATGACAAAAAATGTACTGATTCAGCGACACCATTACATCACCAACTGACTTATGGATTGAAGCTAGTTAAATTTCGTTGCCAATCATCAATGAATAAACAGTAAGTTGTCATTTTAATTGTAATTGTCTTCGTAGTAGCAGCATTTGGGTGAGATCAGCCAGATTTTTCACCCTCAACAGAGCTTACGAAGCCTCACACGATCCCCCCACGTCTGTAATGCTTCATCGACCATTCCAAACGTCTCCTCGCTATTGATTCGAACCTTGCCGCAGGTACTTGTCCCCCGACCTTTGGACCTAAGGGATGAATAAAAGAAAAAAAAGAATCGCAAAACCCGGGAGCGTCCCAGAGAGTGAGAGATAAAGAACGCTGCCCACATATATATATATCTACATCACAGTCGACTTGCGGCTGCCGGAATACGTGACATGGTGACTTTAACAGCGTGTCCGTGCATTTTCATCGTTAGACATTTGGGAGATGTTAGCCCGACATCTTGGCTGATACTATTAGCCCCCTTTTCCCCGTTCGTACATTTTTAAGAAATGCCACAGGGGCCAAGAAAGCAGCAGCAGCAGCAGCAGTGCGCGTGTTATACGCTATTCCGTGTCACTATGGAAGTCTTGCTAGTCTGTTCCGCAACCCTCAGAGATGTATCTCCCGAGGCTACCGCGTGACCCGAGCCGAGTATTCTGTAAGCTGCCGTGACGTCGGATGCCTAGTCTCGGTACTCTCTTCGAGAAGGGCTCTAACCGCCCCCCCGACCCTCAGGCGTCACCCGACCTCGCTCCGGAATAAACGAACGGGCCTCTCTCTCTCTCTCTCCTCTAACCCACTCCCGTTATTAACGTTGGGGTTACAAATTTATTCAAGTTTCGAACAACTTGGACAGATACATGCCAAAGTTAAGCTACTCTGTGCCTGTATATATATATATATACGTCTAGCTGCAGGAAGTTACATCGGAGCTTTTGCCAAGCGTGTTATCCGACTATCCGGCAACATCACACGTTGGATCCTGCTTACGTGAATAATATAAAACGCCAAAGGAAACGACACGGGTGTGATACGCGTCGAGATAAGGCTGGAGTTCTGGAAAACACGAAGCCCCAGACGATCCAAAGACGGAATATATATATACAGGGTTGTCGAGAGTATAAAATGTATGTTACGTATGTATGAGAGACACGAAAGACCGGTCATCCAATACTTGTGTACGCCATACAGTTGTGGGTGATTGTGTATATGGGATACATACATATATATATATATATGTATAGCTGTACGAGCTTGCGTGTGTTGGGACATCGAGTCCGAAGGGATGAGAGAGCCATGGAACGTCGAGCAGTCACGTAAAGCGTCCGTTGAAATGATCGGGAGAGTCCGCATTGACTAGAGGGATCGGAAGTCGGGGGAAGGAATAGTGCATGAGGTAGCCTGAGCACGTAGGGTCAGTTTGCCAGCCAGGGACATCCTGCATCCCATGAAGAATCTCCGAGAAATCTAGTATGTGTCCAGCGCGGTGAACGAAGTGTATATATATATGTATATATATGTATGTATTGGTTTCGAGTCTTCTCTATTGGCGGATGAGGGCGCACTTTAGCTCGTCACAATTCGATATGGCAGTAGCACTGCTGTATTATGATCATGTTATTTCTGTTGAATTTACCATCGAGCTTTTATTCTCTCAATCGGTTTTCACAATTGTCGTTGCCATTTTTTTTTTTTTCGTTTGATCGCTATTCATTGCATTTTATTTTCGTCAATAATAATATGACCATTTTCCGAAATTTTGATGTGAAGAATTTAACAAATTGAAATGGATTGTGTGAAAAACCCCCCCGCAAAAAAAGAATACAGGAAAATTATTAATTTTCCTCAGGTCTGTTTCTCTTCCTTTTATTTTCTTTTACTCTCACTTTGGCAGAAGAGGAACCCCACCGATCCGTGTTTCTTTGTGAAATCAGTAGCGACTCTTTTCCGCCATTTTCGTTGGTCAAGGCTCTCCAAATTCCAACGGCTACTCGTTCTACTACTTCGGCTCGACGGATACGAAAATTTTCACGAAAGATCAAAGTAGACGGTCGTTCTTGAAAGAAGACGAAGCGCTTTTTCGTCTTCGCATTTGCCACCCGTCCTGCGACGTTTGCTTTTTTTTTTTTTTTTGGGGCGTCCAAACCTGGCACTCCACGAGAATCAAGTCGATCGGGCATTTGCCACGAACCATCTCGAACCACCCACAGTGGCTACCCCATTTCTCACTGTAACATTCCTTTGCTCCAATGCGACGAAAATTGCAAATCACGACAAGCTGAGTTTTTTTTTCGTCCAATTCGGGCCAAACTTTCATCCCAAAACATTCTATTTTGCATAAACTACCCGAGTAAAAAGTTTACACATAATAAACAATTTTTTTAACTCGGGTATGTTTATTTTCATACGATAAAACAAATCTCGCGAGGCTATAAAATTACAGCTACTGTGATAAATTGTGAAAGTTCGAGATTACGTATTATTTGTCAAAGTTTGGATAACGCAATTTAACGTCGTTGAAGTCGTGGTTCTTACGGACGAGGCGACGAACGATTCACTGAAGATTTTTACTTGTAGTAGATTTTCTAAGGGTTAACTCTCAACTGTCTCCCTATCCGCTGTACTTGTTCGCGCTATCTCCGCACCTCGGAGCTGCTACAAATTACATTTCATTTCTCTTCATTTGTGATGATAACTTCGTGAGCTTAACTTTACCACGTTGTTCCCCGGCAAAAGTAAAGTCGCGTGGGCCATACATATATATATATGTGTGTGTGTTGCTGAGCTGGCGCGTAACTTTTGAACTCTGAGCCGTGCGGCGCCGCAGAATCGGAGAGGGGTACACCCCCAAGTCGTTAGATAAGGTGAAAGTAACTTATAGCCGAGAATTCGAAGTGAACCCCGTCTGCTAGACGTCGATAAAATATTATCTTTAACCATCTTTGGCTTCGACATTGCATAGAATCCCCTCGGCGTCGAGAGTTTTGCGACCCAGAGTTACCAATCGCGTTTCGCCTAGTTTTCCACATTTTCTCATTTTCCGACGAACGACTTGATTATCGTGACGGGTAAACTTTTTTTTCACAATGGCCACGATTTTCTGGGATTCATTTGGAACGGCTCTGTCGATCTGGTCTGGATTAATAAACCCGGATCCGAATTCATTTCGATTATTTTCACGTGAAAATTGCTCGATACAGTTTTTCTCGACCACTTCAGTGGACTGTTATAAATATTTTTTGTGAGTTAGCGACGAAAAAAATTCAACTAGCCTAAAACGGAGAGTCTAAATTTGTTGATGAGTGACGAATACATGCGTCCAAATGCATGTTCCATAAGAATGGTTCAAGACACGACATCGTCGTCTGAAATATTCTTCGAGTGATACAATTCGAGAAGTTCAGTTATTTTTTGTCTAACGTAACCCCACTGGCACCGAAGTGGTTTAGTACCAAGCGCTTTATGACCATCAAGCGGTTTGCCGAGGTCGCTTAGAATTCGTGAAGTGACTTATACATAGATATATATATACAAATATATGCATATATACATAACGATACGCGACACCAGGTCCCGATCAGTGCATTCACAGCGTGAACGTATAAAACGAGTGAAAAGTCTTAGAGCACAACAGTTCACAAAACTGCGTATATATATATGTTGATATTAAAGACCGTAGCAGTTCACCCCATGGAGTGTCGGTCTCTAGAGTGACGTAAAGAAGAAATTATATAAACTGAGCAGGCAATGGACGACTCGTGCGTGCTACACTCAGGGGTAAGGGTCAACGACCCACATGTGTGATATATATATTAACGATCGACTTTGACAGTAGCTGAAATTTTATTAACCATCTTGGTGAGAATATAATTTATCAGTTTGCGGCATTTACCTGATAAATAATATCACATGAGAAACAACGTATTTTTACGACCAGTCGAATTGTTTTGCTCAAGTAGCACCATAACACAGATGTGACATGATAGTCTTGTATCGGCTCAAGCACGAAAGTGTTATCTTCAACCCTGATCGGGTTAGAAGCAGTTGCTGAGAGCAGTCGCATATTTCTGTACTCGGTAATTTAAAATGCATTGGTCGATAGTATTCCGGTCGAATATTTCCTCACCCAATAAACCAATAATAAGAGCTTATAAGAATTTAAAAACTCTAACATTTTCGGCAGGTCACCAGACTAGATCTAATAACAGATGTATGATATCCAACGTCGAAATAAGTCACCTTTGGGAATAATTTCTCGACATTCTGTGAACACTCGAATTAAAAAATGATGCATAGCCTATGTATAGTCTATCTATAGACTATTATGCATAGTTTATATATAATTTATATATAGCTATACATGCCTAGTCCCACACAAAGTCAATACATTTTTTTTTTACTTTGCAACCTTTTTAAAAAAAATTTCAGAAAACTTTTTTTTATTTAATTTTAAATTTTTTCTCGGCGATACGTAGACTATCGATTTCCCAAAAGCATATTTATTACATAAGCGAAAAAAAAGACTCTTACCAGAAAGCTTATCGAAACACGAGTCGACTGTTACCGAATTCACTCGTCGACGGTTGAGGACCGCCACGACACTGTTGGTCCGTAGCCCCGTGGCTCCTGTACGATCCCAAACTAGCTGTGCATACCGATCAAAGTCCCGAACCAACGTGGCTTAAAAACAAATTCCACAAACCGAGGTCACGCGCGGCAGCTAGCGTCGCTAACGAATGGATTCCTTTGAGACTCACATATCAAAGCCACGAGAACGTTCGAACCATCGAACCACCCCTGCGTTCCACAGCCGGTTCCAGCTTCGACATCAACCGTTTTCCAACTTTATTCCCGTGTAATATTATACGCATAGGCATGCGCAACAACGATGTGGGACGAGTCGTTCATAGGCGTTGCGTGTGTAACATGCCCGAGGGACTCGTCGAACGATAATCGAAATTATCGTTGTTTAGAGAGAGAGAGAGCGAGACAGATACTAGCCTCATGAAACTCGGGCATTACCGTCGGATCCACGAGATTATCGGGGCCACGTCATCCAAACCGAATTCACCTCGGGCAGATTTATGCAGACACGAGCAACGCCCGGTATCGCATTAATACAAAGGGGGCCCAAAACCCTTGGTGCTTGGCACGTCGAGCTTCCACGGGAAAAGCATCAGCCATAAGGCAGCAAATTTTCGTAGACGGGTCGCGGGGGTCTCCTAACTTTCCAACACTTTGTCACTTCCGGATCTTAACGCGCCCCAACCCTTCTCACTTCGGGATTCGCGATGGGGTCTTCGTACACCCGGCTACGCTGACTAACGATCCCGGGTAACTCTTGATGGATCAGCGGTGAACATTTACACGCGTCAAGTCCGCGCGTTTTGTCGATGGATTTTAATGCAAATTATTGCAAACCCCCGACAGGTTGGAAATATCAATTTTCCAACTTTGTGAAGTTTCGCACTCTTGGCCTTCAATTTGTTGGAAACCCCAAAATGACGTATTGAGAGTTGGACCGGTGCGCAAATTTTCGATACTGTTTGTTTCAACGTGGAATCAATTTGGTCCGGAGGGCACGTGAACGGATAAGGCACCGCATTATTGGTACCCCATACAGTTTCGAACTGGCAATTACAATGAAGAACCTCGAACTACCGGAGCTTTTGGCATCGGCTTCTCCGTTCAACCAATTAAACGTCGAGACACTACGCCCATTAGCTATATTCGAGCCGTATAATAGAATGGAATGTTATGGGCAATTAACACGCGACACGGTTAATAACCAAACGCATTACATATTCGAGATAAGCCTGTGTGCTTGCTACGTCGGTAATTTACCGACTTACCGACGGACGAAAAATTTTCAGACATCTATATCTCTCTCTCTGTCTCGCGATGATACGGTAAACGAGGACCCAAACTCACTCGACGAATTCACAAAATCTTGGGGCGGGGGGGGAGGGTTCGTGGAGGCCATTCGTAGCGGATACAAGTGTTACAAAGTGGAAAAGCTTATCTTATCTGCACCTCGTTAACTTGTCACCTTACACTCACTTTCCACGATTCACGTGGTTTCGGTATATCTATATCCAGAAAGCGCAAAATTTCTCGGTGGCTGCGGAACGATATTTCTTTGGGGAAAATCGTCTCGTCACGATTGTGCAATGTCGGGACCCCCCTCCCCTCGTCCACACCCTATTGACACGACTCTTCGAGTTTTTGTTTTATTTTTCTTTTTTTTTGTTTTATTCGAAACAATTTCAACTTATCTTATTGTTTTGAAATATTCAACGTTAAAAATTTCCGATCAAGAAAATTGTTGCGAAGCCCGTGTAACATAAATCCAACCAAAAGCGCGTGTGCGCCGAGGCAAGAACGTAAGAAGAAGCAGACAAGGGCATCTATAAATTGCGCGACCACCGAAGCACTAAAGCAGCGTCTCGGAAAAACCGTTTAATTCCGACCGCGTATATTTCCCATGGGATTTTACGATACTTTGTTCGCCGCTTGAGAATCGATTGAATCATCGTCGTTGCCTCTCCGGAGACGGATATAACGTTTGCAAGCTTCAAGTGACTTTCACGAAAAATGAAATTTTACAACAGATCGTATTTTATAGAAAATGCGATGCAAATGTAATTGATAATAATATGTTACGGGGTGAAAATCGTAACCGGTTAATTGGAGATGTTGAACATTGAGTTGGAAATGATTCTCCAGACGAACTATGAGTCTTGCTATGAGCGTTATCGGTAAGGGTTGAGGCACTAGTTTACAAACTATATCAGTCCCCTTTTTCGTTACGATATTTCATCAAACCGAAATTTCGTCAAAACAGACGGACAAAGTCGGGATAATAAAGCCAATCGGAGATTGAAGGTGATTCTTATTGTCGAGTCTGAAGAAAAGAGTCGATCGAATGTCAGAATGGGGTAGGAGGGTTGATTGAATTTTTTTTTTTCGTTTTTTACTATCCCGAAGAGAAAAATCTTGTGTTTTTGTCGGCTACTTCGAGCGAAGGAGTAATGGAAGAGTGAGGAAGAGTGGTTGGTGGAACTCTTCTCCCGCTGGCAGTTGAAGTGGGGACGTTTCACGATGCGGAAGGCTGCTTAACGACAAGTGATCCTTGAGAAGCGATGGAGAGGGAAAACATTGTTAATTTCCCTTGCAGATTCGAGTGTCTCTTTTTCCCTTTTTATTTTCACTCAACCTCCTCCCCCCTCCCCCAATTCCCTTCTTTCTCGTACCCTCCCCCACTTCTTGCCTTCGTTAACTCGGTTTTTTATCCCTTCTCGTCATGCAACTGCTCGATTCAGAAGCTTGATTGAATTATCGTCACCCCGTGACTGTCGAGGGCGTCGACGCCTGCGATTGACTCAGACAACGATAAATCACTGTAAAACGCTTTCGAGATGTCGTCAAACGAATTATCGTCGTCACCGATCGCCACACAACCCAAGCTCATACATTAAAACTTTGTAAACAACTATACAGGTAGATTTATAATTAATCGTAACCAATCAAACACACGTGTTTTAATAAACTTGAGGCGGGAAATTGTAATCAGTTCAATCGAAATATTTCGTGTCGATTGAAACTAATTTTACAAAAACGTAAATTTTTCTATGAAAGGACAAAAGAAAAACCCTATAAAATACAATAATTCATCATTCATTCGAAAAAGTATGTCAACTTTCGCACTCGATTAGATATCAATACGTAAAACCATCAATTTCATTCGACCTGTTTTCCACCCGGTCGTGTTTTTATTTTTTTATTTTCACAGTTTGCGATTAAAGACACGACAATTAAACGTTGCGTCATACACACCGATCGATGAACAGTCCGTATCCATTTTGGCGTACATTTCTTTTGGCAAATGTTTTCATTTTGATACATATATATTTATCGCAGACTTTTGTGTGTATATATATATATATGTATATAGCCGACGTTAGTTGCCGTGGTAACAGACACTCTGCCAAAGGGGAAACGCTGTATCATCGTGCGAATATATTTTCCCCCAATCATCGCGTCTGTGGATAAGGGGTGCACAGCCGAGCTATATATACACATATATACATACGTACGTGGGGATAGACATACGCACGAACGAGCTTATGTACGAAGGCAGTAGCGAGATGTACAAGTTCGGGGAGCGAACGCGCAGACTAGGTGCTAATGCGTTCGGGGATTGTCTGGATGCCCCTGATGATCACTTTATATTAGGCAAGGGGAATCTGCATGACAATGGGCCCAGGCTATTGTGCGGTAAATGCGCGCTTTGCACCCTGCGCCAACGAACCTGCCTCGCCCCCCGCCCCCCCTGTGCGTCTGTCTTCATTCGCATACCGGCATTTCCGCTCGTATCCACCGACCGTGCATCGTGCAACGCCTTGCTGAGTAATAAGACAGCTTGATCCGGAAAAATGTCCAACAAGGTGTTACTCAAAATCATCAAAACTCATCAACGCCAGCGACTTATCGCGAAATTTTAATAAATCGTCGACGACATCAATATCAATGAGTTTTGCCCATGTAGCAACGAACATTCTTTGTACATTCGTTGTCGGTGAATAACGTTGATGATAATATCCTGTATGATTCAATAAAAAAATTGATATATAAATTATATATAAAAATGAAATTGGGCATGCATAGTCATGCATAGTCATGCATAGCCATGCATAGTCGTGCTCAACAGTCATGCACATAGTCTATGCTCAATCCCTTATAAAGTTTATATGTATATATATAGACTACATACATTTTTTTACTTGGAACCTCCAGTATTAACCAAAAAAAAAACGATCAGTCGTTGTTCGAGCTTCGAAACAACAAAGATTCGTAGCCTCGGGGATGTTTGACGATGTAGATCGTAGTCTTTTGAGGTTTTCAAAAAAAAAAAAAAAACCATTCCACGTGTAAAACAAGACCACGAGGACAGATCCCAGATTTTCTATGGACTCCCCCGTATCTCGGTCCCGTCAACCGATCCCAACTCCGTCCCCAGCTTACTTGTGTGGAAAATTGTTTGTCCTCTTCACGAAACGTGTTCTCAACGAGGGGATTTCTCGGTTGTGAACTCATTCACGAGAATGTCACGAAAGCACGGATGTGACCCCGGGTACTGGGGATGTGTGCCTCGGCTGCTATGCGAGGCTGCGCGCGCGCGCCCGTTGCTTGTGCCGGGCGCGCGCCCGCACAGGTTCTCTCGTTCGACTTCCGGCGAAACTCTCATTAGAGCTTCGAAACGTACACACAGACCCGGAACCAACGGCAGTATCCATTTCTTTCTGCAATCCCGAGCGAACGTCCGTTCTCGTTCTTCATGACGCTTTTGCGGGGGGAGGGGCGTTATATACACTCCGGAGAAGGGCCAACGGGGCTTTGTCGCGTAACGACATCCAGAGACCGGGCCAAGGCGCACGATTATTGTCCCAACTCGTCGTTTGACACAATACAGGACTTATTCGTGTCTGCCACGGCTATTCTCACCGATCTACACATTTACTTTTCTGATACAGCTATTCCACACGGAATACAGAACGAAAATGTACAAATATATGTGTACATACATATATTTTTTTATGAGGGTGTGTTGAAAAAAGTCAAAGTCCTTCGATTCCTCTGGCAGTTCCTACTGTCAAAGTAGATACTATCAGGAGTCATCTGTCGAAATTTGAGACCAATCGGACTATGTTCAGAGGTTCCGCTTTCACGAATTCGATTTAACCTTCGATCAACACGTAAACTTTTTTTTTCGCTCGTAATTAATTTTTCAGGCGGACGAAAAATTCCGGGGATGGAAAGTAAGTGCACCAATACATGGTGGTCAGGTCACTTGAGATGAGGATATTTTTTTTTTGCCATGAAAAAAAAAGTTTGGAATTTTTTCTTGTGATTTCAATGATTTTCGTTAATCAGACGTTTATAGATAGGCATGCATAGTCGATTTATGAACTATATATGGTATCGAGTGCATATTGCTTTTACATAGATTATATATATATATACTATATATAGTCTATGTATAATCTATGTATATAAACACGGATATCCCAATCCCATATTGAAATCAATACAATTGTGTCACTAGGGACTTCCGGCCCTTCGTCTTTCGGTGCACAGCACACGTCGTACCGATCTAACAATGTCCAAAAAAACGGACGAACAACACAAAGATTCAATGACGACGCAACGCAACAATTCGAAAGCAATGCGATTCAGGAGAAACGTTGCAAAAAAAAACAACAAAAATTTCAATGACAGAACAAAAAAAAAGGTTCACGACACACGAACGAGCGATTCCCGGTCGGGATAA
Organism: Diplazon laetatorius; assembly: GCA_963662125.1. Taxonomy (NCBI): domain Eukaryota; kingdom Metazoa; phylum Arthropoda; class Insecta; order Hymenoptera; family Ichneumonidae; genus Diplazon; species Diplazon laetatorius. Next base: position 1,773,988 of record OY759157.1, on the reverse strand, counting down.
CTCGAGCGCGAAAGAATATCCAAAGGTGGTGTATATACGGGATAACATCCCCATACGCGGAACCGCGTGCTGTGTCTCTGACGTCGCTGCGCTTGTATTCCCCCGCATGGCAAACCTCGGTGTTGGGTAAATAATGAAAGTTTCCATCGGGCATATAGAATCTCGACTGGGTTGGTGTTTTCATTGCGTGAAGTGGAGCTGTCTAGACGCATTCACGACCACGGGGCCTCAACACGCCAACACTTTTGTGAGCGTCCGCAGAAAATTCGCGCGGTCTTATTTCCGTTTTTTCTTTCCTTCCCTTTCCACGCTTTTTCCGCCACAATTCCCCATTCGCTATTTTCCAAAGCTCGCGAGCTTCTCCTGGGCATCGTCTTTTATTTTTTTTCTCACCTTATTTTCACTTCGTCTTCGTTTTTATTTGTTTCCACGATTTTTAATGTTTTTTTTTCCGGCTTTATAAATATATTTGGGTTTTTTTTTTTTATTTTGAAAACCATCGCATAGCCCACATGGTTGGCGCATTCCTTGAAAGCACATCTTTCGCCTGCCTCGCATAACCGCACGGATGCATATGGGCGTATCAAGCGTCAACGGCTTCGAACGGAATGCATCCCCCCCCCCCCACCAACCCCTTCTCTCATATCGCATAGGCAGGTCCGGATGGTATTATGCATATCGGAAAAGCATCCGACTATGTTTGAAGCTTGTTTTTTTTTTTTATTATTTTTTTTTATTCACGCGAACCCAAACACGTATTGACGCTTTGCACCGAATAACCCTCTCCGCGCTGCGCTCGAATTATTTGAAGCGCGTCGGAAATGCCACGAAGAAATTCTGCCTTTTCAAATAAATAAATGTATATACATATATATATATATATATACATATATATTCAACCAAGAGAGCTTGCTTTTGGTGCTGAATTAAATTCCGCATCTGTAATTATAATGAAGGTTGTGCATTGCTAGAGTGTATTACAGTGAGATTGGGAAAGGTAATGAAGTAACGTGTTGTCGCCAGACCGTGTGGGAATGCGGCAACGCAGGGAGGATGCGGGGGGGGGGGGGGGGCGTCGCCGGTTGCGGAACACAATTAAACGGCGATTCCAGACCTTACGTCGATGAAAGGAAAACTGAAAATCTCATCGAAAACCTTGCAGATCCATCCATAAATATTGCATACTCGTTTGCGTAAAAAAAAAATTAACGTACGAAATAGAAAAAAAAAATTGAGACTTGCAATTTTTTTCTTGGAATCATAGATAAAGTGTACGAAGCAAATTGCAAGTTTCACCTTGCAGCTTTTTCGTCATCCTAATGTTGTTCAATTGGTGCATCAAATTTTGACAAACATTTATTTCTATATTTACTGCAAATATTATTCTTAGATTTCTGCGAACATTCTCAAGAACATTTAACATCGGAATCCCAATAAAAAATATCACAAAGCTTTTCCGGTGAGAAAGCAAAAATATTTGGAAAAAAAAAAAGTAAACAAGATTGAACTGTGAGTTTGTTAATGTTTTGAAATATTCTCACGATTAACAAATAAAACATGTAAAAGCTTTTCAAACATGACATAATACACGAGTCGTACGTGTATACACACGAAGGCAGTGAGAGCATTGAAGAAACTCGGACCGGGAAACGTTGCTTCCCATCTTCACTGAAGAAGCTCGTGCAGCACTCGGTGAATAGGAGCAATGAGGTGAGCAGGCCGCTAGAGCCTCGGCCCCATAAGTATAAGGGTCCGGGAGAACCTTCGCCCGAAGCCCTTTCAGAGCCTTTAAGAGTCCCGCGAACAAGACTTAGGTAATGTGATTTGCGGAATGGACTTTCGAGTTCATAGACACTTCCGGAAAATCCCATGAGCCCGTGTGGCAATCCAAACCCAAGAGCTTTTTTTTTTTTTTTGTCTCCGACGTTCGTGTCTTTATTCCATGGGTCCACGGGAAAAAAAAGCTTATATCCATTAAAGTCATTGTATCGGACAAACGATGCAAACGATAACTTTGATAAAACGAAAATATATTAATAATTGTAAGAAAAGACACATTGAAGAATAACTCATGAAAATGATTTATTTTTGTACTGAGGCTTGTGAATCATTTATTATAATTTATTATCATGTGGCATGTGCATGAAAATTCAAGGTAACAGTTTCGTATCGAAATTCAATTTAGGGTATGAAATCCAGTTTATAAGATAAACAATTTTTGATAGTTCGACTCCAAATTTCGTATTCGAGACCCAAATTGTGATCAAAGTGATAACATAATTCGTGCATTCAATATACATAATATAATAGAATATATATGTAAAAAAATGTATATATGTATATTTATCACTCGTGAGATTTATAATCTCTCTGCTCTCAGCGTCAATATAATTACATAAAAAAGAACCTAAGCCACAAGATTAACAACAAGAAGAAGTCTATTGCGACTGAACGAAGAAATTTATTTTCCGTACGAAGAATGAGATAAGATAAGAACAGTGAAGATCACCAGACATCTCCCACGTCGTTTGGAATAAGAAAAATACAATACGAGTGCCACAAGAATATACAAGGACAGTGAACAGGTGTCGCATCCACAAAAGATATATTATACACGTGTGTGTGTATGTGTCTGTGTGTGCCTGTCTTCCTATATATACTCAGACGTTGAATAACTGAGATGAAAGAACGATGAATTGCGTAAGACCGTTGAAGTCTCTCTCTCACGAGAGAGAGAGACAAAGAGAGAGAGAGAAGAGAGAGTACAATGCCGTGGTAGTAGCAGTTACTTCACCGTCGGGTGCTGGCTTCACTCTGATAAAAGATAAAGAAGTTGGGTGGGTAAAAAGACGTGGCAGCAGAGCCTAGTGAGGAAGTGCCGGTGCGGCTAAGTTGGTCACAGACAGAATTTTCAGTGTTGCGAAAAACGCGGGATGGTCGTGATGCGAAGGCCAGGGGCGGGGGGGGGGACAAGGGCGGTTGGTCTCGTAGCTCGTGCCCGGGTATATTGCCCACCAAGACAAACAAAAACCAGACCGCTTCTCTTCACAAAGTCCTCGTGGAGCCTGGCGAAAAGCACACGAGCCCCGTTGGAGAAGATGAGAGCGTGCGCGCGCGAGCGCCCGAGCCGCTATCTCCACCCGCGAAACACATAAACTTGAGAAACAGAAGGCAAGAAACTTAATTCAGTGGAAAATACTCGACGGATAAAGGTCCTTACCGCGTGGTGCTGGTGCCACTGGCTAGCCATTGCTACACACTAGCTATAGCTACACACTAGCTATAGCTACACACTAGCTGTAGCTACACACTAGCTATAGCTACACGCTAGCTATAGCTACACACTAGCTATAGCTACACGCTAGCTATAGCTACACGCTAGCTATTGCTACACGCTAGCTATATCTACACGCTAGCTATAGCTACACGCTAGCTATAGCTACACACTAGCTATAGCTACACGGTAGCTGTAGCTACACACTAGCTATAGCTACGCACTAGTAGTACAACGAATACACTACAGCCTTGATATTGGCGCAAACGCAGGACCCCGACGATCCGGAAAACTTTGATGCTAGAGTCAACGCTGCGCACCACTCAAAATAGGATCTACGCGCAGGTAGGGCGATCGCTCATTGGCTCGACGCGTCCCCCATACCGTTGGTAAAGACGATCGTTATGCTGCTAACAGTGATTGACAGTCGAGGCAACGGGGTTGAAAATCGTGATTTTGAAAATTGAGGTCTTAGTGTACAACCTGTCGTGCTAGTGACCATGCCAGACTGGGAATGCTTCGGGGTATATATTACAGAAATGTGTGAGTGCGACTACTGTGGCTAGCAATATCATCTCCCCTTAACCCCCCCCCCCATCACCGCCCCCGTGAACCGTCTGCGACTCTCGAAAGAAAATCGGTCGCAGTCCGTGTGCAACCAGAGGCTTTCTTCCTTCTGTCCGCACTTTGACATGTGCGGTTGTACACTCATAGCGCACAGACATAGTCGCGTTCAAAAGCTTTCACCGGCTTCGGGCGACGACAGAGCTCGACGGGAGTACATATGCATGTAAATGTAGATATGTATATGTGTATATAAATAAATATAATGAATAGGAAGAATAAGAGTTGACAAAACTAACGAAGATGATTTTTTTATAAAACTAAAGCGTTAGTTACCCTCGCACTAACGATATTTACGACAATGGAAATAATTGTGTGTTGGAACAAATTTGATAACGACAAATGTAACAAGTTTAAAAATTTGCCAATGTGAATTAACGATGAAAATAAGCGATGTCTCAATCGCGAGCGAGTAAAGGGGGACTATCAAAGCTTTTTATCAAAGGTTTTTTTTCCTGTCGACGTGACGCGCGCTTGTTCAACGATGATAATGCGCCGACAGCCCTGTCGCCAATAAAATAGGAGACTACCGGTCCATCGGAGTCACCGAACTGCTGTAACGGAAATCTACGGTGATGTACGTGTGGCCGCGGAATAATTGTGAATTCTCGAGACGTTTGTTGAGAAAGTAGGGATCTCGACAATTATTTTCCCCCCCAATGCTTGACTCGTACGTGAGAGTAATTCGCAAGGTTTCGCGTTGCCGGGACAAACTTCGCGGCCATGGGATCCGAATGACGGGACGTTAGCTGCACCACGATGGAAGAACGAACTAGGAAGACATCCGGCATACCTACGTCGTGTTCTCTCCGGTCATGTCGTTTGTTCCACGCTGGGGCGCAATTCGTACGGCGACTCCCGTACTTCGGGAAGCGACTGACCGCCCCTTCCTCCCCCAACCACCACCGCCGACCGCTCCGTTTCCTATGAGAGGCGTGGACGTTCGCTGATACCTCGAGCGTGCTTCGTTCGGTCACGTATTTCATTAATTATCATCAACAGCGGTGAAAGTTCTGGCTTCACGTTCTCGTCCACAAATCTACCCGATGCCTTCTTTCGAAATTCTTTCTCGTCGGAAATTCTGCTCCCTTAAATCAGTAATTGCGGAATAATGCACGACGATGCGGCAGGACGTCCGGTCTGAATGCTAACCGATCCAAATGCTAATGAGAGGCCACAGCAGGATCTGCGATACGTGACGAACAAATATTTCATAAAGTAGAACGGAGCTTGTGGAAAAAGCAGATCCAGAAGCCATTGATGATCTTCGATAATTAATAATGTGACAATTTTATGTAATATCGACGATTATGACAATGATAACCAGGCACGATTCAGATAAAAATATTACCGATCAAATTAGTCGTTTCATTATCGATCAATAATTCAATTTCGATGTTTATGACTTATTGATTCCGAAATAACTTTGGGATTCATATACATTGTTAATTTTTTCATCAACAGGGCTTTTGTTGTTTTGTATCGTGTGTATTGGTTGAATTGCAATACGAGGTGCGAGGCTTCTGACACTTTTATTTATCTGTGGGAGCTTCGTATGGCGCATTTTGTATCGTTGGATTATTTCCGCACGTTGACTGAGGTCTGATGGAGGTGCCCTTTTATCAGTGCCATTAAGACCGTTTAAGCAGGCAAGATTGGGGTATCAAGCTACTGTTGGAACTAGGCGAACTAACGCTAGGTGAACGCTGAGAGAGAGACAGAGAGCAAGATAGAGTGAGAGAGAGGCAGAAACTGGCGGGGATCGAGCCAATGAGGCCAGAGATCGGACGATTCTTGACAGGGGCTTTTCCGTGCGGGCATTAAAGCCTCGGCTACGCCAGGAGATCCAAGTCCGAACGAATCAGATCATGTCAAATTGATTTATTCGATCCAACGGACCGTGGCAGCGGTTTATTCTGAGCCGGCCGCAAATCACCGCGAACACGGGACTCTAGCGTTTTTTTTTTTTCACCTTCCTTTCTTTCTTTCCCATCGCATTATCAAAGACACCGCGCCCGCGACTTTCAGACCCAACGGCGAATCAACTTCTAGAATTATCGAAAATTTACTTCCACATTTATTTTCCCCCAAACTGCTGCCGAATTACGAGTGACTTTCATTAATCGAATCGACTTTCAATTTAATACCAAAATATCGCAAAAATGTCGTATGATGCAGAAGCCGGTCGTGTCTTGGATGGTTTTTTTTGTCGTTCCGCCCGAAGAACGCCGTACAGTTGAGTCGTGATGATAATCAATTGAAAAATCATGAAAAATAAAAATAAAAAAATAAAATAAAAATTGAAACTCGACGCGAGATTGCGAGCGTTCCTTTTCAAGGTGAGACCGGTCCCGATCCGCGGGATCTCGTGTACGAGATAAGTCACGAACTGGAGCACCTCTTACAGCCTGGTAGACTTCAAAGTATGTGCTGCATGGTAACTTTACGAGCTCGAGACACGACGATGTACAAAGCGATCGGAACGATAAGGGGCTTGACAAAAAGGGAAAGTAATCTTTATAACGAAAGACAGACACGCGAAGTGTAGCGACAGTGCGGAGGATCAACTCGAGTTCCAACTACATCGTCGTGAGTAGCACATCGTGAGGTTCCAGCTAGCACACCGTGTTATCTCGAAAATGCCGATTTTTCACCCTGGAATACATTGTGATTCGACAATTCAACAATGATGTCAAATTCAATTATGCAGATCAAACGCTTTATATCGAATTTCAACCTATTCAGTGGTTATTGGAATTTCGGGAGCGTTTTCCGGACAATTGAAGTGTCATGATTTTTACTGAGGTCCAAATTTAGGGGGGGGGGGGCTTTTGGGGGGCACTTGGCAACTTAACGCTAACTCGCACACGTCCGATTTTCCGACTGTCTTATTTTCCTCGAATCTCGAGTGGCTGACAGCCGTGGCAGTTGGTCAAGGTTCGTCGGAGTTGAGTACATATTGAATCACCAGGCAACGGTGTTATCTGGGCGCGCTCCGGCTGCCACCGGGCTGCAGCTGCTGGCAACGATTCTCGATGTCTTTTCTCAAGTGGGAACGAGCAAAATCGGGAAGTCATCCACTTCAATATTCCAACCCTCGGTGATTCACCGAACGCCCTTATTTTCGAATACTCGGGGTCTCTATGCCGCACTCGTACAACCCTGGCCTGGTTGTTATCACGCTCGTTCTTTTCCGTTCGCCCCCTTATCATTATTCCCGAACGATTGAACTGGCTAATTCACGAATTCGACGATAAGTGGGGGGGGGAGGAAAGTTTCGCCATCTGCGTCGATGGAAAATCGTGAAATTTAATTTAAAGATCATTTTCGCCATTTGCGTCAATGGAAAATCTTGGAATTCAATTTCAAGATCATTTTCGCCGACTGCGAAATTTTTATCTTCATAAATTTTGCGAGTTTGATCGACGATTGCGGAAATCGATCGCAGAATGATTCACCGTCTTCGTATCGTGATGCCACGTTTGGGGAAAGGGCAAGGGATCGAAATGACGTTCGAATCTGATGGCAGAAGCGTCCGGATCTTGAGACACGAGATAAGCATCCCGCTGCTCGTGGCTGTGACAGGGCTGATACAATTTCGGCTTGCAAAAATAATCATTCTACAGAATTCTCGTTGGACAATCGATCGGCGATTCGTTCGCGTTCTAGTTTACTGGACTTTCAGGTTTTTATCAATGAACCAGATCCAGAGAATTCGGAAAATAAAAAAAGGGAAAAACAAGGTTTCTCTTCGTACAATGAAAATTGTCGATAACGATAACGTAAACTTGGTGACCACACAATTTCACAATCTGATGCACAAACAGACGGTTTATCGATGTTGCAATATTTGGACAATATCGAATAGCTTCAAAAAACAGGTCAGATCAACTCTCGGCAAATTGGCATCCTCGGTCAGTCTTCAGTCAAATCATCATCAATTAATTAATTTCGATAAAATCAATTTATTCGCGAATACATCAATTTGCTTTCGTAAACGAAGCTCATGCTAAATTTTTAAAAAATATTGAAATAAGAATTCACTGAAAGAATTCCAAGCCGTTGAAACACGAGAAAAAACGTCGCCTATCGACGTTTCGCGCTCCGAGACTGATAACAGGTCGATCGTAAAATCACAAGGACAAGTGACGCACAGAAAGTTATCTGTTTAAACTCGTCGAAACTAACGGTAGGTATAGCGGTGGAAAAGTTGAGTCTTCGAAAGATTGAAAATATCATTATTCCCAAATTTGGCGATGGAGTCGGCTCAGAAAGCCCGGAATATCGATTCGAAAGAACAGAACGATGACAAACATTCCGGACTAGTAAATACAAAGCATGAAGAGGGAAAATTATTTTTTCCTTCATTTTTTTCATGCTAATGGGAGGTGTTCGAAATTATGACTTTTTCATAAATGAATTTGATATATATTTTTTTTCTTCATCGCCCAGCTTCGTGTATGAGTGAACAAAAGCGAATCGGGGTAATTGTATATTAGAAACAAAATTCCACTTGTAAAACTAAAAAAATTATGTGAAAACCGTGACATTCATCGTGAGACATTTGAGCAGGTTATCAGCTAGATATGGGAACACCTCCGGGTATAATAAACCTTCCGCGTTTCCGCATTTCCGTCAGAGACTCCGCAACTGGTGACACGAAATCTTCGACTGCTCGTCATTGAAAACCATACAACCACAATGGCCGCCTGGTGGGTCTTACTTTTCGGATTGGCAATTGTGAGAATGTCCATAGCTGGGAACTGTACCTCTGGATTGAGTCATGAAATCGACGACGACCCGACCAGTACAGCGTATTTTCATGGTAAGTCGCCTCTACCGTGGAAAATAACGATTTATTCACTAATTTCTTGTAGATCAATATCATCTCACTTCACGCTCAGCTCTGATTGGTCATGTACTTTTCACTGATAAATATTACGAGCAAATGAAATTTTAATTTCAAAATTGTGATAATAGAACTTGATCTGATTATGCATTTACTTGTTGTGAGTTTCAGATTTAGCCCAATGTAGGGCGAGGTTCAGGGAGTGCGCGAGACTGTTTCTCGTTGACCTTGGAATGAAAAAGTATGCGTTGAATTATACTAATTTTCAGTTTTCAACTGCTAAAATAGTCTCGAAATTTTATTACACCTGGAATTAAAAACCACTTATATTTTTGAATAAATTTATCGTGTTCTGTTGACAACGATTTTTTTTTTTTTTTTTCAAGTCCGAGACGTCCCGTAACTGTTGACTGAATTAATTTTACTGAAATTCGAATGGAACTTAAGATATTTATTCATCTTTCTAGACTACCGAAGCACTGCAAGAAGCGGCGTCAACAATGTAAGAAGGAGGCAAAGGAACGTCGCAGGGCAAACCGGCGAAATTTACTAAAACTAGCAAACCACGGTCCTGACTTCAGTTATTCGAACAATGTGGACAATGATTAAGGTGTAAAAGAAGAATAATCCATACATTCAATGTTTTGAAGCTCAATATGCCGAATAAAATTGTGATACCAGCTAAAATTAATATTCTTATTTCTTGCGTTTCCCAACTCAAACTTTTTAGGGACTGAGCCACCGGAAAAATTAAGGTTTTTTTTGTCTCACAATAAATCTAAATTAAAAATCGATTTCACCCCTATAAAATGTAAGCTACTCAGCAATTATTTCAAAAATATTATAGTCACATAAACCATCTGAACGCTGTAAGATGTATAAAAAAAATGTTTCACTCGTCGTAGCTTTTCGACCATACGACTCAACGGATTTTCAATTCCGACATCTCATTCTGTTCATCATAACTCATTAAACACAATAAGTTACTACCACGGTCCAAATAAGGCAACTTCACAGCAGAGTCTCGGCAGCAGCAGCTGCAATGGTGGCTCATGTAGCCCCCTGATAACCGGGTTCGATAAACTTTTCCAGTAACAGTAAAATATCGAACCTTATTTCTGGAAAAAGAAAAAGAAAAATATAATCCAAAAAAAAGCATAACGATATATGAACCCCAGAAGTGAAGTTGCGTGGGTTGTGAACGGTAATATCGTGAGCGAGTGTAGAAGCGGTTCGGTGGAAGTGAGAGCGGAAGTGTCGGAAAGAAACTGATAGAAAACCGATGGAAACATTATCTGCAAAGGTGAGCCAGTGGTATGACGACGGGGCTAGGGGCTAGGGGAGTGGGGTAGAGCCGTTGGTTCTCGCGAACGTTGCCGTAACGGAGTTTCCGGCACCCGGTGGCTCGTAGTTCGAAACGTCCATGTGTAACCTCGCTAAAGAAGTCATAAAATTCTGCTGACATGTCGGTCACTAGCGGGGCCTGCTGGTGGCGAAGGTTCTTTATCCCAGATTTCTCGGTGACGTTTCACAACGACAATCCCTCCCCCTAGCTGGACCACCACGACCCAGGTGTTCCATCGTGTTCGAATGGTCCCGCAGATATCGGTTAGTTGAAAATGGTCAAGCGGTACTTGGATGGGCGATAGAGAACATCGTAGTCGCAGCACCACGCAACATCGCTGGTCCCATAGTATCTCTTGAATTTCTGCAACGCTTGCCAAGCCAATATCCCTTTAGGTCCTTGCTCTATCTCGATCTTCAGTTGCGTCAGTTCGTGGACCTCTTCCCCCTAACTCCCTGCCCCGCCCCCCCCCCTTCCCGTATAACCGAAGCATTGTACCAGGTTTCTGTATCCTCGGGTGGACGCAAACGAGGACGACTACCAGCAGTCCATTGATCAGGAAGAGCCAGCAATGTCGATTACGATTCAATAGAAAGACGGGGGGGAACATAGCCCCCGATAAGGACTAGCCGCTCCGTTTCTCTCACATCCGAATGGTTCGTGGCTATTCAACCTACGGCGAACCCCTTTCCCGTGAGAAAGGATTTACGAAGAGGACGGTGAAAGCTGCGGGCCAATTGAACGGGTTGCTCATTGGGTGCAACGCAGTCAGAGACCATCAAAGAAACGCTGTGACTCGGTAGCTTATATATTACTTCCATGCTGGAGATATTCGATCAACGATAGGAGATCGTTTCGAATTTCATTGTTTTGGCGAAACGTCAGGGCTACGCGAGTATCCAGAAGTTTTCATCGGTCGAGTTATCAATGGATTGATTACTCCATCGTTTAGCTCTGCAAATAATACAGTTTAATGCAGAACATGCATGACCATGGAAAATCTAATGATTGTTGGTTGCTATTATTATGGGTAACATTTGTTCGACGCAGATGCACAAAAGGCGTCTGCAACATGAAACGCCATTAGGAGGAATGAAGCTAGCGGGTTATAGACGCGGCGTTGCACGGTATTTATATACATACATGTATAAACAGGCACACATACGCAATCGGCCGTTCGTGTGAAATGGTTGAGAGTGGCGAGTTCGTGGTGCATAACCGCAGGCTCGAAATCATCGAATGCGAAACACAATAACGGTCAACTCTCATCATATAGTCGTCATTTGGGATCGGGAAATGGCCGGTAACGACGGCCATAACGGATGGCCACGTTCACGCTCGAGTTCCACGACCGCCCCTCGCCGTACGAAGCCTGGGCTAAAGCTACGCGTCTGCACCATGGAAAAAGGAAACAGGGGTGGTAACCACCCCTTGGATTTCCCACTGTTCGCCCAACAGTCATCTCCATCACCGATGTATCCGGATACATTCAAAGCGGGGCGCGATAACCCTGCGATATCCCTTGGCACGACGTACCAACGAGATTTTTACGTTCGTGAAATTGGAGTAGCGTTGGAATTAATTTACCAACTCGTACGAGCTGCTAGCTCACACGACACCCTAACTAGCTTCCAGGAGACGTTCCAGCCTAAGTAAAAAAAATTATTTATAAGCTATATAGTCCATGCAACATTGCACATCGTTGATACATATGAGAGCTCAATGAGCTTTGCGTGAGATATTTACTCACAGTTTTCAAATTAATCGCGGTGATGTAGAATCCCGGTAGGATTATTCGTGGAAGCACCGTAGGGATTTTCGACAATCTCACCGCCACCGTCTTGGCTGATGACCGAACCACCGCTGTTTCACTGCCGTTGCAATTGCTTCAGCTAGTGGAAGCGGTATTCGTCTCGTCGGTGAATTTGACACCCACACGTAACCCGTGTAACCGAGTTTGCTCGATAAGACACTCGTATTATACGTACGACGTGGGTACAATCAAATTGCGGGACGGTATATCTATATATCTATACATATATATATATAGATATACATATATGTACTACCGAACGCGGATCGTAACGACGATCGTACGTTATAATCCAGCACGCGATGTTAATCTCGGTTTCTAATCTAGCCGGGGGAACAAATTACACATATGTTTGTGCTGTGGGTACATTGTCAATGGCTCAGTGCATGACGTAAATACGAATGACGAGACGTTAATCTACACGGAAAGCAACGAAAATAAAACGTAATCGATAACCCTATTAACTGGATTTGGATAATTGTAACATAATATAGTCAATTAATTAAAATTAGCTCGATTAACGTAATGGGGCTTGAAATTTACGATTTGTTCCAATCGGCCGAACAACCGAATAGCGTGTGTTATTGTAAATTGTACCATTTACATATATTGCGATCCCTGATTTACAGAATCCAAACGCCGACTTTCGTAATTTAATTTTATTTCATTACTTCAAAGTGGGAAAACAGAGTCGACTCGGGAGTACGAAACGTTGAGAAAATAAAGAATATTATGGTCGTACGTCGCCAAAATCAAAAAACCGGAAAATCGTAATTTAAACCAGATTTTTTTTCCACGAGGTCGACGTTTTGCTTTGAGTTAAGTCAAACGCAATACTGATTATTCGAAATCCTGGAATATATATGATATTTTATTACGAATGTGTATGTTGCAGTTTGAAGCGGAGTGTAATAAAACCTCTGTTACATATATTTATGTATAGATCGACCAACGAATTAAATTGAAAACTCATATTTAAGCCTTAAATCCTATTGACACACGGGGTCGCGTCAACCGAATGTGGATCTGTGGAAAGAGAGTATATATCGACGATGATTAACATTTATTTCGACGGTACCCGCGCCCATGGATGCAATTAATATACGGCCATACGTCGCTAGGTACTACGGCCCCCGGTCGAATCGAATGTGTGTACTGCAAATTTGCAGAGTTGATTTTCCGAGTGACCGGGCAATCAAGTGCCGTTGACTCGGTTGTCGTCTGCTCGCGTTAACCGTGAGCGCGAACGTTTTCCCCAATCCCATGGCAATATGGAAATTCAAATCCTACGATTTATTTATTCAATTTCTTTTTTTTTTTTTTTTTTTTTCATTCATTCATCGAAAACCGATCGATTAACGAACTCTCACATCACTATAAATTCATCGTATTGAGTTCTTCAATCGAATAAATACGCCTCATAGTCGTGCAAATGACTTTTTTATCGTGCGTCAAGTCGAGCGAATGAAAAATTGTTTTGTGGTAACATTTCGTTCAACGTTTTCCATCATCGATTTCGTGTTGGAAAAAATTAAGTCAATCAATTACATAGAATATTTTTATGGATTAACACGAATAAACGTGTGAGGTCAGTACAATTTTTATACATTCGTTAAACTAAATTTTTTTCAATCTTTCATCGTCAGATGAGGAAATTTTTAATTTTGCAGAGTCACACAGTAGATATAAATAAATTCGGTTGACATAATTTTTCATGCGATTATTTTTTTTTCAGCCGCGCTGGTAATCCTCAAATTACCGAATGGAAACAAAATCATACTCATTTGGAATTATTCGAGTTACGGTTTTAATCATTTATATAGTACCTATCTTATTCATGAAAACGTAATCCCATGAAACAAAAATTAAAAAACGGTTTTTTGACAGCATGCCATTTGTGATAAAGTCCCCGACGTTTTTAATTAACAGCATTAATTAGAAACGTACGAATTAGGCACAGAAGTGAACCTTCCTGACGCTGAACAGTCAAATGATGATCATGGCATAAAATTTGAACAATTTTGTGTAACAATAATTTACCAGAAAATAATATGCAAGCGTAAAAAAAAACGAAAAATGTCTAGAATAAAAAACCCATTGTAAAAAGTGTTTCCTCGAAGAATGGGCCTGACTGAGTGACTTTCCTTGCTCGTCGAGAGTCCTATCTCTCTCGAGAGAGAATCGCAAAGGACATCGTTCCTTTGAAATTTTCTCCAGGGAAATATCTCTTTGAACGAGTATTTCACAATTCCCAAGTCTCATAAATAAGTGCAAGGCGTGATGTAATTTTTTTTTCTCTCCTTTGATTATTCATAAAATCTCGGCGAAGACGAACAACGATGCTTATTCTATCGTACATCTCATGATTTTTATGCGGAAAAATTATGAAACACGATGGGCGAAGTTTCGCACCGTTGCACAACGATGACGCAAAGAGTTTTTTCATTGACAATGTTTTCCATAAATATTTTTAAAAAAATGTAATACAATGGCTAAGGCAGAAATAATTTTGTAGCTGGTAATTAAACGAAAAAAAATGTCATACCCTTAAATATTCTGTATTGTGTATGATGATAATAATAATTGTGTTATTATCTACTAATATATCCCTGGAACAAAGTAGTTTCCTCTTTCAAATGATTTCTTCGTGTGAAAGTTATTTATTATTATTATTTTCTTTTTTATGTATAAATTTCATGAAATAATGACAGTCACAAGTTGGAAAGTCAGAAAACAAGGGAAATCAAGCTCAACCGAGGAAACTATGTATATGACTCGCGGCTATTGCGGCAACAGAAGTGACACAATATATATGTATATATAAAATATATGCACACACAGTTGTGGGATATCTGCAAGCGGCGACAGACCGAGGAAAGCTCCCGTGAAATTTGTTTGCCGTGGCACACAAGTCAGACAAGCGCACCTGTCAGCACCGTGGTTGGCGAGACCATCCGCAACGCGCGCCATCCAACCGACCATTTTCGTTATTACATCTCAGAAACGCGGTATGCACCGCACGGCTGTGGTTAAATAACATTCGTCAAGATTGGTAAGCCGATTTCAAACATTTTGATCAAGTATTTCGTGTTCGAGAATTAGGATACGGCTTAAATTTGATTGACCGAATGTCGCATTGGAACAAAAAGAAAAACGTGACAAGGAAATAACATAATCAATTATTAAAAAATCGCAATAAATCACAAATGAGCCTTTTATACTCGATTGTGCACGAGCTAGACGAATGGAAACACTCATACGGTGTTTCAAACTCGATAGATTTTTTTTTTTTTTTTTGCTAAGTGTGAATCCAACAGCTGAGCATTACCGATGAGCCAGAGTGCACTTTTCGGACAACGTGCACCGATTTTACGGTGCTTAGCGGATTAAGTTAAACCTATTTACTAATTACCAAGCTCTCCGGGAAAATATTCCAGTCTACTTCTTGAAACTAGACGTAAATCCTCGACCATCCGAATCCTCGTGAAATTCGTTGTTTCGCGTTTTCGCGACGGGGATTTCGACGTTGAATCCGCGAACTGCCATCTGTTTTTCATTGTTTTCCTACTGTTTCGTACCGAATGTCATATACGAAAAAAAAAATATGTTGCAATTATATGCTCCAATTATTACTAAGAAAATGTTAACTTTTCCTGATTCTTCAAAATAATTACTGATATATTATTCAAACCAGTAGATCATTCAATTTTTTCTTTTCTTAATCGGTGTAGTCGATGTATAATGATTTTTTTTAGAATTGTCAATAATCGTCTGGCCCACCACGGTCTTTCTAATTATTACTCTTATAACGTCCAGACATGACTCGTCGATCTATTCGCAACGCCACAATACATAATTTCTGTTTGCGATGATACGCTTCAAATGAGTAAGACAATCCGGATGTAACCGAATATCCGGATTACCCGGATGTCCATGCAATCCGGATTCGAACGGTAGCCCAAACACCGTGATGGCCGCGGGTCAGTGATACAATAACGACTTTTGTGGACCGACGACACGAGCAGCTCACGTATCCAAAATATTTGAACGACATTTTTTTCAATCAGATCCAATTTTTTTTTAATCCACAGTCGAATTAATATTCATTTATTTTAAATTTTTTATTTTATATCCTATATTTCACAAGACGAGACATTTTTTCGAAAAATATGTCAATTTGAACATTCAAAAAAAAAAAAAAAACATATACGTACAAAAAAATATTTTATTATTCAAATTAATCATAAAATATCGAAAAAAAATGTATATAGAAAAGTACAACTATAATGACTACGATCCTTTTTTTCTAAATTAACAAAAAAAAAAAAAAAAAATAGAAAGCGAGTGGTTGTTGAAGCAGTTGTTGATTATTTTTTCATTCCATTGTATATTTGATGGTAAAAAAAAAAAAAAAAAGGAAAAAAAAAAGAAAAACAAGACTCACAAGATGGCGTCTGAGGGTAAAATGGGAAAACTGAACAGGTACCTGTTCAAGCACAAGTACCCTATTTGATGCTCGCAGCGGTGGGGCTGACGGGCCCGCGGGAGGCTACGACAGTTGAGCGCAGAGGGCGGACTACACCCTCTCCCCACAACCCCCCTGGAGCTTGTACAAAGGATATATATATATATCTGTAGGTTAGAGTGTAGCCGACGCCGCCAGAAGTGTGCACGACGACGCCCGGGGCAAGCCATTAGACGGCGACAATGCGCGCACCCTTTTCTCGACTTTTATACGTAGTTCCGCCATTACTGCACATTCTATGTCGCAATAAATTCTTTCTCCGTGAAGCATTAAAATTCTTTAAGGGCATTCTGAATACTTTCACCCTTCCCACGCCTCCCCCCCCCCCCGCCCCCCGCGAACGAAACTTAGCCACGGGCGATATTGATGTCCTCGGTGACACACCGAGAAGCGAATAAAACGTCACTCTACACAATCTTTCGACTATTTTTCAACCCCTACATTCCATCCTAACGTTCATCCGTTAAATTTATTAATCAACCAAAAAAAAAAAATAAATAAATAAAATTCTTCGTAAATAAAATCACGGGTGAAAAATAAAAACGTAATAACTTTGATTCGGTTCGAATCATCGTTACAAATAATTCACAATATTTCGCTGAAATTCACTGCGACCTTTTCATCCCCTATCAACGCCACCCTCTCCGACCCCCCCCCCCGTAACTCATCGTTTCACCGAACAAACAAAAAAAAACCCCCTCCATTCGTTTCGCATTATTCGTTTCGAAAAATTAAACCTCCAAAAAAAAAACAAAAAATATTCTCCAATGTTTATCTCTAATTTAATCAGTCACCGGGCGAAGTACTCCATTCGAACAGTTCGTTGCGATGGGTGCTTGCAAATTCTTGTGTAGTCGTGTGAACGAAAAAAAATAAATAAAATAAAATGAAATAAAATGAAAAAACAAATAGACAAAAAAATAAAATTGAAAAACCCGGAGGGTGAAAATCTATGAACTCGGGTAAAAGCCGTGTTAAAATTTATTTCCACCGACCCAGGCGTAGGGGTTGCAATGGGGTGGGGGGTGGGGGAAGCGTGCTGCACCGTGTGTGCTCTGGTGTGCTGCCCCACTCGTGCATTTCGGATCGCATTACTCGCTAGACAGTCCGGGGTGATATAGAGAGAGAGAGAGAGAGAGAGAGAGAGGGAGAGAGAGTCCGCCTATTACACTCGCACTCCATTTATTGGAATGGTTTTCGGGGTGTGAACTCTTGGCCACACATTACGTTATACGAGTATGCGGCCTGGGGGGGCCCGAAGGTACATTGTCGTACTCTCGTACATTTTCACGCGCTTCTCCACCGTTCCCCCACACCCCAGCCCCTGGCCCCCGCACCCCGCACCCCCCACCCCAGCCGCTGTCCATTCGTGCAGGATGCTTCTGCATCCAACGCGTTCCATTGCCCACACGTACTTGCACATATGCATCCAGCCACATTCTCCGTCAGCTACTTCTAAATTTTTACCCACGAAATATATGGAGGCATATACTATATATACATCTCGTATATATACATATATATATGTATGTACCTACACATTTATTTCTCTCTGTGAATTTCGTTGGGACGATTTTTTTTTTTTATATAAACTCGATAACACCCCGAGTAAAAAATTATGTATGCACTTTATGTGCGACTGGGCATGTATGGTTCATCTATGTATAATCTATAGATGGACTATATGTAGAGGGTGATGTAGTTTTTTTACTCGGGATATTTTAATATGAATGTGTTAACGAAAAATCTCATTCGATGAAACAAGATTTATTCTTCATTCGTTTTTTTTTTTTTTTTTGTGATTTGATTTACTATCTTGGGTTGAAATAGTGTGTGAATAAAATTAAACGATCGAAGCCATAATTTTCTGCATGATTCAATGGGAGTATATACATATGTATGTGAATTACAAACGCTTTCGATATTTCAAACGTGACAAATAGATTTTTTCGTCGATGTATTAATTGTGCTCTATATTTAATGCACTTGTTCCAATCGACTGATACAATCTAGAAACTTTGTCGTGTACTTTTTCGTTCTCTCTACTCTACCAACAGTCGATATTTTTAGAAACACCTACTTTAGCTCCCTCAAACACGTTCCAAAAACCTCGATAAACACGACTGAGTTATACACAAAATATATATTATTTTTCATCACATAAATAAACGTATCTATAAAACCCCAAAATACGTGAAACACATTTCACTCACGAACAGTCCCCCCCCCACGACCCAGTATATCACAGTTCCGTCAAATCAATTCCACGTGAATAAAATCGGCGTATCGGTAAATTTATTATTTTTATTAAAAAAAAAAAACAACATTTATCGTTTGCGCTTCGTGTATTATCGGTGAAAAATATCACAAAGAAATAAACAACAACAACAAAAACGAAAAAAACAAAAAAAAAAAAAAATCATCAGGTTTTCAACCGATAACTGTAAAACATTTGGAAATCGCGATGCATGATAAAAACGATGAGTTTATTCGTAAACCGCACTATTCGCGACTGCAATAAACGTCGGGTATGCTCGCGCACCTTTTTGTTTTTTGTTTTTTTGTTTGTTTTTTTTTTTTGTTCGTCAGATGCGAGTCGGTTGAACCCCTCCGATAGCGCATCGAACGAACGAACGTACGAGGGCGAAAGCCTCTTCGTATCAACCGAGAGCCAAAGCCGAAACATGCCGTACATCGGTATGTAGCGAAGAATGAGTACGGCGGACCGTGATGCTCGTACGCGCCTTTGATCTTTTGCTATACATATACACACTCACACATATATATATATATACATACGAATTCGTTCGACATCACGTTTGTGCATTCTTCGTACGAATAAACGTATGCGAATGGTGCCCCCCCGATGGAAAGAGCAATTCCGCAGGGAAAAAAACACGTAAAAACGACTTGTAATATCGAACGCAATGTTACCCTCGCGGAAAGTGAAGCAGCGACGGTTACGGTGTGATATCGTCGAAGTGTGGATCCGAACTCGGTGAAGATGGGATGCGGAAAAAACGCAATAGCACTTTGAACCTTGGATTGGTCACCGTGGTAGTGAAATTCTGGGGCGAATAGTTTTTTTGACAGAAAAAAAAAATTATTTCCACTTGCAAGCTATTGGAAAATTTTTTGTTTCAAAATTGGTTTATATTTAAACTGAAAATCATTTATATTTAACGAAAAAATAAATGGAGCCCAAGTAAAAAAATTATATATAATCTATATATGCTCATTGGGCATATACAATAGTTTATGTATAATTTTTTCACTTGAAAGTCTATCGTTTGATGGTTTTGAAAAATGATTTAGATGTTCTTCGATCGAATTAAACTTACAGAATGGTGGTGTGAAAAATAATTCGACGGAAGAAACGCCGAAATGAAGCATCCTCCACATCAGGTGAACAGATTGGGGTCAAAGGGTTAACGTCAAAAACGCACGAAACCCTTTGAAACACCCTCTCTAGTATCCACTCGTGCGAATCGTGAAAAGCAATGAAAATTCTAATTGATACTCCAAAACGTTTTAATATATATTTTTGTTATTTCGTTTTTTTTTTTTCGCTCATCGAGTCGCCCCAATTGGTTGGAACAAAGGAACGGGGGGGCGTCTTCCGGTGAAAGCTTCGTCCGAAAGCGTTCGACTGTGGAGAAGTCGAATGCTGACGCTCAACGATACTTCGAAACTTCGGAATGTAATTCACGCTTTCGGATAGTTTCACGAAAGCGTGAACGTCCAATTATTCCGGGCAGCAAGCCCCGGTTCAATGAAACTCGACGGGGGGATGGGGGTGGTTCGCTTGGTTCGCTCGATCGTTCGGGGCTAAGCAATTCAAGTCGTTACTCAATTTTCCCGAGCTTACGATTTTGCGGATCGGGCATGGAAAATTTTATTTTACTGATTTGGGAAGAATGAAATATTTTCTTTCAATACGCTTTATTTTTTAATAGAAAAATGGTCAAATTACCGACAAAACTTGTTATAAAAAAAAACGGCTTATAAAATAAATAAAATAAATAAAATAAATAAAATAAATAAAATAAATAAAATAAATAAAATAAATAAAATAAATAAAATAAATAAAATAAATAAAATAAATAAAATAAATAAAATAAATAAAATAAATAAAATAAATAAAATAAATAAAATAAATAAAATAAATAAAATAAATAAAATAAATAAAATAAATAAAATAATTCGTATTGAGCGTTCAAAGAGCCCCCACTTGATTTATCTATATACCTGACGACTGAATTACGTGGCTCGGCGTGAGGAAGCAGTCCGTTTCAATCTTCATCTCGTATTCCCGATGTTTGAAGAGCCAAGGAAGGGGTTGCAAAAGCAAAGCGAGTGGTTAAATATTAACTGTGTACTCAGCAGTTACATTTGTAATGTGGAATCCAGATGTGTGTGTGTGTGTGTGTGTGGCGCGAGAGGGGGGGGGGGCGAGTGAGACGAAATCTGGTTCCGAAACTCCGAGTCTCTACCGTTGTGCATGTGTGTACGTGGTCGTTCGACACTGTGCACCGAGTCCTCGAAAACCGTCTTTCCTATTCCCCGGCAAAGCTCTCAGCCCATACATTTCAAGATCAACCCAACCATTTATTTATCTTTCTTCGACCGGAAATGGAATCCCGTGTAAAGTGGGGGACGCTTCTTCACCCACTGATTTTCTTCCGATTCTCTCGAATTTTCTTTCGACGTCGTGAAAAATAGAAACAAAAATAAAAGTCAAACCTTAAGACCGTTGAAAGAATAATTCTCGGCAATCGAGTGACGTCTTATTTTTTTTTCACGAATCCGTAAATAATGAATGAACGAATCGCGAATTTTTCGTGAGATTTTTGTTTATGAATTAATTCCATCAAAATGTTTCTCGAATGTTTTTTTTTTTTTTTTGGAGGCATTCTGGGACAAATACCCCATACACAAAGATTGATTTGTCGTTTTACGCCTCCACGTGATGTCTCTGTTGCTCTTTGGCTTTCCTTATCCCTCTCGAGGACTCTCGAAGGAACCGCGTCCCCGAGCAAATAAATTTCAATGGTCAAAGCAATCGTTCGGCTTTCACGAGTTCGTTTGAGAGTGACGCAGACGCCATCGAGGTTTTCTCAGTCTGTGACGTACCGACACGGTTCCTTTGTGCCGCCACTCTGAGGCTGGATGATCATTCGTAACATAGTGCAAAGGTGTTGTGAGTAGAAAAACAACAACAACAACAACAACAAAATTATAAGAAAACTATAAATGGGATTGAGCAACACTGAACGTGTTTGATGTAAAAAAAAAGCTATATCTTCTGAACGAAGCCGAACGTCCAGTTCTGCAAGGCCTTGAAATTTTTTATTTTTGTTCAAGAAATTTTAGAAAAAAACATTTTTAAATAAAATCAGCATTTTTTAGTTTTCGGTAACTTTTAACTATGCAATTATTAATAAATGATTCTTTCTTCGATTGTTTTTCGAATTATCTCTTATCGTTGTTGAGATACATCGATTTGAAAGACCAAGGATGATCGATAGTTCATAAACTTCATTTAATTGTATCTCAAAAGCAGGAGCTCAAAACAGAAAGACATATATCGATGTAAAAAATCATATATCGATATAAAAAAGACATATATCGATGTAAAAAATCAATCATCAAATTTTGAGTCGACTGTCAAACTTTGGCGAAATTCAGTCGAATGCCTGATATATATGTAAGCATATATATATACCAGAAAACACTTTGCAATGCTTGCTGGCAAGTTGTTAGGGCGCCAAAAAATTCTCGTCACGTAATTCAAGCACGGATATTGTAAATTACTGTATTTTCGTCCCGTACACAATATTTTCGTTGATGCACATCCGACATAAAAGAGCGTACATATAATCTCGCGCCATCGAACCCATAATTTTTTTTTTTTGGTACAGGCCAAGCAAAAAGTAAGAAGCTATTTCACACTTAACTCGATACATTCTCAACAATGGCCGAGGCCACTCTCCGACCATCTTGTATTACAACGACGTTCACTGTTTTCCACTCGCGTGACCTTAGCATCTCATTGATAAAGATTCAAGCGAGATTAGAATATGAAATACATGACCGAAGAATGGCGAGCGGCTGTTTCTGGCAGACCGCGGGTGAACCCCACCGGGAGTGACTCCTTCGCTCCTTCGCACATCCTTCCGGTCCCGCTTCCGGATGAGGAAGCTCTTAACCGACCCATGAATATCTTAACCCACATAAATCAGACTCACGAGGCACAGCAAATTCGTATTTACATCCGGGGACCGCAACGTTATTTTTTTTTTTTTTTTTTTTTTCAAACTGTTAATTTGGTAATGGAACATAAATATCGATGAATCAGCAGTAGATCAAGCTGAATTTTAAAACGCACAGCTTTGAATGTAGATAATCTGATACAATTGGGTCTGAAGATTCATCGTGATCCACTCATGAATAATTTTCAACAATATAATTTATCGAAATCTATTATAGGGAGTGAACCCGTTTGAATCTATCGTCCAGCTAACTTTTCTAATCAAGATTTCTGTAGGTATTTGTGAATAAACTTTATTTGTACATTTCGAAAATAATTGATTCCAGCTCAACAGTTACGAACGTAAAATGTTGTTTAATTATCCAGGATCGAGCACATCGTGTTTGCACTTGAGCTAGTATTCGCGTGCATGGGTTAACACGGTTTCGCTTCCTCGCTCACAAATACGATATTGTTGAACTTGATCGCCGATAAACTACAATTGGATACATAATGCACGTGGAACCGACACCCCTCTGTCGTTATGTCGAATTTAAATCACCATTTCGGACTAATGTGGAGATGTGTGGCTGAATCGTCCACAGTTATGAGACACACACACACACACACACACACACACGTGCGTGCAGCCCGATGCAGTTGGCCAAAACACCTCTGAATCATTTCCGGCGAGCGTAGTGCTAACGATGGCGAAAGAGGTCTTATTATCCTCCGAGTCCGATATAATTCGTTCTCCCTTGTTTCGCTGACGACTTTGACCATTAAAAAGCCGCAGCTGTCTCACGCGATGCTGTTACGACGAGACACGGTGAACCGAGTGGCAATAATAACGAAAACACGAAAAAAAAAACTTTTCTACTAAAGGAAGGGGAAATCCTAAATGAAGAATTTTTTGTTTGTTTTTTTTTTTTTCAGTGTTCAAGATCCACGCTTCTGATGTATCTACTAACTTCCCGAAAAATCGATGGAAGCTATGAAAATCGATGAAAATAAAGTGAATCAAACTAATCAGAATACTACATTTATAAATATGAATTAACTCGGTCCAGAACATCGATGAAGTATTCTTCATTCTGGGACGAAACTTTCCAACGCTCACATCAAAATATATGGAAAAAGCATGATATTAACGTTATCAAGAAAATTCGTAAATAAAGTTTCTGATGTTGTATAGTTATTGTGAAATCTCGAGGATTTAACAAATTTGAATTTAAAAAAATCTGGAGTACCTATTTTTATCGTATATTTCATTGGACCATCAGGATAATCCTTCCAGCGATGAGTATAGGTAGGTGGAAGAATCTTAATTGCCACGATTGACATTCCATTCGATTTTAGGCCAGACACGCGTCATTCAAACCGTCTCGACGTGCAAGGATGAAGCACGATTGGCGCCAGACAGAGCACACCCAGTAAAACGAAAAAAAAAAAAAAAAAATGGTTGGCGCGGCGGTAACGTTTCTCCCTATCACGACGATTTGACAGACACGTGTCTAGTTTCGCTTCGTACGAATTCCCAGCCTGGAACATTTTCCCTGGCTAGTTATACACCCGTCGAACCGATCGATCTCATCGTGGCAAGGCAACCCCATCTCTCGGCAACGCATTCTTCACGCGTAAACGTACACGAACGAGACGGTGATTGGCAGTTTACGCAGTCGATAAGAAGAGTTATTGGCATTCTCGAGTGTCTTCGCTAAAATCCAATCGAATTCACATTGCTAGCGGCCAACGGTTGTCCGAAACCCGCGAACATTACTTTCCGTTTCACTCAATTTTGTTCCTCCACACGCTAGTACGCTGCGAAATTTGCTAATCACATCGGATCACTGCAATTCCTCGAATTTTGTTTCCACCGTAACCCTCAAAGATCTCGTTTTGGTCGCGATCAAAGTTATTCCGCAAAAAAAAAAACTCCGCGTGAAAAATATTAATAACGCGAGTACGTGCGTAATTGCATTTTGGTTGTCCAGTCAGACACGTCGTGGCCCAAAACCCAAATGGGTTTCCGCGTCCGCTAGCCAGCCCCATAACGCGTTTTCCACGTGCGTGTGTGTATGTGTGCGCTCGATAAACGTCCAGTCACGCGGAATTTCACGATCTTGTAATTACCGAGGAACCCGGGAAATGGAACTTTCTGCCGTGGCTTCTCTGCGTGTACCTTCCGCCATACTGCGCCCTGCAGTACGGCAGTCCAACGGAGATAATTCCCAGTTGCGTATCGCGCACCCGGGAATTTTGGTCATTTTGACCCGGGCACAGGTTTGGATCTAGCCGAGGGCACGTTCGTTGGCCATGGTGGCACAGACGTAGGTTCGGAAAACCTGTTGGATAGAACGACGCGAAACTCTGCCAATGATCAATCATTGGCATTGTGGCCTACTATATGGTGTTCAACCACTGTGCGGACTACAGGGTACTACTACGAGAGACACACCACGGTCACGGCCTGTCCGTGGGCTCGCCATGTACCATCTGCCATATACCGTGGAATATGGTCCAGCTGAACGGGTTTAACCACCAAAAGCTGACCGGTGAACTGCGACTCCTATGCTAGACAGAGTATGGCCGACGTCTCTGTCTCTCTCTCTGTCTCTCTCTCTCTCTCTCTCTCTCTCTCTCTCTCTCTCTCTCTCTCTCTCTCTCTCTGTCTGTCGGAGTCGAGTGTCCCAAACTGCGTCATCACTCCTGGGGAAACTCACGTATCTCGCTCCGTCCCTCTATATTGCACACCAATTTACACAGAGACTGATGGATCCCAAGTTGTGGCCAAACGTCCGCGTCCACGTGTTACGAACACCGTTCGGAAACAGCGGCAGAAGCTATCCCCCCTATCCCCTAGCCCCTTCGACCACGATCACCGCCACCTTGATGTGCACGTTCTCCCCCCACCCCCTAGTTAACGCTATGATTACTATGGCCGTGTAATGAAATTCTGGTACCATACGATCGATTTCCCAGCGAAGACAATCGCGATACAGGGACCCACTTTTGTCGTCTCTCTTCAAGGTTCTCATTATGCAATCCTAGGGATTGAAAAAAAAAAAAAGAAAAAAAAAAGGTTTCAAGCTTTTTGTCATTGCCGGGTCGCGAGATGGTTATTCAGGATTAGGTTTTGTCAACGAGGAAGACCCTGCGGAACTCGTGTCAAAGGACAATAACCCCACCGGTTCAACCGGATTGTCAAAGAAAACGTTTTGTGGCTCGACTACAGCCAGTGATTATAGACTACTCGGGAGCAGGATTTCGGGGGAGGGCGAATGAAAAATCGAAATCCTGTATTACAGGCACGGTGACACACGAGAACCCACGTGTAATCGAAGGTTTTGTACTTCACGAACCGTCGCTATTTCCCTGCGGATAGCCTCGACAATGGTACTGATTTTTTTTTTTTCGTTTTCGTTTTTTTTTTTTTTTTGAGCTTCGAGAGATCCGGATTCGGATTTCTCGGTTCGAGTTTCTCGCCCGAGGTTTCGCATTTGTCATTTCTTGGTTCGTTCGTCGGGGTCGGATTTACCGTCACCCCTCAAATTATTTCGAACAATGATATACAATATCCTGTTATTCGCGATGAAATTCGTTCACTTGCATTCAAAGTATTCTTGGAATTTGCGTAATTCCGATTTAATGATAAAATGAAAATTACAGCAACATCGTGATATCAAAGTCCTTGCTATCCGTACATGTGAATATCCAATTTCACGTATGCAATGACGAGTCCTTGCACGTCAATCACAACGTCGTAAGCTTCTTTTGTCTCGTGGGAAATAATATGCGATTCAAATAGAAGAAGAAAAAAAAAGACAACAACAATGGCTCGACATTTTTCGATATGAAAAAAATAATTGAAGTTAAATAAAATGGATTGTAAGCGTGCTCGTGAAACAAAAACGAAGTTTTGCGTACGGTATCAGTTTGGTTACGACGTCACCTCGGCCGGCCATTAGTCAACCCCCGACCACTGGGAGCGCGCGTGAACCGTGAATCTCTCTGTCTCTTCTCTCTCTCTCTCTCTCTCTCTCTCTCTCTCTCTCTCTCTCTCTCTCTCTCTCTCTCTCTCTCTCTCTCTCTCTCTCGCCTTCCACGTGACCGCCTGTTATCCTGAACGACTATTACTCAACATGACAACCGAGGTAAAAATACGTACTGGAATATCTCCCCGAAATTTAATTGGTGATGCCCGGAGTTTGGTACACCGAGACTCGTGACGAATTTTTTTTCCAACGTTGTATTGCCCGAACTCTCCAGCGATATCATTTGAAATAACAAGTTTCACAGAAATTCCTGGATACAGGATCAAAAAAACTTATTATTCTTTTTTTTTTATTATTTGATTAGCAATCGGAAAAAAATGTCAAGACGCTAATTCCATCCAATCCAAAAAATCACTGTAATTATGTAATAAATAATTAGTCGACTGTATCCCAAATATCACGAATCAAAAAAAGAACTATAATTCGTCTTCTAATATCGCATCAAATTCCTACCAATCGAATCAATACCCAAGACCCACAGGCGTTGCCCAAGCTTTTTCCCAGAGAAACGTGTAATACGTACATGTCTGGCGCTCCCAAAAGCTTTGGCAAAAAAAAAAACCCAAAAAAAAATAAGCGAAAAATAAATACCGGCTACGGACAACCGAGCGCAAGGATGACGAGTCTCGCCGACCGTACTGCCTGTGTGTCCCGTGAATTACCTTCGTTCGCAGTTAAACGCGTATTCGCGAAACGATTTTGATTGTTTTCGCCCGAGTGAAAACGCCCAACGTCCCAATGTTTCGAAACTCCCCTCAAAGTATCATGCGCGCCGGTTTCGACATGAGGATTGTCGGCGGCGGCGGCGGCGGCGGCGATGACGTTGTCGAACCGAGGGGTCGCAAGCCCAGCTCAAATTCTCACTCCCCCTCCCTCCCTCCTCTTCCCTCGTACACCGAAAGAGGTGTGAAAGCACCGTTACGCACACATATATATTTACATATATACGTGTGTACATATATGTATATACATATATATATACATACACACGTATCCAGCACAGTGTCGGATTTATAGGCGGTCTGAAACAGCGATTTCAATCCAACTTCGCCCCCGGCAAGTTCGCCGAGTGGATTCTCCATCGCGCGACCGCGAAGCTAGCGTGGAAAAGTCTGAGCTGCTGTCTCATCTCGAGACACTAGCGGGAAATATTGAAACTCCTCTATATACATACAAACCCACCTACCCCCGATAGCTTTGCCACCACTTCATCCCTGGCTTGTAATATATTTCACAGTTTTCCCACACACACACAAAAACGTTTCAATATCTCCTCTTCATCATTTTTTTCGTCCAATTTTCATTTCCCACTTCTGACACTTCAATATGTCCGCAACCCGTGGATTTGCCTGCCGCAACGGCCAACCGGCATAAAAAAAAACATTAACCGATGATTGACCTGGTTTTTGTAGTTTCCCACTCTTCGCGACACCCATTCCATTCGCCCCCCACACACTCTGGATAATCCTTTTGGATTCTTGGGTCACCCGGGAAACACACCAGAGTCCAAGAACAACGTTATGACGTGCGGTCGTTGAACGTATGTGTGCGCATATATATATATGTAATAAACACATGTACATTGCAACGTTTGGCAAAAGGTCGAGGGAGCGCTCATACGATCACGAAATTTACGGTAAATTTGGTTAGCCACATCAAACGTATACGGGGTTTGTCCCTGTACGACCAAACCCCCGTGGGCGGTAATATCAAAGTGCTCAAAAGCTAGGTAAGCCGTTATACACTCTCGGGGGCTCGACGCGGAAGAGCCGCACGTGGCTCAAACGTACCTACAGCGATGATGCCACGAAAACGTGGCATCCCCGCAAGTAGCGTTGGATGGTGAAGCATGTGAACGTTGGGTTACGTGGAGAAGCGCAATGGAGTGACATGTGTGCATACATACCCATTGGGCAACCACATCAAAAGCTCACTCGAGACTTGCACCAACTGGTGGAGCATGGTCTTCCAGCATACATACATAGAACACGAAGGATGGTTCGCGGGGGAGGCGGGTGGGGGGTAGGAGGGGTGCTAGCCGGAATGACCATTATCGGAGTTGATTATCCGGCAGGGCTACCGTAAGCCGATCTTCAATAAAGTTGAGCCGGGGGCATAGGCTTTGGGTGGGAATAGTTCGGGACACAACCCGGTGGATCGCCTATCGTGTTTCGTCTGGCACGTTTCTCTTTGATCAAGTTAATTCATCCTTCAACGATACGTTTATCAACGCCAAGCAATTTCGAAACAATTTCGATCGATAATGCCTTACCTGTTGTACGTATTTCGTGTAAGCGTTTCATGAGTCATACTAGCGGGAACGTCGTCAGCGGCGGTAGCCTCCAGTAAAATGGACCTCTTCTGGTTGAGCCATTCCAACGCCGGAGACGGTTTTTACTGGGAATTTTCGTTCGTAGTTCTTTAACAGAATCCGGGGGGTGAATTTTTCAACAACTAGTCGGACTATCAGACATCCAGCTTTTCAATGTGGGTCCATAAACATAAAATGGCACAATGGAAAGTACGCGTTGCGTCGTTATTCAATTTCCCTGTCGGTTTCATCGCGAGTTTTCCATTCTCCGGTCTCTTCGATTTTTCCAAACGACTTCCGTAGGCTACGCCCTGACGATCTTTGACCCTGGGTGCGAGGTAACGACTCTCGAACCGTCCACACGCGTTGGTTCGTCTATTTTGCGGTTACGGGTTATTAGATACGGATAGATGGGTTTCCAGGAGCTCTCTAACGGCAATGAATCATTATGGTTGCCAGAACAGCGCGCAAGACCTGTCCGACTTCTGAGATATCGTCGTACACCCGGGGGGACGAAGGCGCCATATGACAATGATGGCCGCTGAAACGTCAACCCCCTGACCACATAGCCGCTGGCGCCACTGTCGCATCGCGCTGGGACTGGTTCCCCACTCACGGTCTTGCCGGTGATACAGCTGTATGGTATGGATGCTGGTGTTACTGGGGGTCAGGTATAATGACCGGATCCGGTTGGTTACTCCCGGCACGAATTACGCGGTCGCAAATGGTTACGCAGGAAGGTATCACGCTGCGAGGACAGGGGCCAAGGAACGATGCGTTTCCACGGGCGTCACGACTCGTTCGTAATTGGGCAGAACCCGATATCACGACGGACTTCGAACTATACGTAGGATCACCATTTCTAACCAGAAGATCTAGTCATAAATGTATCAACGAAAAAGAAAATAAAATAAAATTTAAGAAATATTTCATTCTTCAAGAAAAACTAATAGAAAAATTGTAACGAATGTTTTACGTCGCGAAAATTCATTTTCCTGTGGCAAATCATAACGGCACACACTTTGTATGTGTAGCTATATATGTAGTGGGATACTTCTATTTGAATTCACATTGTTCTTTTTTTTTTAATAACATTGAAACTGCTGATATTTCAGCGAAAGTTATGAATAACAAATTTTGTGGGAAATTCAATTCAATTAACAGTCTACCATTTTTTTCAGGATTCAAAGTTCCATCGCTAAAAATGTCTGCATGGTAATTTTTTCTTTAAGAGTATGATCATTACATGTTTTCTATAGATGGGGAAAGCTTGTAAAGCAAATTTCTTAGTTTCAAGAATTTATATGAAATCTTGATATTTTCAGAGAATTGGGTTTTCGACATGTGCAACAAAATTTTGCCATGAGGGGAAGAAGAAAAAATGTTGATTCAAATCGCAACACCCTAATACATTTATTATATATATATATATATACATCTTTTTTTTTGTACTCCTCCCGATGGGACACTTCCTCAGCCCGTATCATTAATAAATATCCTTTTACTGGAAAAAAAAAAGAAAGTAAAATCGCGTTCGTATCTCCGGTTGGACACGATTTTGTATGATCGATGGCTTTTCGACAGAGACCCTGGTCCATTGTGCGTGTGTACCAACCATTGGAAACCTTGACTAGCCGTGCGATTATATACCGAAAGTAACATGAACCGTTTTCAGAAATCCCCATCGAGTTTCAATAATTCATTTGGCTCGACTTCCAGCTTGTGTAGCTCCTCCCTCTCTCTCTCTCTCTCACTCTAACTGCACCCTCTTCCACTTCTGATCAATCATTATTCCACGTGTGACTGCGGAAACTTTGATATCGACTTTTTGTGTCGTGATAACGTACGAAGAGGGGGGAAAGGGCGTGTTACAAAATCATTGAATTATTCTTGACTGTATTCTTCATCGGACCCAGGACGTTACAGCTTCATCATAACGCCAAAGAGAAATCCAACATTCTATGATGGAACTGTGTGAGATCCTTTTGTTAGCGTCCACAGTCGGTTTGATGTTGAGCTACAGCCGTCCGGGGTAACTCGGAGGGTAACTAAACCGCGGGGATCTGTTTCCCATGTACACCACCACCACCACGTTAGACCGATGTGATAGAACCGCGGACAGAGACACGGGCCTTCGAGAAATACGAATTTCCACCCTTGCAACCCCCCCGAATGTCACTCATTCCACGTCCCCGGTATACCATAATTCGTTCCGCACATGTGCCCAAACGTAATGGCCATGCGGGTCTGCGGGGAAGTGAGGATGGGTATCGTCGTCGGTCCTTCTGGCCATCGGTACATCAGGGGTACGCACACGACTCACGTTGCACCACACAATTTTCGTACCCTCCGCGCGTCATCTAGGAAACGAATCAGTTTAATCCCAGCCACGTATACCAATCACCCCTCGTTAACAATTTTCCTTTTTTTTTTCTCAGCTACTTATCTTCCATCGTTAACAATGTTAGCCCTCGAGTAGATTGGAAAATCTTTGTTGATGATGATCCTTTGCCTGGAAACAAAAAAAATCGATAATAAAATTAAATTTGACAACAGAAAAATAAATAAAGAACAATAACTACTCGCAGAAATTTGGCATTATCTCGAAACATTGTTTTACGCAATAGCAGCGAGTTTTTTTTATTTTTCTTGTTGGCATCGTAATATTTTTTTTTTATTCAATGTAACGTTGTCTTTGGACGAAAGCCGAGGAAGATTGTTGGAGCGCTCGTGAATTATTTTTTTTTATATTTTCGAAGGAATTTCGGAGACCGAGAGTCGCAATGTCTAGCTTTATATACATATATACATATATATATATATATATATGTATATATATATATATATATATATATATATATGTGTATGTGTGTATGTATATACCAACGCGAATCACTCCCGTGGCATCAATTACGACCCGAACTTCAGCTCACGCCTTTTTCTCTCTTTCTCTCTCTCTCTCTCTCTCTCTCTCTCTCGCTCTTATCACAGACGCATTCCAACGGCAATGTCTCGGCAAATGATCCCTCCCGAAATCCCAAGTAATCTCCGAATCTTATTACCCGTGAGGGAAGGGCGTGGATTTGTTGTAAGGCCCTCATTGTAGGTACCTACCGTACCCTCACTGACTCGTCGCAGTTCTCCAACGATTCACGCCTCGCACATTCGGAATGCCTGATTTCGAGTTGGCCCGAAAACCCTTGTTTTCAAGATTACAGAGGGTGAGTCAACCCCTAACTCGACTTTCTCCATTGTATATTCTCTTGTATATTCTCTCGGATATAATATCACGTCTACGTTTAATCCGTGACACACAGCCGCTATGACAAAATTTGCACTTTCATTTTTTTTTTATTATTTTTTTTTTTAATTCTCGCAATAACGCATAACGAATTCATAACGCACCGATGATTCACACATCTGTGGACTTCACTGTGCATGCATGTGTGTTTGTGTGTGTGTGTGATCGTAGCGCGATATTGCGATGACATAAAGCCCGCGGTCATAGCTCTCGTACGAACCAGTCCGAGCGTTATATCGCGTACCAAAATTGCATTCCACGAATTTCCCGGCAAATTCTCACTTCAACCGTATCTAGAAACCCGGAAAGGGGGGGCGGGCGGGTACAGTTATTGACATGCTTCGATAACGCTGCGCATACAAATGCACCGTTCCCGGTTTCAAAGTGCAGTGAGGTTTCATTGGTGGCCAATGATTGTGGATGGTGCACGTGTGTGCCATCCGGTTTTCTGAAATAATTATCCGTCCCTCGATATATAACATTTAATGAAAATTTAACGCAAATGAAATTCCGTCTATAACGGAGATTTTTGCGTTATTAAACGCGGGGACCGTGGAAAAAGATGATTTTTGCGAACCAAGACGAAACTTTTCGTCGCTCGGTTATCGTCGGATTTGACCGGAAGTGAAAAGTTCACCAGGTGTGACGTGAGTTCTTGTGGTTCACCCGCCATTTTGATATCAGTTGAGAAGGTTCCTATGATTAACTCTTCTGACCTCTTTTTAATTTCGTATCTCTGAATTAAATATTTAAAAAAAAAACAACAATTTTTCAAAATGATGCAGGATTTATACGATCACTTAGTTTTGTCAGTCAATCAAAATGCCTCACTCACCGATTATCAAGAT
Source organism: Diplazon laetatorius (assembly GCA_963662125.1). Lineage (NCBI taxonomy): Eukaryota > Metazoa > Arthropoda > Insecta > Hymenoptera > Ichneumonidae > Diplazon > Diplazon laetatorius. The sequence goes on along the minus strand of OY759157.1, from coordinate 1,740,793 downwards.
AAGTCCAAGTTAAATAATTTCCATATTACCGATGTTGATAAATATCTCAAAATCTAAGATACAAAAATAAACCTAAAAACTTAAAATTTATATCACCGATACAAGTGTCCCGACAACATACATAAAAAAAAATTGTCCCGAAAAGTTCAATAAAGTACCAGTTTAGTTTTGGCTGGTGAAAAAAAAACAAAAACTTGGAAGATACGCTCGTAAAAAAATCACGACCACACGAGGGTGGAAATTTTCCGTCGTCACATGGCGAACGTTGGCTGTCTCGGTTTTTGCCTCTCATTCGTTCGATCGGTCTGCCGTGGCCCGCCTGGCTGGCGAACCGAGGTCCCCATAAATTCACGTTATTTCCAAGGGCGACATACACCCCCTTCGATACTCGGCTACCGTGGATAGTAAATAAATCGAAACTCGACGATATCCTTTTCATTGTTCGTTTCATCAGTTTTTTTTTTTTTTTTTTTTTTCGATCTTCTCGCATTTTTCTGCATTAACATCGCGACAGACAGACGGAATTATTTTTTTCGTTGTGAAGAACTTGTGGTAAATCATGTCTGCATATTCGAAAATTTTGCATCACACGAGGCGACGATTATGAGCGCACGATTAAATACCCGGTTTGCCGTATCTCGTTCGGTGTGTCCATTGTTCTACATTTCCTTAATCTAAATTCCATTACACTTGGACGAACAGCTCGAGGACTTGATTGTCAAGCCAGTCCTGGATTCGTGGTTCGGGAAGTCTCGGCTCTACTGCGGGCAAATTCAAGGGTAAACAATGGAAGAGAGTTATGGCTTGAGTTATATATATATATGTGTGTGTGTGTGTGTGTGTGTATGTACGTACATTAGACGTATGGCGTACGTATAGTCGGGACTTTAATTCGTGACATCATTGTGTCGTGATGAGCGTTGATTAATTCTGAAACACTTGATTATTTTACGTACGTATGATTGTTCGAACGATTATTATTAGTGTAGACAATAATTTCCATCTGTCTCATTAATCCAAACGAAAATTGAGTTCGTATGGTGTAATTGTTCATTGTGATATTTTTCAATTTTTCAATCAAGTCTAAACAAGGATAATTCAAATATCGTTATAGCCTGAATTGAGATTATGAATTCAAATTATAATATCGCGTAATAACAAGTTGATTAAACTAAAAGTTTCCAAAAACCTACAATTTTTTTTTTCCATTTTTATTGCCCTAAATTTAAAAAAAATCTATCCGAGATTCTGATCCTACATTCTGTAACAAAAAAATTGCTGCATCATCTATCACCATTCACAAAAACAGTCACCGAGTTCCATGGGAATAATCCCAAAAGTTTCCTTCGAAAAAAAATCCCAAAACTGTCTGAACAGAATTTCGGATCATTTTAAAAACGTTGTGACAGCAGCTAGAAGGTGCGAATTTGTACTTAGCAGTCCCATCCAGCTGCATTTTTCCATCCATCCGACTGTGAGATATTCGGGGGTCCGTTCGGGACCCCCATAACCCCCCGCGTGGCTGTGCCAAGCCACTTGGGAGTCTGCAAGGATTCTTGGGAAAACCAAGAAGAAAACCCCCATTCGCTCGGTTGCTGCATCTCACTCTCCGCACACACATATATATATATACATATATATATCGATCTCACTTACACCATGCTCGAACTTTGTTCTCCGGAGAAATTCCCCAAAGCGCTATCTTCATATTTGATGCCGTCTCGTCCACTCGGCTAATGCCTCTAGCTCTGAAAACTTAGTGCCTACGAGACTGAGAGCTCGGTTGCGTTGCGAACGAGCGTAAGAACCCGGACGATGGATGGAACTATTCAGCGACGTGCTCCGACGGTATAACTCGCGAGACCTCGCAACTGATAAAGTCGCATATATATATGCAAACAGAGTATTCCGAAATTCGGGCCGCAAACTAAAACCATAGGTACCTGAGGTCATTATAAGTCGAAAAAGTTAGGGTCCGATTTCCTACTTTTCGTTTCGTTTAGGTGTTATAACGGTTTTTAAGATTTTGCATATCGTTTATTGTAATTGGCGATAACTTATTTTTTTTTTCTTATAATTGAATTCTTGTAATTTTTTTTATTATTGAAACAAACATTTCTAACAGTTCAAACCTGTCCTACAATTTTTTTGACATGCGGTTTACCCGCTATTTATTATCAAACACGATTTTTTTCGAGTTTTCACATTGTTCATTTACTTTGATGTAATTTCATTCGGAAAGATGCCGTATAAAGTGACATTTTTGTTTACTCGATATGAAAGGCCAATTAATTGTCCACAAAATCGATTCACACATTTTTTCACGAAAATGAATATTCAAAAAGTTATGAACGAAAAAGAAAATAAAGTAAAATTTAAGAAAAATTTCAGTTTTTCAAGAATAACTAATAGAAAAATTGTGACAAATGTTTTATGTGAATGTCATTTTGCAACAAACAGGGATGAATCTGATTGTGGTAAATTGTTGATAACAACTGTTAAAACTCCCAAATGAAGGGAAGAGAAGGAAATCAAGCCCTTAATTTTTTTGACTTGACATGACCTCGGTTATCCATGGTTATATATATATCTAGATATATATATATATATACGTCACGACATCACCTATGCACACAACATCTACATAATGCAACCGAGCGAGGTGCAGAAGTGTCACGAAGCCGCATATACATTCGTCACAGTGAGTCTCGGTCATTCTACACTCTGGTAAAGGTGTCAGTCGAAATCTTCGGGCGTTAATGAAGTTTCACCCACTTTGCCTGGGTCAATATTAACTTGACAATCTGCCAGGAGTTAATCCGCACGCGAGAGCACGGCCACGGCGCGTTCCATTATTTTCTCGGGATTATATATTATTCTCGGGAGTGGAGAAACCATCGCTGAGCATGACCTTTCTCTCGTTTGTCTCGCAAAATCTTTCTTCTTACTTTTCGAGCTATAATAATAATCACCGAGACCCGCGAAACTTTGTACCAACGACGAAATGTCGTAATTATTACACGGCAAAATTTTCCGAGGTTATTCTCGTTTCGTAATTTGACACTACTGACTGAGATTTCACAAAAAGTTTTCAATATCAATCGCGGGGGGTTTTTTTTTATACGGACGAGTGTTGAATTTTCACTCGCAGCTCGATAAATTTTACAACTTTTCTTGTTGCTGGATAATTGTCGTTACATTACGGACGGTCGATCGATATCATCCTAAGCAATTTTCTTTTTATAAAAAAATATAATGAATTTTATTGATTTTTTTACCGACGACTTTTTCATTTAGTTTTTCATTTACCTAAAAAAACTAAATAAAAAAGCTAATTTTATTACAGCTTTCATCGTTTCCCAAAAATATACAGTCAAACATTTTTACAATTTTTTTCATCCACACAACGCGTCATCCATGACAATTAAAAAAAAACAATGTTGAAAACGTAAAAATATAATTTCCATGACTCCAATATTTTTTTTATTTAGTAAAAAAATGTAATTATCGTTTTATTTTTTTGTTTCAAATTATTATCCGTTGTTCTAGCTTTGTGCTAGAGGTTTCCGACAGGTTCGATTACGTTGGAAAATTCTCTTCGGCGACTGTGTATGTAGTTCAGTAATGCAAGCTGATGGCTCCGATAAGTTTTCGCGAGAATTTTCTATCTCAAAGAAACTAATATAAAGCCATCAGCGTCTAAGATCTCAAAGTACAATCGTGTCAGACTTCTCATTCTCATTCTCTTTTCCTATAATTCTCCATCTCCGTTTCTCTCTCTCTCTATCTCTCTCTCTATCTCTCTCTATCTCTCTCTATCGCTCTTCGGCCATCTTTGTCCCCGGCTTTCCGGAATCTTCTTTCGTTCGTTTCGAAACAGAGTCGGGCGTCGGCCAAGCAAAAGTAATATACCGTCACGGTCCTCGCTTCTCAGACCGACGACCGAGCACTCTCCATTTCCCATCGTGAAAAGAAATTCGTCGATTCCACGGGAAAACTTTGGTCCGGGCGGCGGCGGCGGTTCTCGCTCTCATGCCCGTCCAAAAACTTTTGCTGAATATGCGGTGAGACGAGTGCACGAGTGAGTGAACGATCGTTGGGAATCAGTGTTGGTGAACGAACCGAGTCCAATCTTTCAGAATTCGCGAAAGTATTCGAATCGTTCGAGGTTTTCCAACCTTACCGTTCTCAATTTTTTTTCCGTTTTTTTTTTTTTTAATTTTGTTCCCCCGATGGAACTGGGTTAATTAATGGGATTCCCATCGGATAGAAGCCTGTATCCCGCTTCTTTCTTCCTGCAGTACGTTATCGTAATTATACTTTTTACGTGATATCCACTCGACAATTCTTCCACTCGGAAATTACGTAGAGAAAAAAAATATATCCATCGTTTCAACCGGAAAATGTGAAAAGTTTGCACGGTTATAACACCTCAAATTTTGCACATGAAAACTTCATTCTTGTTTATCACGAAAGAGCGGATCGAAGACTCTAAGCTAGTGCCAGAATCCAAAAAAAATGTTTCGCTCCTACAAAATTATTCGTGCTTCGATGATGAATTATCAAATTAATTCCCGCTGAGGCGTCGATCACTGTGAGTCGAAGGCAACGACTCCGCTGCGCCTACTTGTTTTTTTGTCCCCTGTATAATAACACAGCCAGGAAGCTAGTCGATTGCTTTTCCGAGTTTTCGAAAGAGTAAAGTCCGTGGAACGGCGAATCGAACCAAGCGCAGAGCGGGTTGGATCCGGATGTAGTGCAGAACCGCTCGGTCCGATGGAACGTCCAAACAGGCGTGCGAATGGCAAAGCGACCAACATAAGGGAGAGTCCACAAAATCGATGCGTAAGTGTGTGTTTGTCTGTCTGTGTCCACAGTGACGTTGGGAACCTGTGTATGTCTGAAAAAAAAAAATCAAAAATAAAAGAAAAGGATAAAAGAAAACCGTCCAAGTGTACGTAGAGCGAAGCAAGAGATCCGACGCAGAAACGAGATGATCCGGGCTGGTCGAGGGTGGAGCAGGGAACGTGAGAGAAGGAAGAAGGGATGTTCTCCCCCCGTGGAAAAGCCTGATGCGGAGGGATAAAGGTCCGAGGGTTGAAATGCCGCTATATACTACATAAGTTCGTATATATATATATATCTGTGTGTGTATATATATATATATATAGGTACGTAGATACAGAACACGAAGGAGATCCAGCGAGTTTCGATCAGCTTGCTTTCGCCAATGCTGGCTAGTTCCCGTCTAGCCTGCGCGTATTTATCCTGTTCCATCGTCTCGCACTTGCCCCCCCCCCCCCCCCTCCCGCCCCCGACCCCCATTACCTTGCCTGAAAGACGCGTAAAGCCCGTGTGGCTCGGCAACAAGGATGAAGTTTGAAACGAAACGAAATGCGACACTTCGGTCTCCGTGCTTAGGGTTACTACTTAACCGAATGGAATTTATCAACTCGGCTGGGAACGTCAAATAAGATTCCACCAAGACGAGGGTTCGCGGCGACGAGTTCGCGAGGATCATTGTTGTGTCATCGGTATATATCGGAACCATGATTTTGTCTCCGGTGTCATACGCCGTAAACATATGTATACAAGGCATTCCATGTCAAGCTGGAAGGTCAAAACCCTGATCCCTGCCAATGCAGTTCATAATTTTGTATCTTAGCCCTTACTTGACCCTAATAGAACTGCAAAAAAAAGGTCAACATTTTTTCATCATGCACAAGTACGATTTTTCTTATTTGGGGATAGTTTTTACGTCTCCGAGGGTTGTAGGGGATCCAAAAATTCGAAAATTCTTCACTGGTTCAAATTTGGGTTCAAATGAAAACCAAAATACAGAATGAAAAACTTATTCGATAGGGCCAGGGTTTTCTGATCGTCTTATTTGACATGAAATGCTCCATAAATACATCTGTGTGTGTGTGTGTGTCTGTCTATGTATACATCTCCCGCTCCCGAATAAGTCTATAAGGCTAATAATAAGTAAAGGGATGATGAGGGGTGCGGCGGAGAAAAGCTCCGGTCTCCGGGGAAGGTCTCGCTCGGCTAACAGACCCTACCAAAAGGATCTCGCACACATATATATATATATGTATATATGAACTTGCCGGAATATATTTATACCGACGGGGGTCGGGACACAACCGAACTGACAACGTCTACTTTCGCTGTTTATCAGAGGGATCTGTTATGCGAAACAAATATTTGTGGCGCCCGTTAAACCCGCGAGCATCGCGCACCACCAGATAGGTGAACACGTTTTGCGCGCGCATAATCCGACAGAGGCATAAAAAGAAGAAAGAATAAAAAATAAAATAAAAAATAAAAAAAAATAAACCGAAGATAGAGAGATATCGCTGTGTATATAAATAAATATATATATATATATATATATATATGTAATGTCTGACGTGCGTTATTATATGCGAAACGAAAAGAGCGCAGATAGCGATGAAAATATTTTTATATGCAAAACCGTCTCGTAGAATTCCTTCGTAAATCCTCTTCATGTTAATACATGCGACGTAAGGGATGAAAGAGCACGAGTATGCCGGGCTCCCCCGCTGCTGTGCATGTCGCTGAAACGAAATAGGATATTTCAACTTTCATACTTATACGCGATACAATTTTGCCATAATTTCCAGAGAGCTTCGATAATTCAAGAAAAATAATGATATCTTGCTTCTGATTCGAATGGAAAATTACATGGAAAACAGGCTATAGTTTTGAATAAATATAAATTCGAGATAATGTGGGAAATGTGTGGGTGTTGGTTCATCGAATATGCGTTTTAATGTTTCGAGTTGGTTTCGCGAATTCGAGAGAAATGAAATCGACGGAGCGAAGAAAAAACTGTTTCTTTCGTCTCGTGCATGGAATCGAGGACGAAAATAGCCGGCCTCGGAAGTGCCGCGACCGGGAAGCTTTCTCATTGGGAAACTGAGCGGCTTAGGTCGAATTTCCGCAAAACAGTTCGCGGTATATCGGTCAGTTTCACCGCACGGAACTCAATGGCAGTGGCCTGAGTGGATGAGGGGGGGGGGGGGTGAATGGGAGAGGAACATCGCGAGTAACCGAGCCACCGGGACTTTTACCCGAGCCCGTACAGTGGAAAATCTCGCGAGGTTGAGGGAAAATTTTCCGGACGTAATCTTACGGATAACGATAACGCTTGGTGCATAACGCCTAAGTGTTGAAAGCATACACAGAGCGGGATGGTCGGAAGGTCTGTGGAAACGAGTGAGAGAATGAAAGAAAATGGAGGCGAGAGCCACATTAAAGGATACGATGGGCTCGCGAAACCGTATAGCTATATTTATAATGGAGGGGTCCTTAGCAAGGGTAATTTTTTGATAAAAATTGCGTAACACCCCACCTAGTTTCTGAATAATTGAAAAAAAATGCTCTTAAAGTATGTCTAACCTATCTTAATATTTACCCATGCCTGTGGAATTTTTTTTTTTTTAAATTCTGTACTATGAAAATGTTTATCGACTTTATTTATCATAGCTGAAGAATCGGGGACAAGAAGAATGTGCTCTTTGTGCTTCCCTCATCAGAAATATGCGTATCTTACTTGAAAATAAAAATTTGTCAATCCCCGAAAACAAAATGGCAAAAGAGCGAAAAACAAGTTTTTACAGTAACTTCATTTTTCAAGTCGCCATATTAGGCCCGCCATTGTTTATTTAGTATGAACAAATTTTTTTTTCACAGTACGCATCTTTCTGATGAAGAAAGCATATCGAGCAAATTTGTCTCACGTTGATATTTCAGCTATGATAAATAAACTCGACAAACATTTCATGGTACATATGATTTTAAAAAATTAAAATTCCACAGGCATGGGTAAATATGAAGATAGGTTCGAGAGACTTTAAGAACATTTTCTAAAAATTATTTGAAACCTATGTGGTGGGTTACGCGATTTTTATAAATACCTGTTCCCTTGCTAAGGACCCCTCTAACATAACTATATAGCATATACATACCTATATATACACGAAATAGCGAGCAACGCCCAGACAACATAAGCCTGATGGCTACGCACAAACTACCGAATGGTTCTGCGATACAACAGTATACCTGTACGTTTTCGTATAACTACGGGAGTTATTTCAAAGAGCATTGTGTCTCCGCGTGGCAATGCCGAGAAACAGAAGCAGCGTCGCGTCTTCGTGCTCGAGGCTGACACGCGCTTGTATTACAAGTACAAACTACAAACGCCATTTGCTCAGCGAAACGTGGCTCAGTCGGGGTGCGAGAGTTCGAGGAAATCGAGGAACCGGATTTCCGGAAGTCTCTGTGTCTCTCGGTTCTCTCCCGAGCCTGGGTTCTCTTCGACATTTCGACCAAACCGCACGACCCCACAACCAACATCTTGTAGTCCCGTCGTCAAACCGCGAGTTATTTTTCGTAGGACGAGATTAGTCAGAGAAGTTAATGAACTATCAAAAGGTTGATTTTTATTCTCATTTTTAAATGAAGATATATTTATGAATTATTTACGTGAAATCTGGATCAGGAACTTCAACTCTAATTAGAATAAAATTAGGGAAGATGATTTACCCTGCAAAAAAGCTATTCCTGCATGAGTTCCAGGCCCTAAGGGCGAGAACGGAGCAACCGATGCGCAACGCCAGTAAAGTCGATGCTGAAGAACGTGCAACGCGAAGATTAATCGAGCATCACTCGGGATCCAAGAGAATGAGACGTCAACATTGTACACGGCTCACGCGAATGAAGCTGATAGGGAGATCGAGAAGCGAGAGAAGTTTCAAAGGAGTGAGCTAGAGCGCTTGGAGTGGATAATGTTGGCCGTATCGACTGTACCGTGGCGTTCGTCAATTTCCTACGGAGACGTCAACAACGCCGCGCGAGTTTCAGCAGGAACCCCGAGGTCCCGTTCACGACGACGACGACGACGATGATTTCTATATACGTCACAACTACACATTCTAGCGGATGCAACGACGCGGCCGCAACGTAACCGCAATGCCCCATCGACACTCCCCCCCCAGTTAGAACTCGTCTATGTCGCCACACTTACTGTCGCATCCAGGAGTTGCACCCGAGGCGAACTCCCTCGAACTACCGCATCCTAGTTTTCCATCGTCCTGCTATTGGCAAAGTAATTGTCAGTTTCAGAACGCATTTCGCTTCGCAACTTCTGGCAATAACAGGATCCACGATCCACGCATTTGTCGCCGATCGCGAAACCGTGCTTAGCGCAACCCAATCGAAAGTTTCGGTCGTATTTCCGAAACTTTTGTGTCGAAGGAATGTCGACACGTCAGCTAGCAATCGATCCCCATCTAAAAATGTTACTTATCTAAACTATTCCTAGGATTTGGCATATAAAAAACAAGAAAATGACAGTTGATGATCATTCGGATGAATTTTATCCACGTTCTTTGTTGTACAGTAGCAATACTTTTTTCATAATTCTCTTTGGAATCATCGAAATATTTGGGAAAAGTTGTGAGGTCTCAAATCCGTGAAAAACGGTTGTCAATGTGACTCGATGGGTCGAACTGAGCAGGGTTTGAGGGTTTTGGGTGCACTAGCCACGCCAGAAGCACCGAAACGGCATCACGAACGAGGGGAATGGAAAATTGTGCGAGGGGCCGATGGAAACCCCGAAGAGTGAGAGAATCCCTGCGAGACTTTGTGTACTGGTCTCTGGTGAATGCGCGCCAGCCGAATGACGCCATCGTGGCGCTCACCGAACTCCCAGCACGCCAAGACAACCCCCATTGAATACACGATCGATTATATCTCTATGTCGCACCCAAATCGTACACACATTTGATTTTATTTTTTATTTTATACATGTGAATTTATTTCGTATATCTTCATGTTTCATTTTTCAGATTTTAGGAATAACGTCTCAGTAGTTATTCAGAGTTCAACCCGGTGGAAACACTACTTTCATCCAATCATACGAATGAGTCCATTTGAGTCCATTTTAATCCACTTGCACGACAGATTCGTTCTCAGGTGACTTTTGGAATGAAACATTGAATCGCCGATCTGTCCTCTGATGAATAATCGAATCTATACAACTAGCAATCATCGTAGCAACGCGCATTGAAAAATCACGTAATTGGCGTTCGTTACGTGGACACGCTATGCGCCATGAATGACGCATCAAGTACTAAACAGTCCCATTGTAAAAGTTAAAAAAAAAAAATACACCGAGACAATCCGCTCGTGACGAGACGCAATAAAAATAAATAAATAATTTCTAAAAAAAAAAAACAACACGGAAGATTCGCGTCCGATGTAACTTAATGACGTTGAAACACCGTAATAAAACCCGAAGCCGAAGAAAACATGGTCCGCATTGCGAAATAATTCGTCGGACGAGGTTTCTCTCGTATCTCTCGCGAGATTTTCACGATGAAATTCGAATTGGTGAGCGTCTGAGGTTTCGGTCGTGGCTGTGTGTAGAGGGGAGGGCCTCGACTCATCGTAAACCCGCGGGCGTATCGCTTGTTACTTATGTACGTGGTTCTCGTATTTTCGCCGAGAGATAACGAGCACAGCTTTCGAAGAGATTTTTTTATTATTATTTTCTTTTTTTTTTGTAATCCATGACGAGCTTTCAATGATACTGTGGAGAATCCTCTTTCATTCAATTGCAAAACCCCTTCGAAAATTGTTCTCAAGATATTTCACGGGACAATGGCATAGTCAAGGACATCATTTACATATACAACCATCATGTAACAATGGCGTCGTCCTATTTAAAATTTTTTTTTTATATACATTCATATTTTAATTTTTTTCCCAGACCTCGGTTCGTAAAATCGACGTACAACGCGATATAATTCAATCCGAGACAATTTGCGGGTGTTACCATAATCCTTAGGTCCGCATTAGTCCAAAAAGTTTGCGGGGGTTAAGCTAAGCAAGTCCTTAATGCATGAGAAAAAAAAATCATTGGTTTGCCAGCTGAGGAAAAAAGCCAATAAATTTGTGCGATCCTGGGTGTGTGTCAACGTATAAATGGTTTACGGGGACCATAATCGGGCGGGATATAGTGCAGAACGAGCTTCGCCATCCATCTCTCACTCTCGGCTTCTCAGTTGGGGGAAAAGATTGCGGTCCTTTTTATTTTTTTTATTTTTTTTATTAGGCATAGGTTATGTAGGCGTATTTGTATGTGAGGGAGTGAGAGGGATGAAGATATTGCAAAGAGAGACATTGAATTCGCGGCGTCGGGGGGGTTCCTCGGGGGTATTCTGCGGAACGTAACGCGAACAAATTACACACCGAGAGCAATCGTGCAGGGGGCCGGGAAACAGCCCCTCGTTTCTTTCATGGCCTATAATACACTTTTACGTCGCGTGGCGCGCGCGCGCAGGGGCGCGACCCCGGTCGAACTCCCGCAAGTATAACGCAAGGGCATCGTCTAGTTCCCCGTTGCGTGTGTGTGGCCCGTGTCCCGGTGATCCTTCTTCAGTTATATTCCCGACTGTGGCACGCGGCGAACTACGAAAAAAAAAAAAAACTAAGGATCCCGTTTTTTATTTGGCTGGTGAGTGGAGCTGAATCGGGAAATTGTGACTCTTAAGCCATTACGAATGCGCTAGCATCACGACTTACCGCGCACAAATGCACGAAGGCTAGAAAAAGCGTCTTTATAAGACCCCCCCTCGAAAACGCGTCATTTCGTGCCTGCTAGGCGGGCACAAAGTGACCGATTTCAGTCCTGAAGCCATCGCGCATGCGCAATCCGTCAGCCTGCGAAAAAAATTGTATGTTTTGTGTACTAGGACGTGAAGAAGACGATTTTAAATAGTGTGAAATTGCTGCACGAGCGAATTTCATTTTTTTTCGTTGCTTAGCACCCGAAAATGATCATAACTCATCGTCTGTACGAACGACTTACATTTTTCCTTCGCCTAATTATTTTAAAACATCGTCCGCAAAGCCTAGCATGAAAAAAATACAATAACGAAGAGAATTAAATCTTTCGTTGAACATCAGAAATAACTGCTAAAGTTTCTGCAATCGTTATCCACTGTCAATAAAATTAATATTTATCAAGTACACTCATAAACTTAAATTCTTCTTTTCTTTCCAAGCCACGGGTAACATGTGTGTCGAATTATTTTTTGATTTACCAAATAAAAACATGGCGATATTTACTTTTGGAAGGTGTTGAGCGTGCACAAGCCACTCAACGACAGCCTCCGCGATTCTCATCGTGTGTGTAGCGTAGTTCGCTCTCGGGCTCGCTTAGTGTTTCGATAACAGAAACTAACGTAGATGATTACACCAAAGTCAAACAAATTATTCACGATAAGTTACGCGACTGACAGGTGCATACTTACTCTACCAACGACGTTTATACACACGTATATATATGTATATAACAAAGTCATAGGGTTTACGACAGTCGAATTACCGTTGGGCGATCAACAAGACCTTCAAACAAAATTCAGAACGTCATTACAGGCTGTTCTCTTCCCTCGGTCTTTGCTGACTCTGAAAACAACTTGTTACGAGGCAAACCGAGCGGGAAATCACCTCCCCTCCCTCCCCCCCGGCCCTTTCCCAGATGCACCGTGTTGCCATTCGCTTCTGTGCGTACTTGCATCGTCAGTTTATAGAGGAGTCCTGTGTAATCAAGATTAACATAACTCCACGAGCTGCTATTACGACCGCAATATCGTGAAATGCTAATTCATTATTATTCTCACGCGATGCGACTGACAAAACTATGCACGTCCCTATCTGCATATCGGTAGTAACAATTGATCGTGGGAATAACATTGAATTTCATCGGTGATACAAATATTTCATCGTTTGATTATTGTTGGAAATGTTTTTTATTCGGTTAAAGATTATTGTTGCGCGCAAGTTTTGTGAACATTTGATAGATGCCAATGGGATTTCCGTGTCTGAAGATAGCGTGGGTCATTGCCAAGTGGAATCATAGTGGAACCACTGATACGTCATGCTTATTCGATACACTTCGAGATTCTCTTTAGCGACGTCCGCATACTCGTTCGCATTCTTCGTATGTGGGGAAGTTGTTTCCATTTCCCCTGCAGCCACCGTAGAGGAATGCATCGCAGCGACTTCTCGACGGGTCCCAAGCCCAACGCCTAATGTTGCCATCGCAAGGCCCATGATCGGGACTTGCCAGGCATCGATCTGTGTTGAAAGAAAAAAAAATGTGTCAGTAAAGTTGTCACCACGACATGGCAATTGAATTCGTTCGATTTCCCATAGTTGATGCACCAAAACTTGTTTGTAACTCACATGGGGTTTGAGCTTCGACAACCATGACAGCAAGACTGCACACGATCAGCAATGCAAGAATTTTCGTGTTCATCTTGAAAGTTTGTTTCGTCGATCGTCTTCTAAATATGTAATGATAAAATGTTATTGATCAATTGAAAAATAATGTTATTGGTTATCGAATTCGCGTGTCCGGAGTTTTGCGTAAAGAAATTATCGTACCTCAGAATTTATTCAACGGAGGACTGTTTGCTGGAAACTGATGTTGGTAGCTGGTCCGCCGGTCCTTTTAAACTCACGGAAGCTCCGATGGTTGTTGACGAATTATTGTTTGTTTGTACGTCTGGAAGGCTTGACGGGGGACTTTGAATAAATCAACGTTAGAGTAGTCAAAATATGAGAATTATTTTGATCGAGATAATTAAACGCGTGTAATAAATGCATCAGCGTTTACGCGTGCCTTATCTTGTAAACAATGTAAATTGTTTACAAGATAAACAATTGCTAAAAAAAGCAATGCACAGCTTAGGAGTTCGTGGATTGTAGGTGATTTATTTTCCTAAGCTCTAAGGCTTGAATGATAATAAATCGTAAACTTTTTCATCGTTTGATTATTCGTGAATTTTTTTATTCGTTTGAAAATTATTGTTGGGCAAGAAATTCGGTGAAAGTAAAAATATACCAATCGGATGTCCTTGACCATCGAAAGTGTGAGTCATCGCCTAAGGACCAAGGACTCGTACATGAGTCATGCTTGCTCATTCACGATTCTCTCTACTAGCGAAATCGGCAGGTCAGGTTGCAGTCTTGCACCGTGGCAAAGTTGTTTCCATTTCCCCCGCAGCCACCCCAGCTGAATGGCAGGCAGACGTTTCTGTGAGGATCGTAGTAATAACGCACTATGTTATTGTTGACGCAAGGGCCACGATCGTGAACCAAGAAGCAATATGCTGTAATGAAAAAATCAAAATCTTGTCAGCAAAGTCTTACACGACATGGCAATTGAATTATTTCGGTTCGCCATAGTTGATCCATCAAAACTGGTTTTATAACTCACGTGGCTTTTGACCTTCGACAACCATTACAGCCAAACTGCACACAATGACGAATGTAAGAATTTTCGTGTTCATCTTCAAAGTTTGTTTTTTTATTGTATTCTGAATATTGAAAAAAATATTATTTGATATTGTGTATTATTTTTATCTTTATATATTATTTTGTTATTATTTTTATCAGATGATAAAAAAATTATATCGGATATCGAATTTGCGTATCCGAGTGTTTTGAAAATAAATCATTCTACCTGTGCAATGGAGGACTATTCACGTCAAACTAATTGTGATAACGCGATTATTAGTTTTTATAAACTCGAAGAGGCTTCGATTGCTGTTGTCAAGTTATTGCTTCTTTATGCGTGTGAAAGGCTAGACGGACGACTTTCGTTAAACCAGCGTCGCGGTAGTCATAATAAGGAAATTATTGGATGATAAAACGAGTGTAATCACTGTGTCAGCATTTTGTCGTCTTATCTTGCAAACAAAGTAAGACGGCTATTTTTTTTCAGTTGGCGGCAACATATTATCGAACCGAAATTACTTCTTACAATCGAGACACACCCAGTTTTTTCGAATCGAACAGATTTCTTCAGCGTTTACAAGGAACGTAAACGCTGACACCATCCAGTAATTCTCTTATTTTGATTGTTCTGACGTTGATTTATTCAAAGTTCTCCGTTAAACCTTTCACACGTATAAACAAAAACAAACAATAATTCGTCAACAACCATCGGAGCTTCTGTGAGTTTAAAAGGACCAGCGGACCAGCTACCAACATCAGTTTCAGGCAAACAGTCCTCCGTTGAAAAAATTCTGAGGTACGATAATTTCTTTACGCAAAACTCCGGACACACGAATTCGATAACCAATACCATTGTTTTTCAAATTAATCAATAACATTTCATCATTACATATTTAGAAGACGATCGACCAAACAAACTTTCAAGATGAACACGAAAATTCTTGCATTGCTGATCGTGTGCAGTCTGGCTGTCATGGTTGTCGAAGCTCAAACCCCATGTGAGTTACAAACAAGTTTTGGTGCATCAACTATGGGGAATCCGACGAATTCAATTGTTACATCGTGGTGTCAACTTTACTGACAATACACTTTTTTTTTTGGACACAGATCGATGCCTGGCAAGTCCCGATCATGGGCCTTGCGATGGCAACATTAGGCGTTGGGCTTGGGACCCGTCGAGAAGTCGCTGCGATGCATTCCTCTACGGTGGCTGCAGGGGAAATGGAAACAACTTCCCCACATACGAAGAATGCGAACGAGTATGCGGACGTCGCTAAAGAGAATCTCGAAGTGTATCGAATAAGCATGACGTATCAGTGGTTCCACTATGATTCCACTTGGCAATGACCCACGCTTTCTTTAGACACGGAAATCCCATTGGCATCTATCAAATGTTCACAAAACTTGCGCGCAACAATAATCTTTAACCGAATAAAAAAAATTTCCAACAATAATCAAACGATGAAATATTTATATCTCCATAACGGCCTAACTTAACTTCGGTCGGACGTTAACGCCATCCGACGAAGTACCCAAGCCTTGTTTTATCAACAAGATAAGACGGGTAAACGCTGAAACATTGATTACACTCATTCTCATTGTTTTCATTCCAATAATTTCCTCATTTCGACGACCACGTCGTTGATTCATCCAAAGTCATTCTCTAAGCCTTTTACACGTATAAACAAACAATAACTCGTCGACAGCCATCCGAAGCTTCTGCGAGCTTAAAAGAACAAGCGGATTAGCTATAATCATCAGTTCGAAACGAACAGTCCTCCATCACACAATTTTGAAGTAAAATAATTTATTTCCAAAAGACAATTCGATATCTGATACCATTTTTTTTCTTCATCCAATTAATAAATTTGTTTTTTATTTTAATATTCAGAATAAAATCGAGAACCAAACTTAGAAGATGAACACGAAAATCCTTGCATTGTTGATTGTCTTCAGTTTGGCTGTCATGCTTGTCGAAGCTCAGAAGCCAGGTGAGTCACAAACAAATTTTGGTGTCAATCAACTATGGAGAACCAAGCAAATTCAATTATTGGGTCACGGTAAATAAACTTTGCTGAAAAAGGGATTTTTTTTGTTTTTTTTTTTGTTAAAGGTCGATGCTTGTTGCATCTCGATCACGGCAGTTGCGGTCGCAACTTGAGACGGTGGTACTACAATACGTCGTCGGGTCACTGCGAAAGATTCACGTACGGTGGCTGCGGAGGTAATGCAAACAATTTCGCCACCCCGCAAGAGTGCAGCCGCATGTGCCAAGGTTAAAAAAAATCTTAAAGTGTGCGAAGTGAGCACGACTTTTGTATCAATCGTCTCACTTGGTCCCAGCAAAGACCCAAGAAATTCTTTGCGCAACAATAATTCACAACCGAATAAAATATTTCATAAATAAACGAACGATGAAATACTTTCATCTCTTTTTCATTTCGAATTTTCATATTTCCTGCTTCGTAGGCTGCTCCCTTATCAAAATATTCGCGAAGTATGATAAATTTGAAGAAAACATAACTTATTCGCCATATATTCACATATCAATATAAATGTAGAACGGTCGAGTTATAAAAAAAAACTGTGAAAAGTAAAAATAAAATTCAACGACACTCACAAAGAGCAAAAATTTCTCAACAAACTTTCACGATATCTCAAAATATTCTTTTTCAACTACGAAAGTTTGTTATCTCGTTACCCATATTCCAAGATGGACCGTGCTTGCCCCTAAAAGTGTGGGGTGGGAAAAAGGCGCGAAAAGTTGCGCTCGGATTCATTTTTTCAACGAACGAGTTGTTAATGAGGTACGAAGACAATTATCACCCAAACGGTCTCACATTTTCGTGGCAAAAGGAGCCTCGGGATAGTCGAGCACCCTCACACACACACTTACACACACACACACACACACCTCGTCGTCGGGTTCTTTAAAGAATAACGATTATTATCGCGAGCAACCGTAACGGGTTGTTATTATATACAGTTAACGTCTATAATAACCGGATCGTTACCTGAAACGACGCGATATTACGCTTTTGGCACCGTTTCTTCTCTTTCACGTGGGCCATAACGTACTTACGATATAGGTATATATATATATGTATATATGTATATATATATACGTCGCAAAACCCCGGACGAGAACGGGTTCACGCCTCACCGAACTCCGATGGTAATTGCTCACGTAAAAAGTGTTACCCGAGCCGCAAAAAATGATCCAATAAACGTATCACGCTCGACGCATCCCACAACTCTTCGTCTATATCAATAGATACATATATATATGTCGATTAGGGTGTCCGGAAAAATAAAAAAATGTTCTCCGATTTTCCGGGCTGTCATTCGCTTCGAAGTATCTCGCATCCGTGAAATTCCTCCGAAATATGAGCCCGATCGAACCATTTTGAGGGGTGGTCCACGATTTTTCAAAGTTTGAATAACATGGCGCAATAATTTTTTTTCTATTTTTTTTTTATCGAATGAACGTGAATCGTGAGAGGAAAATAAGCTTTGACAGCGATTCTGCAGTTGCAGGATACTTTGAAGTGAATGAGGGTCGAGAAAAACGGGGAAAATTATTTTTTCTTTTTTTCAGGACACCCTGATATATTTATACGTACATATAGTGCACGCCAGCCGCAGCGACCGAGCTGGCTCGATCGCTGAATAAAACCGATGCAACGTTTTCCACGTTCGCACCCTTTGTCGCGGCATCTCCTCATCGCCATAATATTTGATGGTTCACACCCCCCACCCCCTGGCCCCCGCCCCTCAACCCGACGGACTGCCATTAACGTCTCACGCAAAAATTAAACGATAAAAACGTTTATTAAAAACGTTGCGGAGAACAAAAAAAATATTGCATCGTCGTCGTCACACTGGCGCGTCCTCCTATCTGGAGAATTACCAAACGACGAATGCCTTTTTTTTTATCTCGTTCAACCGTAAAATTTTGCGGAAGCCACAAAATATTAAAAAAAATTAAAAAAATAAAATAAAACCGTTGCAAAACATTTTTCGTTGCGAATTTTTTTTCATTTTTCTTTATACATCTCATAAATGTCCGGACGAGTTGAACAATGATGTATAATGGGTTGGACAGCACCATACATTGTACTTTCGTTTCGTTTCCTTTTTTTTTTTTTTTTTTTTTGTCGGTAAGAGTGCTCTCGTGAGTTTTTCAACGAGCGGCTATAGATTGTCATTGGGCGACCGTGGCCGTTGCATCGGGGGCAAACAGTCCAACGTCATGAACGTGGCGTTGGCGTACAGCAAACAATTTTGTTTTTTTTCTTTCTTTCTTTCTTTTTATTTTTTTTTTGTCACTGAAACAACGTGTGTGCGACGATGGACGATTCTGGGTTGATTCCAGAAACGTTTCCGTAAATTCTCGAATCTTTTCGTGTCCGTGTGTTCGGGACTGCGATGTTTTCTCATCGTTGTCGTGTGCTTGGCAATGCCATTCCTGAGTATTATATACATATATATACGTGAAAGTACACGAAGTCACAGTCCGGAGAGAGAGAGAGAACACACCGAGAACCGATAAAGGCACGGTCTGTTCCGCGGCACAAAGAGACACAATCGCGAGCACGAGCTGCCCCGGCATCGATTTCGATATTGTTTGTTCTTCGAGCGATAACAACTCTCTTGTCGATGTCGTTTCCCGTGTGTTTGTGTTTTATTTTTTTATTTTTTTATTTTTTTTCGTCGACATTGCGCCAACACGAAGCTTATCGCGTAACTGCATATGCTTCGTCGTACGAGTTTTGTGTATTGTTTACTCACACGCATAAATAAATATGTTTGTGACCAATTTTTCTTTATGATAAAAATAATGCAACTGGTTGAAGGGCGATATGGAAAAATGTATACTATATTGTATTTCTTTTTTGGTTTTTCTGTCATTTAAATTTTGTGATTTTGTGAAATCCGAGGGGACGCGTCAATTATCTCGTTCACTACAAACCTTTTCACACCTAAATCTTGAAGAATGACGAAGAAAAAATCGATTTTTTTTACCAAAAAAAAAATTTTTTTTTTCCATCGAAAAACTATTTTTTTTTCGATTTTCAAACGAAAACTCGTTCACTACAAACGTTTGCACACAACTTTGGGACACCCTGTATATATGTATATATATATATGTATATATATATATATACATGCTGAGATCCTTATTACAGTTCCCCTCGATAAATCCAATTATTACGTCTATCTGCGTATAATCCCGTGCGTCACAGACGAATCAGTCTTTGAGGATCGTATAACCGACAAACGATTGCCATATCTCCAGTGGCGACGAAGGGTGCATCGCGCAATATGCAAACCAAAAAAAAAAAAAAAACCCAATATCAAACGAATCATTATTGCATCACGTCGAATCTCATTAAATCGTACGAAGAGTAAGCTTACGCCATAACACATCAACGAGGGAAAAACTTATCATAGACACCGTCGACTAATTCGTTCGTTACGCGCAACTATCTCGATTGCATAATGGTGGCTCATTCCCTCGAATCACACGATAGATCTCTCTCACCCGAATCTCCGAGGAAACTCCGTGGCAAACATTGCGGTTGAAAATCGATGCTTCGAAATTTTGCCGCCAGAAGACGGATATGGAAAGTCGTGAAGATTGAGCGAGAAAGAGTAAAGTCTCGGATAAGGTAATCTTGGGGGGGTCGTATTCCCAGTCGGTCGTTTAGCCGGTTGGTCACGAAAAAAAAAAAAAAAAAAAAAAATCGATGATCCATTATCTTGAATGGGAATCGGTCCCACGCGTGCGGTACGCCCAATCATTTCGTTCTGGACCCTGAACCAGTCACCCTCGACGCATCCCTGACAAGCCTGATTTACTCGAAAATCCCGGGAGACCGACGGATCGTCGCGCTTTCCCGCGCATGCCCACCGGCAACACATCACACATATCCCATTCGTCCTGTGCCACATATGTGACGTTTCGCGAGTAATGGCACGTTAAACGGACGAAAACTCTTTGTTTCATTTTTTTCCGGCTAACTCCGGCTAACTCGATCCGCTCTTTCATGATAAACACGAATAAAACTGTCAATTTGCAAAATTCGATTTGTTATTACGGTGCAAAGTGAGCCGTGCAATCGATTACTTCGAGGCGCGCGTCGCAACCGAAGAATTCGGCCCCTCTACCTTACCGACACGTCTTTCTCGACTTCGGGTCCCGTCGGGATCGCCGAAGACGCTCGAACGCGAGCCGACCGGGAGAAACAAAGAAGTGGGAGAGCCGAAGGAGCCCGAACGCTCTTCGAACGCTCGTCGTGAAAATTTCGCCTCAGTGATGAGGTGATCCTTTCCTCGCGGAACGTCACATATAACGCAAACCCCATCGCAGCATAGCCGACCAATCCGATATTTTCTACGGCACTCTCGAAACCCATCAACCCTCTCGAATTATCACTGACCGTGGGCCACCAGTCGCACTTCCGTTCGATATACTTCCCCCGTCCGATGAATCTCCCCCGTCTGCCCTTCGCCCCACCTGCCACATTTCTGAACCACCCACCATCACACCGTACCCATTCCTAATTTATGCATCGAAACTTCACGAGGTCGACTTTTTTTTCATAAATCATAACCTGATGGCATTTATTTTATTTACAACTCTCCCAAACTTTGATACTCCGACAATTTAAAGATGAAAATGTTTTTTTTTCCACATTATTTTAATCACTGTTATCAAAACTTCATCAACAACATTTTTATGTTCGTTAAATAATTTTTGTTTTCTTTCGAAACACGATCTACTGATTTTCAAAGCTTGAGTTTCGTATTGAATTCTTCCATCGATAAATTAATAAATACATTGTGTTAAATCTACATTTCAATTTCATTCTATCGAATTTTTTTCACGAACACATTTCTTTCCTAAAAAAAAAACTCATCGTCGAAACTAAAAATAAAAATAAAAATGAATGAATAATAAATTCATCGAACGTCTGGCACGTTGAAAAAATCATCAAACGTTATCAACGAAGTGCTAACAGCTAGCCATTGAGTCGATCACCGATCCGTTGGGTCGCGGTCGGGACACGTGGGGTCCAGTGAACCCGGGGAAGCAACAGCACCCGAGCTTCACCGATTTGTGTCAATGGCGTCAGAAATCCGCGGATCGAAGCGCACCGCGGGTCGGCGACATACCGCCAGCAAACCGGCACCAACAGAATTAAAATATCCATTAATTGCTAAACGTCGATATAGTACAGGTACATCCCCGGGTGTTGGTCGGTTAAATGTGGCCCCCTCTCTTCGTGTCCCGCGTGATTCCCGGGCGCTCTCGTCGACGCTGTGCTTCGCTACTCGACGCTGATTGGTTTGCGGCTCGTGCTACCTGGTCACGAGCCAATTATTTCCGCGGATTCACACGCTATCGTGAATTATCATTAGTAGTAACAGTAGCAAAGTGCAGAGTGTATCTTGGCGACGATAAATCGATACACCGATCCTACTTCAATTTGCCGACTTATTCATTATTATATATATATTTTTTTTATTCAATGAACCCGATTCGTCACAAAGCCTATTGGAAAAATCGGTCATCACAGATCAAAGCGTCGGACCAATTAAAATCCCTTTCTCGACTTATTCACGAATAATTAAAATGTATCGTTTATAAAAATGTTACATAAACGATGCTTTTTAATTGTTCGTGGATATATAGACCCAAGCAAAAAAATATAAATATCATGCATAGACGTTATATATAATAACACAAATAAATGATCTGGCACAAGGTAATGTTACTGACGATACGTACCTACTCGAAGTACGGTTCGACTGTCAGACTATCGATTTTATTCAGCTTGGGCTTAACGCAATTAACGTTCAAAGTATATAACCGGAAGAACGTGCGAGACGGTAATATAGCGATCGATCGACGCTGAAGGATAAGAGAACAGAACAGCCCCACTGGGGTGGGTTGGGCGCTGGGGGTTCCGTCGGCATCGGATATTGATAGCGACGGACGTTGGATACCGAAACTCCGATATCTCCCCCTTGCCCGTGGAGATCTCTCGTTCAACTCATTCCACCCCCATTCCCCCCTCTCGCAAGTTAGTCGCCTCTCATTAGATGCGCTTCGCGCCTTCGGCCCTCCCTTCGCGACCGCAGCCACCCTACCACCCCCAGCCCTCACTCCGTTTCGCCGCCAATAACGTAATGACGAATTTACAATTCAACGAAGCACCGTGTTCGGACTATTGTTACATCATCTCGATGGGTTCATAATCTAATGTGCAATTCAATTGGATATGAATCTCGAGGAGAGAGTACTCGTTTCACTTTGTTCGAAGTGCTTCTTAAGAGGGCTGATTTGTATTATAATCGTTTGCGGGGACTTGAAATTGTTTGTGATTAATGCTAATGGGATTTGTTGTGTGACAATTGTCAATTTGATTTTGAACGGAGTGGAAATGTGATGGGATAATGGGTATGCGAGTGACATTTTTTGTGAGTCAGTTTTGGAATGGATTTAGAAGTTTCTGATGTACCGACGGTCAATTCAACGATTAAAAAAGCAAGGGGCCGAAGATTTTTTTGAATAATTTTGCCAATTTGGCCCTATTATTGAAATAATGAAATAATGGGACCTATTTGTTCGCCGAATTCGAGAAAAACGGCTTTAAAAGATACAGTACTGCTTCCATACCCTTCTGGTAACGATCTTTTTGAATAGCCGAGATGGCTCATCTGGTAAGGTACTCGCCTATGAACGTCGAGGACGCGGGTTCGATTCCTACTGGCGCAAATTTTTTTTTTTTTTTTTTTTTTTTCGTCCGATGTGTGGCCTCGTCATATTTCTTCATGGAATTTTGTTTATAGAATGCAATAAAATTATGCAAATCAAAGTTCTAAGGGCTGTATGGGCAACTTGTGTACGAAATTGGAAAAATGTTCGCCAACATTTTTTTCTGTTTCTTTCCCACAAAGTGGACACCGATTTTCTCGGTTTGACACAATTTTATTTTATCACGTGTGCGAATAGCTTTCACGCCTAACCAGATTGTCGAGATGCCGCTGGATGATGGTCTAGCACCATGCGGTATCTCGTGACGCCGGAGGTCCCCCGTTAGTGCCAATCTGTAAATCGAGGAGAAAATTGGAAAAGTTCACCGACTCGAGTGAATGCTACATTAGCTTCAACGAGCTTCCTATCATTCTTCGTCGAGCTATGTGCTCGACATTTTTCAGTTATCCAACGGTCTCTTATTACCGGGGGCTTCACGGGGTCGCAGGGTCGAATATAAAAAAAAAAAAAAAACCCCGCCGACCTTTGACCGAGAAAAAATGCTCTGAATATCTTGGTTTCAGTACCTTCCGACCTCACCTTCGCCGATCCCAACGTCCATGACAAATCTCTGTCAGGAAATATCGGATAAAAAAATATCTCTAAAAACGAAACAAACCAAAAAAAAAGTTTTTTCCCCATAATTTATCGTAACTGGGCAAGCCCAGTCAGATAAGCAGTGGATATGAATAAAGGCCGAGTTCTCTCTTTTTTTTTTGCGATCCTTGTGACCAGGAATTAATTCTGAGGAATGAAAGAAAATAAAAATAAAAATGGAAAATAAAAAAAAACAAAAAAATCCTTGGGAAATTATGGTTTAAGTTTGAAGCCCGGAACGATAAATATCATACGTGAACGGAGAGAGAATAATCCGGCGAGATCA
Source organism: Diplazon laetatorius (assembly GCA_963662125.1). NCBI lineage: Eukaryota > Metazoa > Arthropoda > Insecta > Hymenoptera > Ichneumonidae > Diplazon > Diplazon laetatorius. The sequence goes on along the minus strand of OY759157.1, from coordinate 1,716,752 downwards.
ACGAGGAGCAAAGCCGAAAGGAAGATCGAAACTCAAGATGGATGACCATCGTCCATGGGACAGTCACGACAAAGCCCGTCCCCTCATCCCTGGAGGGTCATTTCGGAGTGCAACGAAGCTCCTGCTTTTCGACGAAAACGCCCGGACGGGAAAACCACGTAGCCCCGGAGAATCTCCAACGAACCCCAACTTCTGCAAACGACATTTTCTCGACGGGGCCGTACACGGTTTCAATTCACGCGTCTATTACTCTCTTCTGACGTCCGGTGACTAATATTTATTAGCACGAATGACGACGGTGGTCGATGAACAAAAAAAAAATCCCCCACCGAAGATGTCACGTGCGGTTAGGGTGACATTAACAAGAAAAAAAAAAAAAAGATAATGAAATTTTATCAATTAAGCTTTTTCGACAGTTCGATCAATTTGTACGATGTTTCATTTCATTCACGTCGCGAAATTGGACGAAAAAATGTATGTGATTGAATATTTAGGAAGAAATATAAAAATTGTTTACCAAAATAAATTGCGACAAATTTTTCGAAGCTCTCGCGAATTAATTTTTCTTTATCACGTTTATTTTATTTTAATTTTATATTATATTACAGTAGCTTGCAGTTACGATTGTTAGAAATTTTATTAAATTGTACATTACTAAACGAATCTTTTTGTGTGATGTACAACACTCAACATTTGTCAATACACTATTTTTTATCTTCCATGCATTGTCATGTGGGACAAAGTATTCGAACGACACAATTGAAAGCAATTTCGACTGATCAACTCGGCCGGACCAAAATTATAGTTACACAGGCAACTGTGTCGCAACGACTATCATCTAATGGACCAAATCACGCTGCATAGATATTTGAAAAAAAAAATCAAACATTGATAAATTGATAAACTAATAAAATCGTGACAAAAATAATGACGAAAAAAAAATCGTCGACAATTATTCGCATCCTAAATAAATCATCAGGTCCAATACAATTTGATAATCGAAAAAAAAAGAATAATAAATAAAAAATTAAATATAATTTTGAAATAGTTGAAGAACCATCTAAATTTTTTCCAATAATTTTTTTCTTTTTTAGAAAATTGTTGTTAATTACACAATCTTCGTTCAATTTGTCAATTAGGCACGGCCACACCGCACACATAATACACAATCGAAAATCGGTCCATCAACCGTGCAGTTCCGAACCGTGCACGCATCCTCGACGATGATAAATAAAAAGCAGAGTTTTACGACCGACAATGATGGAAACAAGTACAACCCGTAAATCTCGCGACGACCGATTTATGATTCGGTCGGTGGTTGTGCGTTGAAAAATCTCGCGGGAAGAATGACAATTGTCGTTTCTTGTAAAAATGGATTTCACGCAGGCTCGTAAGAGAATGGAGAAAAAAATGAATAAATGTGTACGGGTGTGCTACAGTTGCGATAGCGTCGGATTTCGCGAGCGTTCCGGGGGGATGAAAATGAATTATACGCTGGCGTGAAAAGCGACCATCGACGCAACCGTGGGATCGGGAAGGCGGCTGTCCGAAGGCAAAATATATATATATATATATATATATATATATGTTATGGTGCTTCAATGTGAATCAACTTTTTTTTTCTCCCTCTCATAGCGAAATTTCGTTTCACATATAAAAAACGAAAAATTCTCCGAAAAAAATTCAAATTTTTATATTTTTCATTATATTTTCAATACTTCGAAATTTGCTTCTGCTTTTGAAGTTTTCCCATCTGAAATACATGCAATCGTCATAGTTACAAAAAAAAAAAACAACAATAATAACCACACAATCATTTTTAACGATGAAACTTTGAATCCTGAAAAATTATGTATTCCCGCAACTGTTTACCAAAACATGTCTATAACTCGAATTCATTTTAGTGTACAGTCTCCGAAACTCATTTTTATATGAGAATTCACCTTATTTTTTTTTTTAATCACATCGAAACTGCTGATCTCACAAAAAAAGTTTGAAAGAAAATCGTTTCGGAAATTCAATTGTCTACATAAAAAAATTTCTAAATATTTCTAAACTCTCCCAAGCTAAGCTAATTTTTATAAAAATCTAAAATGTTCAGACGATCCCTTTTTCGAATGGTACAAAACAAATTTTCTTTCCCCGCAGGTCTGGAAAATGGCGAGCCTTGCAACACAAAGAGCCCAAGATCTCGGTCCATAAGCATTCGAAACAAAACATCTGACCGAGAAAAATTTTCCGCGAGCGGGGTTTTCCTGTCAAATGAGATTACGTTTAGTTCAACTTCCACGTTGAAATATAGTATGACGCGGAAAGGCCGTGGTTTGTCGGTGGCCCGGTTGTAATTTGCATTATTACATATTCATGAATCGACCGGGCAAGAAGTTTCCGGAGTCCAGGGGGGGGGAGGGGGTTATTCTTTCTTGGGTATGTCAATCAGACCGGTCGGGTTTTCCGACCCCCGTGCAAGTCCGTGTTTTCTTCGCCCTTCCGCGGTGGGCTCTTTCGACTCCACGGAAAAGACGTACACCGTATAACCGAACTGCCACGGATAATACCGACCGGTAGCACCAGCTGCCCATCACGTCTCTTTTGCGCTCCGTTGGAATTTCACCACTTTAACCGAGAGTTTTCCGAATTTTTCTTTTTTAATTTTTTTTTTTTATCAACGAGTTACGCAATTTCTGCAATTTCCAACCCATCCCGATTTTAATTAATACGAGAAAACGCTGTTACTCCGATGAGATTTGATATAAGATTTTGATAACCGTCAGTGGTTTTTTTTTTTTAGAATTTCTGTTTTTACTTCTTTTTCTTTGAAACACCTTGTTTACCAATTTTTATGCAACTACGTTGCTGGGTTGAAATTTTCTAAATTAATTGGGAAGAATTGCAAAGTGACGGCAAAACTTTTTAATTTTGTACTTGTAATTTTGCGATCTTCGGGTCGTTCAGAGTTAAATTTTATTTTGACGTAAATCACGCGAGGTACGTAAAAAAAAAGTATTTTTGCTTTGCAGAAAAAAAAAAAAAAACTTTTAACGTCCGAACTTGTTGAGTATTCGAGAATTGAATGAACAAACAAAGTTGTTTTCTGCAATAAAGTTTCTGATCAATTGAAATAAAATAAAAAAATTATTTTTTTTAAATTTGATGAATAACCTCGATTTTACACTTTTCTACAAAATGGTAATCACAAGCTTGTTAACAATATTTTATCGAGGAACTAAATGCACTAATCGATTGTTCAAATACTTGTACAAAGACTTTGATTACTCGCTTCGATTAAATTCGATTTCATATAATTACCGTCGCTGTATAAAAACGCCTGTGCCAACTAATCCGGTTTTTTATATGTAATATATAATATATAACATATAATATGTAATATATATATACGATTCGTCGGTTCAACTGCGTCAAAAGCGCGTCACACATTGAAGTCGATCAAAATTGTGCGAGTCGTGAACGTTTCGCGAGCCATGGTTAACGATATGGTCAAAATGGTTGACGTTAATATCAACCGGAACGGGTAATATCTATAAGCGATAAATTAACGTCCAGGATTTGGCATCTACGCGTCGTTGCGTGTATTTCGTCCTGTCGCAAATCATAATCACGAGCGTTGAGCACGCTCTACGCGTATAACAACCGGCTATCGCGCGGTACCCGTACCCTCGAACTACAACAACGTTAGGCCACACTGGCTAACGAACTACCGATGATAACAAGCCAACCCAACCCCCCCCCCTCCTCCTCCTCCAGCTCGATATAATAGCTCTGTCCGAAACAGCGTTCGCATCATAACCATTGCCATAGATCCGTTCCGTTAGACAGAAATTTGTACGCGAATGTAATTTTCCGCGTTCGTGTCGTATGAACACGAATATTCATGATTTTACCCGGAAAAGCGAAAATCCATGACCCGTATCGTGCCTAGAAAATAAATTGTATATGTGTCCCTTTTTTTGACTTTTTTCCATTTTGTATTCTTTTTCGTTATACAATGTTTTTAAAGTGCTTTGACGAAATCGAACTTGTTATAGATGTAATTTCGTAAGATTATTTTTCTCTTTCGATTCTAGAGACCGAGAACCCTACCTTACCGACGTTATTTTTTTCTTTTTCGGTTTTCTATTTTTTTTAATTGAATGAATTGCCCAGTTAATTTGCGAGAATTATATTCTGCTATCAATGATGGTCTTGATGATTTTTTTTTATTTTTCCACTCCCAGAGGATAATATGGTGGCGAAATGAATTTTGAAAAATATCCTGTCGGTCGAATTGGAAACTTCGTGAAGCCGGCGGCAGGGTTGAGAATTGAGATGTTAACCTCAAATTTTGAGGGTATTTTTATTTATTTATTTCGAATCGTGTTATCTTCCGGACGCGTCAAAATAAAATAAAAATCCGAAATAAGTACACTCTGTTTATATTATATATACACAGGGTGGTTCTTATTTTGGATTTTTATTTCATTCTGGCGGTTCCAATTAACAATATGAATAATAAGGTTCAAAATAATATAGTAAACATTTTTTGATTCATCTCACAGCGTTCAGATCCTCTAAATGGCTCCGAAAAAACTGTGAAAATATAAATAAATATAGGTAGATATTTCATGAGAATAAAATTAAAATTCCGATTGAAACCTAGTCGATTAAATTAATCAATTAAAATTCAGATTGATCATATGTGAGCCAAAAAAAAATCAATTTTTGCGACGTCTCATTGTCACTCCCTTAAAAAAAATGTATTCGTGCAATAAGAATCATTCGCTTCATGACAAAACTGTCTTACAAAAAAAATAGTACTTAAAAAAAAACCCTCCAATCGGCGATAGCAATAAAAATGAAATGAACAAAAATATCAACCCTTCTTAATTACGCCAGACGCCAAAACGTAATTAACATTGGACGACCCCAACGACGTTCAGATCGACAATTCAGCGTGATTTTTTTTTTTTAATTTTATTTTTCTCTCGCTACGCCTTCAACGACACACGGTCTCCCTTTTTCGGTGAGCCGCAGACTCCGGGGTTGGTTAATTGGAAGTCCGATCCAGAGGGATGAGAAACCCGGCAAAGAGAAAATGCGCAGAACCGACACACGAAGGGTTCGGTTCGGGAAGAACGATGCGTGAAAGAAAAAAATGTCGTTTTCGGGGGTCGAGCAAAAGTTTGGTCCGGACGATGGGGGATGGTCGGGGGTTGGGAAAACCCATTCGCGGGTGAATGGCACAAGACGCGGGTTATATACGAACGCGTTTCGCGATGGCGATGGCGATGGCGGAAAACGCGTTTTGCGAGGAGAGAGACTCGACCATCCGGTGTCCGTCACTAAAACTGATTCGGCAATCGGAGAAAATTTCGCACACAGCTGCGGGCCCGGATGGATGAGCGAGCACACGGGAACGTGGACGACCACTGTCGCCGCGCGCCGGACAAACATCAAAGGCAACTTTGAGGGTGTGACAACGAACCGTACGGTTATCGAAAATCCGTACGCCATTAACAAACCCGCCCCGTCGTTTTATCGAGGGTCGAGAGGCTCTTTCTCCCTCTCTCTCTCTCTCTCTCTCTCTCTCTCTCTCTCTCTCTCTCTCTCTCTCTCTCTCTCTCTTTCTCTCTCTCACTCTTGTCTATCATCAAACTGACCGACACAATTTACGTCGACGTGTTCGTGTGTCTGTGTGTGTTTTAATTCTATCTGTGTGTGGGGGGGGGTTTTTTTATCGGGGAGACCGGGGCAAAATGGTATAGCGGGGCATAATGGGACAATCCTATATATAGATTGTATATAATTTTTTTAATTGAGGACGCTTCCCTCTCTCTGGGTCACGATGGGTGGGAGTGGAAATTCACAATGATCAATGTTCAAAACGATAGAAAATTCAAAACGCCCAATGTTTTGAACGTACGGAATTTTGGACGCCTATCGAGTCGATCGGTTTTTCACATTTTTCGAATTCTGAATTAACACACGCCCTGGTAAACTATCAATTTTAGATGTATGCCGTCTTGGACTTTTTTATGAAGAATTTAATTTCCTACAACATTGTCCGTGTGAATTTTTTATCTGTATAGCGTTGTTCGGTCAGCGTTTGGATGCAAAGCTAAAAATGCAATGATTTTTTTTATTATTTCATTTTATTTATTCTTTTGCCACGATTTAACGAATTAATTTTTCATTGTCACCTTTGAAATTTGAATACATCGTTCTTGAACAATTTTTCTAATACATACTTCTTTAAAAAAATGTTGAATAACAATTACGCGATACGTGATTTATTTTATTTGAGACACGAAAAAAAAAAATTACTGACGTAACAATTGAATCCACCTCGTAAATAAAATCGCAAAAAAAAAAATCGTGTGAAATTGCGTAGAATCTATCACAATATGACTCTTCCCAAGCACGTCGTTTCAATCGCAGAAAATCATATTGAAAGCATAACAAAGTGTGTCTCGAATCAGTGCAAAATCACGAAATTGGGAAAAGAAAAAATTACCGAACCGAATTCCGCCGCCTATCAACGCCAGTTCGATCTCGATTTTCATTCAAGGTCACGCACATCGTGAATTGGGGTGTGTGCGGTTCGACAAGTTGAAAAAAGAAAAAACAAACAAAAAAAAATCTGTTGGTCAATTGCAATTGCGATGATACCTCGTTAGTCGTTTATACAATGCGTTTATATATATATATATATATATATATATATATATATAGTACAAATTGGTAGCAGTGTAGTATTTTCGTCGTTGCAAACGAAAATTTATGCAGATGACATTGTGCCCGATCGGTCGATTCGCATTCGGAGTCCATCCATGCGTGATAGTGAACGTGATGGGACTGCAACCCCAACTGCATTAATCTCGAAGGTTACCCAAACTGGTTTTCAACCGTTGGCCAACCGTCACCGGTTTCATAATTAAAACGACGAGTTAATATCCCGTTGACACGAATTGTATTATCGTTCATAGATAAGACAAGAACGAACGGTCGGTTTGAAACATGAAATTTTTCCGTGACCGACTATTTTTTAAAAACGGAATGTTTGATTTTTAAAAAATTAAACAATCGCAAGAAAAAAAATTATGTGTTACTAAATTACTGCTCCAAGTAAAAATTTATATTTTTTCACTTGGGGTAGCATGACAAGAATCATAAATTAACGAAGGATTAATGACAACTTTAAACAGTGACCAATGAGTATCTTACAATTTGTCGAAACGGTGAACAAATGTTTTTGTATTTAACGTAAAATAACTATAAAATGTCACTGGTCGTTATTTTCTTCGTCTTTACTTTTCTAATACTTTCCGCCTCGGCTATTGTGTCCGGAAGCTTCATACCCAGTGTCTCCGGAAACACGAGGGACACGAAACCGGCTATTATTCCCATGGAACCGAATAAAATTAGTGGCAGTGATTCCATCAACGTTGCCTGAAACAAATGGAAAATATACTGTACGCAGTGTCTAACTAAAACTTGAAATTATTTCATACATTTTGTTTCTATAATTATTATAATAACATTTTTACTTTTTTCAACCGAAAAAAAATAACTCTGATCAATTATCATTCAACAATTAATTTTGCCAAATTTTTGCAAACAACTTTGATCAATAAACACGAATTAATTATCTCGATTTGCATTGTAATATTCAAAGATTGCTATGATCTGTAATTATTCTGTCAGAAAACTATTTCAAATGCAATTTCATAAATGTCCATAACTGTCGATGAATATTTGATGATAAATATTCGAAAGTTTTGAAAAAATCTTCGAAATTCAATATTTCGATGTACAACGAAAAATATATGATTTATAATTAAATTTCACGAACGTACCAGGAGTCGGGTTTGCGGTGCCATTATGGAACCTATTCGTCCCATCATGCTGCACATTGCGACGAGCGAGTGCCTCGCCGTTGTGGGAAACATTTCCGCGGTGTAAACGTAAATGGTGGAAAATGCCATCGTGATGCAACCTTTGCCTCCCAAAAACATAATGAGCGGCAGATACGAATTCGAATCTGCGAATATCAATCAAAACCATTAAATCGTGTTCTGTCTCATATCACTCGTTCGTTGGAATATTCAATTAAAATCCAATTATTGAAAACCACCTGACGAAACAAATTGAATGGCCAAACAAAAAATCCCGCTGACGAAAAACGATCCGGACAGTGTGATTTTTCGTCCCAACGTGTTGATGAGGTAACAGCTGAGAAAATTTGCCGGTATCTCGATCAACGACACGAGCATGAAATTCACGTACTTGTCACCGGCTATCGCCACTGCATTGAGCGATAATCCGTAATAGACGAAAGTATTGGTGAGCCAACAAAGAAAACAGGCGAACAATCTGATTACCAATATCGAACTTTTCAATGCTTGACGAGTCAATACACGATCTCCCGACTTTTCTTTTTTCTCATCCTGCCAAAAAAAAAAAAAAAAAAAACAAACAAACAAAAAATGAGTCAATCAAAATATTGTTATCAACTATTTCTTTTTTTTTTTTTAATAACAATCGTACGAGTTTCTGACTTTTGGAGCATTTCCGAAATTCATTTCCTTGTAGAATGATATCTTGGCCTCGCTCATCTCGAATCCATTCATCTTCGCCATTTTTTTGTAAATTTTCTCAACCTCCGAGGTCTTTCCGTTAGCGATGAGCCATCTGTACGAAAAATTGATGTTTTCATAGCCATGTATTTTATTTATTTTATTTATTTTATTTATTTTATTTATTTTATTTATTTTATTTATTTTATTTATTTTATTTATTTTATTTATTTTATTTATTTTATTTATTTTATTTATTTTATTTATTTTATTTATTTTATTTATTTTATTTATTTTATTTATTTTATTTATTTTATTTATTTTATTTATTTTATTTATTTTATTTATTTTATTTATTTTATTTATTTTATTTATTTTATTTATTTTATTTATTTTATTTATTTTATTTATTTTTTAAATACCTTATTGACTCAGGCACGACTATTGGCAAGAATATAGCGAACAATCCAGGTATGAAAAATAATCGAAGCATGGCTCTCCAAGATCTCAACCACATTGCGGCGAATCCCAAAATAATCTCGCCCATGGCGTACCAACAAGAAATTATCGTACCGCCGAGTACTCTTCGCTTTTCACCGACCATCTCCAATCCTGCAATAAAACATTATTCCAACATTCGTATTCCAAAAATAATAATTGATAAAATTATTACGAAAAATAAAAAAAAAGGTGGCAATAAAAATTGATTTAAAGGCCTAAGTAAAAAAACGACACATTTTGAAACGTTCATGGCTGCGGATTAAATAAAAAAAAGCAGAAGCTTACCCAAAATAAATCCAGAACTGTATATTCCGGTGGACGCGGTTGCTTGAAAAAATTCCAAAGTTATGAACATCCAATAGTTGACGGAAAACGATTGGATCAATCCAATGACACCGCTGACGGAAGTTTGAATGGTCAGCACGAATCTTCGACCGAATCTGTCGATAATTATCATCGTTTGACGTTTGAATATGTCGATTGAATACGTCGCCAAAGTGTTACAATACGATGAAGCGCGATTGATTAATTGGGTGGCGATGTCTCTCACCTGTCGGACAGGTAACCAGCGAATATCAGACCTACGAGCTGGCCAATGTTATTCACCGTTCCAACCATTGCGAGTTTCCATCGATTCTCGTCGCACGTTATGCCCCACTATCAAATCAAAAAAAATAAATCATCATCGAATAAATAAATGAAAAAATTCAAAACGAATTAAAAATTTTTAAACAGATTAAAAAATTCAAAACAAATTGAAAAATTCAAAACAAATTTAAAAAATTCAAAACAAATTGAAAAATTCAAGACAAATTAAAAAATTCGAAACAATATCTAACAAAAATTTGCCAAATAATATTCCATACACGTAGATAATTGGAAATTCGATTGGTTGAAGTTAACAGCTGCAGATAAAGCGACCAAAGTTGATTTTTCAAAACATCAATTCAAAATATAAAACTCCAAATTTCTCATCGAATTCGACTCAAATACAATATCAATAATCGTCAAATCGTTTTCCCAAAACAGTTAATTATTCAAAACCACGACGTGCATCGTCGCCTCAAATTCCAAGCTAAAAAAAATGTTGAACAAACAAACCTCATTCAAAATTGTTTTCTCATCAGGATCGTAGACCCAAGCGTCGCAGCTGCGTTTGGTTTTCGTGAAAGTCTCGGCCGTGCAAATTTCCAAATTCGTGATATTTTCACGCACGTCGTATCTCGTGCAACGTTCGATCCTATCGCCATTTGTGGGAATCGCATCGCGAATCCACGATGGCATCCATTGGGCCGTCGATGAATTTTCGCACTCGGGCACCAGACAACTGACGAATCGATAAACTCATTAGCAAGAACGTTAACAATGTACACCCGAGGATGGCTGTCTAAATTTATGCAGTTGACACTACAGTCGGTCAATGGAACGGAGGAACAATGACAATCACAGAGAGAGAGAGAGAGAGAGAGAAACGATGAAAGCAATAGGTGAGGGGGGGGGGGTGGTCGGGAGGTTGAAGCCGGTGATTGTCTTGAATAAGAGAACGTTAATTGACTTTGGTATACATTGGAAACTCGGCGAACGTTCTATTTGACGTTAATTCTACGCGCAGAGAGGGGGGGGGGCTTGTTTTCGAAGTAATTAGGGGAACCAATCGCTTCTACGAGCCATCGAAGTATATATATGTGTATATGTATACACAGCGGTTCTATTATGCCACGTTGTAGTAGCAACGTGTATATGTATATACAACATGTCTGGAAACTGGCTGGATGTACATCGAGCCTGGATATCGGCAATGGCAACGATGCAAAGGTGATTACGGGGACCGTGTGGATACCGCAAAGTGTTGCCCACGATCTCATCGTGCATCTTGTATCGCGAAGGTTAAGTGCTACCGATCGACCGGAATCTCCGATGTTAATGCATTAATTGAATTGATTGTGAGATAAAGTGAAATATCGTATTTGATGAGCTATAGATATTTTGAATCTTAAGGGGTGAGAGAGAGAGAGAGAGAGAGAGAGAGAGAGAGAGAGAGAGAGAGAGAGAGAGAGAGAGAGAGAGAGAGAGAGAGAGAATCGTGTTATTTTGTTTATGACTGCAAATTGAAACTACTGGCTAAATTGTCTCGTTTCATTTTTTGTTGGTTGATTGAACTGTTTTCTGGTTTTAAAAAACATGAGAATAGAGGAAAAATGTAGCGACTATAGATACCTCAATTATTTATTTAACGTTTTGTTTATCGAATTTCTATTATTTTTATGTGAATAGAAAAAAATTGACAAACAAGTGTTTCGTAATGAGAAATGCGTTGACTTTGAGTGCACTTATCCGAATAATCGTTCCGCTCGATTATTGTTGATGACGATTGATGATTATTACGAATTATAAAGTGAACAAGCAAATTTATTTGGATCTCGTCATTCGAATGCGTTTGGAATCGCCTATTTATGTTAATTCTACAAGTTTTTTCTTTTTCGTAAGTGTTTTTAGTTGTCATGATCGATGAAGGAAAAAATTCGATTGGAAAATGTGAAAAATATCGTGAAAGTGAATAAAAACTTACCGATAGTCGACTTCGCCGGCTGTGAAAGCATATCCCAAGCTGTAAGTCGCCGAGAGCATAAGTGGCACGCTCACGATTAAGTACATTGTTAATTGATACAGTCCCATTTGGTCCATCTCTCGTCCGGCTCGCAATCGCATTTCATTGTCTGAAACAACGACACGTGGCATATGCCGCAACAAATTTTATTGGTACTTATAAAGAAATTTAAAAAAAAAATGTGACAACTAAATATTTTGAAAATTGTCAATTACCTTCCGATCCATCGTTCATTTTGTAGGTCGAAGAAGTCATTTCGTAGAGGTCGAAGCGTCGTTTTTTATGATGACGATTCAACGACGAATCCCGTTAAACAAATCTAGAATATAATTTTAAAAAAATTTATATGAAACCAATTTGAAAAAATGCAATTTTTTTTTTATTTGGATATCCAGTCACTTGTTGGCTGCCTCGAATATAATTTTCCTTATTCAACATTTGTTATGTTCACCGATTATTATTTTTTACACATTTATTATTATTATTATTATCATTCACGAGATTTGTCGTCAGTCTGCGGAAAAACGTGCAAACAATTGTCAAGCGAATAATATTTTTTTTTGTTCAGCTTTATTTATCGGTGAAAGAGTCATTAACGCCTCAGTTTCATGATAATATATAAGCCGTTAAATTTCACGATAAGCAAAACAATTACTCAAAAGCACAACGTCTTATTTTTTTTGTTTTTATTGTGTCTTGAGTCTAAAAAAAAATAAAATATAATTAGTTATCGAATAATTTCGCGGACATGTCATCGAAGCGAATAACGCGCATTGAATAACGAGAGAAAAAAAAACACTCAGTGAATAATGGTAAATATCTCGTTTATCATCGAGTCGAGATACCGATGCGTTATCAATCGGCGATGAACGTAATCTTTACCCACCAATGATATCGCGAATTTGAAATATTCGTCAATAATATCGAAACGATCGTTGGCACAATTTTTCCATTGTTAAAAATTGTTAAACGGTTCGATAAATATTCTGTCACGATGCTTTCATGGTCAATTGCATTGGGTAACATGGTCGTGATATCGATTGCCCGCATCAATGTGTCAAACATGTCTTTGCGAAATCAGCCATTAAAATTCGTCGCACGTTTTCGAACTCTCACCCCGTTCAGTTTAGTGCAAATTTGCTCTCACGTGAATTTTAACGTAAAACATTTGTATATGTGGTTTTACTTTTTTTTTTATTAAATCCCTTAAACGGTGTAAGAATGGTGAATGTGCCCCCCCAAAAGATTTTTAAATGATACTCAGAGGATATGATAAAATAATAAGATACTAATAAAATAATAGAATCCTGAAACTTTCAGAATATCCCAACTCGATCAATTCAGCAGAAAAAGTAAATATAATAATTGATATAACAGTAAATATAATAAAAAGTCAATATAATTATGTGTAAAAAAAAACAGAAATTCGTATTTCAATTTCTTTCACTAACTCGATTAGCAAGAATGAGGTGATTGATCGATTGATCCCATCCGTTGAGTGTTTGATCACGAGATTGTAATGTTCGTTTCATCCACTTGTATTTAATTTGTTATCAGTATTTTTCACGATAAAATAATCGATAGTACCATGACATACATTGGCTCAAAGGTGTCTTACCTCATTTCGGCAGCATTATATCATTTATCTGTATATATACACAATTCTTATATGAGTATATTGATTTCGCAAATAAATGTGAAGAGTCAGCTCACCGATTCAAATTTTTTTGTACTCCGAAAAATATTTTGTTTCGACGATATGCAAAAATAGTTTAATCCAATCGTATAATTGTGTACTCGTGTTAGGTCTGGATTAATTATTTATCGGATATCCATGAGGTCACTATCCTCAATGATTCATAAGCGTGTTTCGTTGTGACCGATTTGTTATTCACCGTGTGCAGTTTATTTATTCGCACGCCAAGTGACGACGATCGAGGATGATAAAAAAAATTGTCGTATTCTTACCTATATATCTCTATATGTGTATGTATGGTGTATACACAAGCACACATGCAAGTGGAACTTGAATATGGACGCGAGGCACTCGAATCGTACTCGAGAAACAACCGTCGAGTGGTTTGTGAGTAATTCAAACAATCAACGATTCAACTGTCGCGCGTGCGCACTAGACCGCCTTCGCATCCCCCGCAGCTTCCCTAACAATTGTTACATTTGTCGACCGTACGGTCCATTCCGTAAATTAATTGCCACCAATGAGGCCCACCCAAGTAAAAAAAAAACATTGTATTTATATCTTATATATGTATAATATATATATATATGAGACTAATGGACATGAATGGTCTATATATAGATTAAATATATTATATATTATTTTATAATTTTTTATTATATATAAGACTGGTCATATATAATCAACATATAGATTATATGTAAACTATACATAGACTATATAGTTCATATAGTTTCTACGGTTATTGCATTTTCATGTTCAAGTAAAAAAAAAAATAAGTTATATGTATTATTTTTTTGTTTTTGTTTGAGCATGGAAATGCAATAACCCGGTAAGCTAATTAACTCAACAGTCTTATATGGAACGACAAAACGAGCATTATCTTCGAGTAATTTGAAAACCGACTCGTGGACGCACGATTTTCCTTTGCTTTTTCATTTCAGGTTATCCGCTCTCACGCTCTTTAGATCCTTTTCTCTCTCTCTCTCTCTCTCTCTCTCTCTCTCTCTCTCTCTCTCTCTCTCTCTCTCTCTATCTATCTCTCTCTCTCTCTCTCTCTCTGTTCGCTCCATTTATGTTTCTCCACTTTGCTGCAACTAATCTGCATACACTTAGCCCACTATCTCCACGCACTAATGAATTCACGGGCTGGTCGATGAAAATTTCGTTATTCTTACCTGAATTATCAGATCTTCAATAATGCATTTTAAAAACCTTCGATCGTATTATTTTTGTCCACCGTGAAAAACACATCGTCGATTATTTCTAATATTTTTATATGTATTTTATTTTATTTATTCATATTTATTTATTCAACAAAATCGATCAGAGTTCGATGACGAGAGTTAAAAATCGTGAATTAAAAATATCTAAGATTTTATATTTAAGATTCGTTTTTTCGTTTTTTTTTTCTTTTTTATAAAAATCCGTCAAAGTTCGATAACACGTTTAAAATCTTCATTTAAGAATATTCGAGACATTAATTTTTCGCGAAACTTTTCGGCACAAACGAAATATCGAATGTATGAAAGAAAAAAAAAATTGTTAAAACATTTGTGATTGATATTCCGTGAAAAACCACTGAACGAAAGACCGCGCGCGTGCGTCGTTGCAACGTGATCGCTCGACCCGAGCTCTCGGCTCGGTATAAGCACAACACGCTCTTCGGCCATCGGCACGACTTTCGAATTCAAGCGTGTGGCACGTCGGACACCCGACCAACCCGGTCGAGGCGAGAACTCCCTGCACGAGAGACCGATCTCATCCACCAACAGAATCCGATCAGAACCTCCCATCTTGAAGACCCGAAAAAATGTGTAATGTTGCATCAAGCTTGTCTCGAAACTTATTTTCCACGGAATTGATATTAATGGGTTGTCGGTATGTTCTGGATGATTTGTCTGTTTTTTTTTTTTTTTTTTTTTTTTTTTTTTTTTTTTTTTTCGTATCATACAAACCCAATTTGTTATGTTTTCTTTCATCGATTATCGGACGAATATTTATCGATCTGTTTACCGTTCGGTACTGTGAATTACCGTTTTATTCATTATTCATGAGCGCATTTTGTTTGGCAATTGAAAAATGGTGCTTATCGATCGTGGCGGCAATTCGTTACATTCCGGATTCGGTCGAGACATTCTGGAGCTGAGGATGCGACATCAGACATGTTTGTTTTCTCGGATAACAAAAAAAAAAAATGGTAACTCTGGAAAAAAAACTTATCTTATTGATGCATCATTGAATTTGAAAAAAAAATGACAATTATTGTTATTATTTTCAACAACCATAAAATTCTATAAAATCAATATTTGCTTCCACATAAACTTAAGTTGTATTGAAAAAAGAAGAAAGATTTTTTTCGACTTGCCATAAAAATACTTTTCAACGCAAAAAAAAAACATTGTTTCAATTTATTTTATATTATTAATTTTTATTGGTCAAAACATATTTTCCCCATCAAATTGTTTAATTTAAACGCTAAACTTCAAATTCCATCGAATAAACGAAAATAAGCACTTTTTTTATTACCCTTAAGATATCAATCTTGCATTCATGAAAGAAAGCAAAAAAAAAAAAAAATTGTTTAAATCAATTCCACAAAAACGTTCAAACTAAATTCTTCGAGTAAACTCCATGAAAATAATTTCCCCCGGTAATTGCTTGTAAAACCGTAACCACGAAACATCTCCGGCTCGAGAAGACCACTTTCAGCGCAAACACAGGCTACCCCAGTGTACATTTGAATCGGCTCTTAATCGCAGTAGGTCAGCGATAAAATATTTTCCAGATGCGATAGGACAGTTGTCATACCGTTTGTTCGCCAACATTACACTTTTACGTTCCAATCCCTGTGATAATGCACAGCTTCGTACACCCACCCATGAACGTTGGTTCACGCAGATAAGCGAAAAAATTCACAACCATAAAAACTCGAGTGTTCACCGAACAACCTCACCGAATAGATTGCTTCGTATCGGATCTTCGAACACGACCGATTCTCGCTAAATAACGAAAAAATAATTATCATCACTTTTAATCACTTTTTGAATTTCCCGCGTCACGTTTTTTTTTTTTTTGTTGTCGTTGTTTTTTTCTACTTTAGGTTTCGTGTGCACAACGATTGGAGCCTCGGGCGATAATTACAAAATTACAACTCTGTGGAAGCGTTTCTGCGTTTTTTCGCTTGTAAAACAAATTCATGACTTTAATGCATCGCTCGACTTATCTCCGGTCCGGTAACGTCACCCAAATGAGATACGGAAAAATTATTCACAGCAGCCCCTCCGATATGAGTGTCCGCTCGTGTGTGTCTCGAAAATATGTGCGACGTAGAAAAATACGCGGTTATTTCAAAGTCAATTTTTTTCTTCCGATAATAATCGTAAATCATCGTCAACATTCTTTTTTTCGAAGTAAATATTCAATGGAAGCAAAATAACCTGTTGCACATCTTGGAGAGAGTATCGAAGAATGTATGAGAATTTTTTCACGTAAAAAAAATCAACTGATCACTCGCCACAAGCTTTTTGCAAGCCTCGGGGTCGCACAGACCCATGTGCGCCAACTGAGGGTTAAGGGATAATACAGCAAACGCATGTAGATGAAACGACGTTTGAATTTTCCCGCGCGTTACCTTGCGCCGATTGAGAAGCAGTCGATATAGGGGAATCTTAAATCACCTGACAAAACGTACGTTAATATGAGCCTTGTGTAAATAAATCGTAATTTTAACATTATTCCTCACGAAAATTAGTTTGGGATGAAAAGAATATATTTTTTGTTCCTTCCTCCGACCAATGGTCAGTCACTCAGCAGTCGAGAGCTTACCGACCGCTGGCTGCACCCACTTCGCGGTCGGTAAGCTACATCTTCTGTCTCTGTTATACAGCGACTTCCGGCTAATTTCTCAGAAGCCCCCCCCAGAAGCATTAACGAATATCTACTTCTTTTTCTGCGGCAATTAACAAAAAAAAAAATTCGTTATAAAAGCTCGACGTTGTATATTATTTTCAATACTCGTTTATGTTCAGATTATTTGTACATTGAAATGTCAAAAGACAATAATCAGCAGAACGATCGTCTTCGAAGCAGTTCGAGGAGCAAGGCGGGGCTGGTCAGTCGGTACGGCAGGTCGTTGAGTCGATCGACTGAGCGAAAACAAAGTTTTATGATCAACAAACGCGTCCGACAGAACTTTCCGGACGGTCACGTTCACTCGTTCGGTCGTTCACTTGTCCTTGGTCGGTCGATCATTCGATACCGATGACAACTTTACCCATTTTCTTTCATCATTTTTGTTCATTCGATGGATTCATCGTTCGCGTCAAACCACCTGACGATCGTCACCGTAGAATTCCATGCGCGTCGTGCGCGCGCATCCTCGTAGCATTCTTGAACCGATTTACTGTGAACTAAAAAAACAAATACAGCAGTCACGTGCGTGACGCAATGTGTGTGTGTTTCGTGATTGATATATGTATATATCTCGGCAATGGGGGAAACCCTGCGTAAACAAGTGATCCGTCCGACAATGATAATAAGTAATGGCGCTGGATTCAACATCCGATAAGCCAACCGATTTTCGAGCACATCGCTGTTCGATGTGAGCAAACAAATCGTTATCGTCATTGGAATCAATCAGAGTCATCGAAAAGCGATCTTCACAGCAAACGTTGCACGGAAAATCATCGTTTTTTATTTTTTTTTATTCGTTTTTACGTAATTTTTAAATTGTTTTTTTTTTTTTTGTATATTAATGTATGTATTTTTTTTCTTCTATTTCTTATAAACAGATTATTGACGAAAATTGTTGTTCGAGAGTGAAACAATGGAGGTTGACGAACTGACGTACAATGCATTTTATCTCATACTGCGGGTCAGTTTAATTCTCTCTCATACAGTCGCATGACGATAATAATGAACGCGGTTGCATAATTTTTTTTTTTTATTCTTAATATCAATTAAAAATTGTTCAACCATGCGCAGGAAAAATTTCGACGAAAGTACGAATTGGCTATATCGAAGTGTTGGACTATATGCGTACCTCGCAGCAATTCCATCGAAGGATTGACGATCAACGACGAGTTTGTCGGTGAATAATCCATAGATGAACGAGTAAACGAATGGTCCATCAACGCAGCAATTTCGATTCGTCGTTCGTCTTCATTTTTAATTTTTTTTACAGACGATCACGTACTCAAACCGGTCAACAGAAAACCTTGCTACTACGTTTCCACCAACGACAAAGACGGTCGAATGTACAAGCTGGAGAACACGTGCGTGCAACTCGTGCAGATGAGCAGAGACACTATTAAGACGGACGCTTGTAAGATCAAAATAATTAACATAGAACGAGGCTACAACAAGGAATTTCAATTGTACAATATAATCGTGATCGAAAAGCCGTTGGATGCTAAATACTGGACTATGCGCGTACCCGCAACTGCGAGAATGAAACTCAATCGCACTATCAATTGTCACAAAGAGTGAGTTTTGGATTATGGAAATTATTATTCTGGTGACGTATTGATTCGGACCTTGATATTGGTAATTTTTAAGGTTTATTTGCACCGGTGATCAATTAATTTTCATTGATTTCATTTTTCATTCCGACCTCTTATGCATTTTTCAATTCATTGCATAGAAAATAAATTTCATCCCTTTTTCAATAAAAATTATTTGTTCTACAAATTTTTTCTTCTATCATTTATTATTATTATATTAATTATTTGTTCTACAATTATTCTAAAAATGTTTTCTTCTATTATTTATTATTATTATATTAATTATTTGTTCTACAATTATTCTAAAAATTATTTGTTCTAAATTTATTTTTTTTTTTTTTTTTTTTTTTTAATTTAAAATAATTTTTTTTTCTCATTCTAATATCCAAAATATTGTATACGAATACAGGTTCCCCGTGATAAACTTTTGCCATTAAATCCAGTCCAAGTACCACCGTAAAAATATCGAAAGTAAACACCTAAAAACCTTGAAAACCCAGATCATTAATTATTCTCATGTTCATCGACAGAGCAATGGATTTTCTGCGTGAACTTTCGTCTCACGATCACTGTTCCCTAACCGACCTGAGACTGGATCTGCGTGTGTTGGACATGGATCGTTTCAATTCGGCCGACGAATTACGCACGACAATTCAGGATCTGGTACGTCGTCATTGGGCCCGTACGATGCGTCGTCACAGTTTGGACGTTCAGCGCGACGTGAGATTTCAAAAGTTGCTCAGCGCTGCTCTGGAAATTTTCATAATGCACCATTTGCACGATTCCATATACTCATTGTTGAGTAACGCTCTGGAACACGACGATCATTGTGTCAAAAACAAAATCGACGAACTCATGGAAATCGGAGTGACGGCCGATCAGTTGGGAGCAAAGGAGGAACTCGCCATATCGTTGCCATCGGCCATAGTCGAGTTGGCAACGCTGGACGCTCGCGAAGGACCCCAGGAAAAGCTTTCCTGTCTGAAAGCCACCCTGGATCTCATGATGGCCGAGATAAAAGGCGCTTTGGCGGCCGTCGAGACGCGAAAAGATTTTCACGATGAAAACGATTTGATCGGCGCTCGTAAATCGATCGTCGTCGTGCCTACCGAAGATCTCGTGCCTCTGCTGATTTACGTTATCGTTAAATCACGACCACGCAGACTCATCACCGATCTTCATTACATAAAAAATTTTCTATGGTCCATATCGCCCCACGATGGGCTTTCTTACACCATTGTCACTTTTCAAACGGCCATATGTTCGTTGCAGGACATCGACGTTCATCGTCTTCCACCGCGCAGCGGAAAAGTGAAGAACGAATTGCCGGTCGGCGAAGTTTTGGGGGTTCTCGTTAAATCTAACGATCAGAGCACTCCCATAGATCGACAAGTTCGCGATCTCGCTTCCATGCTCGAAGAATGCACGCGAAATTTAAATTGACTCGATCGAATCGAATCGAAAACGTGTAAATTTGTATTATTTTTTTTTATTTTTTATTTTTTTTTTTTATACGTTAAGAACTGTTTGTATATACATATACATATATCGGTTAGAACGAAGCTGGTTCTTGTTTTTTTTTTATATAAAAACATCATTGTTCAACTTACGTGGTACACATCTAGGTATAAAAAAAATTGTTGCTCAATATTTTTGTAAGATTTCGTACGGAGTTTTGTAAAAAATAATTATTCGATGAATATCATTTATTTTTTTTTATGGAAAATAAGGGAAAGGAAAAATATAAAATATTTGAGAGGAAAAATAATGAACAAACGGGCAGTCTTTTGTATGATTAATTCAGTCTGATTGTACTCTGTTCGATATAAATTGTCAATCGCAAGTTTTGGACTCGATCTCTCTTTTCTGTCTCTCTTTTCTCTTTTCTCTCTCTCTCCATTTCTTCGGTATTTTATTGCCACCAAATAAAACGAAATCTCGAATTAAAATTTCGTCAATCGCTCGAAAGTTTTTTTTTTTTTTTTTCAACTATGACCGATGATGTACATCCATAATTAAATTGCCATCCTTGTCTTTGACTCGGACACGTCCCGTGGAATAACGCGTTTCTTGAGTACCGTCCGGATAAACGAGCTTCACAGTCCCATCCGGATACTCTCGTCGCTGTTTGATCAAACGAATCAAATTAAAAAAAAGTTTTTAGCGGTAAATAAAAAATCTTGCAACAAAAACGAAAAGAACCAAAAACTGTGAATCTATTGTGTACCTTGTGTTCTTTCGTGTGTACCTCGCGTTGTCCATTAGGGAACGAAAGTATTCTGTCGCCGTCCGGAAATGTCTCGGCAACGGTGCCGTCCGGTAAAACCCACTTTTCCGTCCCATCGGCTTGTAACAAACGTACCGAACCGTCCGGAAACGACACTTCTACCGTACCGTTTTTCGTTCGTCTTTCCACCTGTCCACTTTATTGAAAAAATTAAGAAAAAAAAACAGCTTTTTAATAGACGTAAACGATGATGAAAAATTATTAGCTTGTATTCGAAAAACCGTTATTTTTATATTTTTCGTAAACTATTTTTGCCAGAGTGTTCGTTATAATTTTTTATTGAATGCACTGATTGAAAGCTACGTTCTGGAATTTTTTTTTGATTTTTTGAATTGATAGTTTAGAAATTAGAGACGAAATTAGAGACTGATGACGACTTTGAAAGCGAATATCTCGTGACCGAAGGGTTGAAATGAAAAAGTTCCGGAACATTTTAAATTGCATTTGAGGAGACTCATCAAAAGACACCCCACTCGATGGGGGTGATGAATAAAATAAAATTTCTATTTCACTTTAAAAAAAAAAAAAATTTTTTCAATTTTTTTTGGTGTCATCATTTCTGTTTTTCGGTTCCATAAAAAATGTCATCATGCTTGCGTTGTCAACTTACTCCGGAAACTCCAAAATTTCCAAACCATCGGGCAACGTAGTGTGCCAGGTTCTGGTCGATGCGTAAAAATATTTAACGCTACCGTCTTCCGCATTTTCCCGAACATCGCCGTTGTAATAAATCGTCTTCGTAACGTTTCTATCGGGAAACACCTTCTTCACGTTCCCATTGGGATACCAATACTCCACATGACCGTCCGGACAAACGACCTCACGAATGTCTTGTTTGCCCGAAGACGCGGACTCGTTGGGTGCACGTCGATCGGGCGAACGGATGGCCTCTCGTTGTCCCGTCTGACGAGTCCGTGAAACTGCCATCGGACTCTTCAAAGTTTCCCCATCCGTTCTCCCAACATAATTTCCATCCTTCATCGCGTTAGTCTCACCAGCGTCTCCGCAATTGCGTTTGAACGATTTTTCCGCATTAAGTTTATCAACCGCATCGTTTATCGCACATCCAAATCTATTATCATCATCATCGCAATTGACAACCGTCGTTTTTTCAACCGTTTTACCAATACAAATTTCTTCCCTTCCTCTCAAACCTTCGGTCGCTTCGTTCAAAAGATCCGTGTACAAATTACGTTTTTTTTCAATGTCATTGTCGTTCTTGGACGATTGTTTCATGGTGGCCTTGTAAACGATGAGTTTGCTGCCATCGTCGTTGACTTCCACGGCTTTGTCATCGTCGTTTGACAAATTCGGTTGCACCTCTTCGTCGTCACAATTCTCGTGATTCGCTCGAGTCCCAAAATTTCTATTTTCTTCTTCTTCCTCATCGGACGACGAATCTTTTTTCGGACTGAATTTCTTCTTCTCGTCCAAATGTTTGTTTATCCGATGAATCTCACGCGTGTTCGACGTCGATCTGCGAAATCTCGAACCATTCGTTCTCGATTGTCGCAATTTTTCCAATTCCAATTTCAATTTTCCATTTTCCGTTTGCAACACGCGAATCTGACTCTTTTGTCGGGCTTGAGCGGCTTGCCATCTGCTCTCTTTCTGCGAAAAATCTTCTCTCAATTCGTCCAACTGTTGACGCAACGATTGCATCTCGCTTCGTTCCTGCTTCGTCTGCAATGATTTTTCTCTCGCGTCACGCAAACGCATTTCCAGAGCCGATTTTTCACGCGACAAACGTTTTTTCTCATCCTGCATCGCTTCGTCCGCGTTTTTTCGTTCTTTATCCAAATCATCGAATTTACGTTTGTAATCTTTTTCCAATTGTTTATGTTCCTCTTGCAATTTTTTACGTTGATTTGCCAGAGAAGCGTTTTCTTTTCGAAATATATCGATTTCGCGTTCAAGTTCCAACAGACGAGTCTTCAGAAGCTCCGATTTGAATATCGTGTCGTTCACGTCGATCTTATCGACATTTTCATTTCCATCGTTTGTTACGTCATCGTTTTCTTGTTTTATCGTGCTTCCGGAATCGTTGCAAACGTCGGTGGCATCGTCGCTTTCCGAAATTCGTGTGACGATTTTTTTCGCATCTCGATTGACTTCGGAGAGTGTGTTATCACCGTCGTAAGAGTTATCGGTCGAACAGGTCGACGTGTATTGTTCGTCGTCGGTTGTGGGTTCGATCGACTCGTCCGTACGAGTTTGTAATTGTTTGTCGTCGTTCGACGATGAAGAAACATTTCGTGCCTTGGACATCATCGAACGTATAATCGGTTTTTCGTTGGCGAAGAGTACCTCGACGTCCGAGGAATCTGGACTCGTCGAACGATCGCTCCAAGCTCTGTCTTCCATGTAATCACGTGCAGAATTTGCATCGTTCGACATTATCGATGTGTCGGTCAAACCGATTGTCTTGTACTCGTTGTACTCGGAGAATCTCACGTGAAGACTCACGTTCGGTTCTTCATTGTCGGCTGGCAATTCGTCGCTTTTTTCATCGTCTTCGATTGAAAAATTATTTTCGTGAGCGACTTTTGTGCCACGAGAAATAGAACCGGCATCCTCATCGTCCGAATGAACAACCGGTTTACGATTATTGTTATTTTTGTTGTTCGTTGTATTGTTGTTGTTGTTATTGTTGAATTGTATCGTCGTGTGTTTAGTGTGTTGCATGGTTTTGTAACTTCCGGCTGTCAATGATCGTTGCACCACGCGTTTTGCATTGTTCGACGGTGAATTTCCGTTTGTATTTTCATTTGCGAACGGACCCGAGTCCCATTTTGAGAATAATATGTTTTTTTGCACGACTGTTTCACGAATTTTCGTTATAGGCGAGTTGGTCGTGGATTTGTTGGATCTGGTTGTGCGAACGATTTCTTCGATACTCGTGTCGCTGGATTCGTGATTCGTGATCGTCGAACGTTGTTGCTGTTTGGAATCTCGATTGTTTTTTTGCAAATTTTTGGGTTTAAGCGGTGTGGATTGACGAAACAGTGCCAATACCGTACTGGAGTTTGAACAAAAACTCGAATTCTCAGCTTTTTCCTCGAGCAATTCGAATATTCTCATCTCTTCGGATTCGCGTCGTTGTTTGGCCTCGAAATCCGACGAAACGTTCATGTCCACGTGAGTTTTCGGTTTTTCGTGATTAACGTTGTTGGATCTGTTTATGGGTACGGCTGACATGGATTTGCTGCGAACTTTTCGTTTCGGCGGCGGAACGTTTTTCAGATTCAACTTCGATTGTGCGGCGCTGGGTACGACGAGGTTTTTCGTCGATGCCGATCCGACGGTTTTCGTGGTTCTGGAATTGTCTTTCGACTTGGGCGCGTTGGTTTTAGTTGCGGAAGCGGACGAAAGATGCATGTTGGCGGATAGCGACGAACTGCGAGGTCTCATGCGTCGAGGCTCGGCGTTCGATCCTGGATTTGGTTTGAACCTCGCCAATCCTTCGCCCTTTTTCAGGAAAGGACGTTTTATCACGGTCTTTGCGCCGGGCCCCGACTGCTCGTCGGGCATGGCTTCGCAGTCTCTCAATCTCTCTTCGAGCAACGTCGTGAAATCTTTTTTTGGCGACGGCACCGGAAGATCGTCGATGGCCAGGTGTTTGAGGGAAGGTTTTTCTGCGGGAAGAGGCTCCACCCCGTCGATACTCAGCTCGGCCGTTCTTCCGTAATCTTTTTCGGGCGTTCGCTGCGAATTCGCGGTTCCAACAAGGTTTTCGCAGTCGGAGGGAATTTCCGAACGAGGACTGAACGAATCTGCGGTTAGGAATTTGTAATCCAAGTATCTTTTGGTGTTGAACTGAAGGGAAGGCACTTTCAGACCCATCGGCGATTGAGTTATCATCGCTGCGTCGTTAATTCGTTCCCTATGAGCCACCGACTCATCCGATCGGTCGTTCTCCGTGTAAGATTCGTGTCTGCTCGATTCGCCGATCGCATCGTCCCGTACGCTATTTTCCATATCGACGTCGTTATCGGGCGAGCCTGAAATTTTGTCCGCAACGGAATCGTCCGAAACGACACTTTGAACGGACAAACCGAGAGCTTGATACATGCGATCTTGCTCGTAACTCAACATTTCTCGCTGCTCCTGCTGCTGCTTCATCAATCTCGATTGCTGTTCGACCTGCCATCGTCTGAGCTCCTGAAGACGCTCCAGAATTGTCGCGTCCAATTCCATTGCTCGGTGCGGTTTTCGAACGTTTTAATCATACGATCTGATGTCCCACGAAAATTACCTGAATGGAGATTTATTTGAAAAAAAAAAAAAAACTATAGAATTGCATTAAGATTTGTAATCGTAGTTGAATCAATGAGAAATGTTTATTCTTGATGCGAATGTAATCCATTCCACACAAGTTAACCTCTACTCACGGACATATTTTCAGCAAACTCTGATTAATCGATTAATCAACACTTTTCCGGCAATTAATTGCGAAAAGTATTTTAGTTTTTTTTAGAAAAACCGTTGCAGTTTCAAATTGACAACACGGTGTAAACGACACCCGCTGAATGCTGACACTGGCTGACACCACGCCGGTTGTTTTCCCGCGCAACCTGACGCAACTCTCATTGCGCATCGAGCGCATCGTGCGGAAGCCGGTTCAACTTCTGTATGAGTGTTTAGCGCAAAGCTGCCTTACCGACGATCAAGGTGATGGACCACATTTATGAATGCGTTCTCTCTTGCTTCGCAGCGAGGGCCGATTTAGTTCCGAACTTCGCCACTACGTTGGCGCTGTACCGGATTTCGATGTGCCGAAAAGGCCTCCAATATACATATACCTACTTAATCTTCATAGTAACAGACAGAGAGACTAGAGTAAAGGAGCCCGATCACAATGTTGAAAAAATGGTCGGTAAAAGCGACTCAAGATTCGATCGATTGCACCGCCTGGCAGCGCCACTCCTGCTCGAAGGCTTCTAACGGGTGGGGCGCGCGACTCTCGACGACCCTCGATCTGTTGCCGCGTTACGATGGCTCTTCGGTCTCCTACAGCGATATTCAAGCGTTTCGTAATGTATGTCACTGAGAGTGCGAGAGAGAGAGCGCTATCGGCGCTCGCTGCGGAGCGAGGGAGACGGAGAGATCATCTTGAATCGACCAGGATCGGCGATAGCGCTCCTAAAATGTTTTTTTCATTAAAATCACCATTTTTTTCTACTACAAACGAAAACTCGGTTACCAGAGACATAAACGAGGGTATCTGTATGTGAATCAACCGTTAGATCACACATACAGAGCCATATCCGTGTGAACGAACCGTTTGGATCGATTTTCGTGAAATTTTGGGGTCCAAAAACCCTTAAAAGTCCGAAAAAAATTCTTTCGGCTTGGATACGACCGAAACGACGTTCTCTACAAACCTTTTCACACCCAACTCCATAAGATAAACGCATAAAAATCAATTTTCCCGACCCATCATTTTTCGCCAAAAAAAAAATTTTTTTCGTCAAAATAATTTTTTTTTTCATAAAAAAATCATTTTTTTTTCTACTACAAACGAAATTTCGGGTACCAGAGACATATACAAGGGTGTCTGTATGTGAATCAACCGTTGGATCACCCATACAGAGCCATATCCGTGTGAACGAACCGTTTGGATCGATTTTCGTGAAATTTCGGGGTCCAAAAACCCTTAAAAATCGAAAAAACTTTCTTTCGGCTTGGCTACAAACGAAACGACGTTCACTACAAACCTTTTCACACCCAACTCTTGAAGATTAACGCATAAGAATCAATTTTCCCGACCCATCGATTTTCGCCAAAAAAAATTTTTTTTTCGTAAACAAAAATTATTTTTTCATAAAAAAATCGATTTTTTTTCTTCTACAAACGAAAATTCGGTTTCCAGAGACACATACGAGAGTATCCCTATGTGAATGAACCGTTGGATCGACCATGCAGAGCCATCACCCTGGAATGAACCGATAGACTGGATTTTCCCAAAATAATTGGGGGTCCAAAAACCCTTAAAAGTCCGAAAAACTTTCTTTCGGCTTGGCTACAAACGAAACGACGTTCACTACAAACCTTTTCACACCCAACTCTTGAAAATGAACGCATAAGAAACGATTTTCCCGACCCATCGATTTTCGTCAAAATAAAGTTTTTTTTCATTAAAAAATCGGTTTTTTTCCTACTACAAACAAAAACTCGGTTACCAGAGACACATACAAGGGTTGTGTATGTGAATCAACCGTTAGATCACAATTACAGAGCCATATCCATGTGAATGAACCTTTAGACTCGATTTTCCTCAAAATTGGGGGTCTAAAAACCTCTAAAAGTCGAAAAAAAATGGTTTCGGCTTCGCTACGAACGAAACGACGTTCACTACAAACCTTTTCACACCCAACTCTTGAAGATTAACGCATAAGAATCAATTTTCCTGACCCATCGATTTTCGTCAAAATACATTTTTTTTTCATAAAAAAATCTTTTTTTTTTTCTACTACAAACGAAAATCCGGTTATCATAGACATAAACAAGAGCATCCCTATCTGAATCAATCGTTGGATTAAGTCTACATAACTTCCATCTCCCTCGCTCTGCAGCGAGCGTCGATGGCACGTCTCTCTCGCACTCGGCGTTCGTCCATCGCCTTAAATCGCTGTAGAAAAAAGGTAGAGCCGTCGTAACCTAGCACGAACTCGAGCGTTGAGCCCGACCCGTTATAACGAGGCGATCGCCACGACGTCTGGTTGGAATTGTTCGGTACTAACGTTTCAACGAACCGTCGTTAACCCTGGCCGACGAATCCGGCGGCCCAGGTTACAAAATTCCAATACGGCACTGGAGATCTCTCTACTCATCTCTGATTCAACGCTACACTCCACAGTGAGTTACGAGCGACAGGAGCGCTCACCGCGGCTCAATTCGAACTAACATCTTGCGTCGATTTTTCGGGTTACGTTTGGGACGATTCCGCCATCAGCGATCGTGCTCCTTCCCTCTAGTCTCGCTGGTAACGTAACAGAGATGAGTTGGAAGATGTCTGATGGAGGCCTTTTACGTATTCGAGATAGGGTACAGTGCGAACCTGGTGGCGAAATTGGAAAGTAGAAGGTGGACGTCAGTGCTGATGCTGCTCAACCAAGCAATCTTTGGCGCTCGTCAGAATGCGCTCTCGGGCCCACGCAGTGGGCGTGTGAAAATTTTCCTTCATGTTCTTGATTTGATAAAATTCGTTGGTACTATTTACATTCATATATATTTTTTTAATTTTGCGATTTAAAAAAATATATATAAATATAATTATCAAAGAACGGTCTAAGAATGTTGAAATAAAAAAATGCGTCGTATAATAATTCAAGGAAATAATTCAGAGACACAATTACGTGTATATGAGAATATAGTTTTATTTTTCATTTCTTTTTTTTTGTAATTATTCGACGAATATAGACCTACGTAGCTCCCATTCTATAATTTATCACGATGCTGCAATACTGTCGAGTAACCTGAATGTAAAAACTATGAAAATATTCAAATTCCTAATTTATACGCAATTCCGCATTGACACTTTCCCCCCCCCCCCTCTTCCGGTTATTCATATGTGACATTGAAATCTTATCCTATCGACACACATGTGCACCACGACTCGATATTCGGACCTTCCACAAGGTATCTCGTAAAAAAATACAGCTCTGGAATCTTCTGATTATCAAAAATATCTTTTATGTCACGCTGTCCGTAAAAGTGCGGTTTTACGCTCACTTCGTTCGCTTCAAACCGCATTTACGGACCTAGTGACATAAAAATTCGTACGACACTCGTACGAAAAACGTTTTCTGGACTCGTGTGATTGCAATACTCGCCTTCGGCTCGTTCTGCAAACTCACACTCGTCAGAAAAACATTTTTCGTACTAGTGTCATAATATACTATCTTTCCCCGTATGTATGGATACATATATATATATACCTATAGGTATATGATATTTAAAAATCAACATGTATGTACACGAAGCCACTTGTCGCAAATAAACGGCGACATACGATTGAATTGCAACGATCAACGATGACGACGAACGACGAATCGCGACTTCAACTTATTCCCACGTGCGTGTCTTCGCTACGCATATCGCGAAATTCCTGAAACAAGCAAAAAAAAAAAAGAAATCACTTTTATTCGTTCAATAAAAATTTATTTGTATTTTTTATTTCATTATTTTTTTTTTTTTTTTATTGGGCCGTCCCGACTATTTCATGTACTCGGTCATATTAGCGAGATTATGTACGATTCAATTTGCTCCATTGCTTTTCTCCATCTCGTCGGAAGCCGCACAATGCCATTCGTTACGAAACTTCAGGGGCTTGAAAGCACAATTATCGATCCGGCTGTGTTATACTTTATCATGCGATTCATCGTCACTGAATAATTCATCGCTAATGGAATTTTTTTACGAGCTCAAAAACGTAGCGACAATCGTACGGGACGCGAATTATCCGGAATTTATGGTTATAACGAGACAAAACATTTCTATCGAATGTCGACAATTTGTTCATTCAACTTTTTTACAACCTGCTTTTCACTCGAAAAGTCGCGGATGAAAAATTGACAAACCTGTAGCCTGTAGCGACGTTCCTTTCCGTCAATTTCCTGCGTACCATCGACCGATGAATTGGTATTCGACGTACGATCGACGTTTTCCGTGCTCAAAAGTCCAAAGTGCCAACCGCCCTCGCCGTCGAATCTCAACAAAAATCTGTGATATTTAGCGAGTGACGATACCCGATGGGTTATCGTTAACAAAGTTATTCCACGTTTTTTCGCCGTTTCGTACATCGAACCCTCGGATTCGAGACTGACCGCACTCGTGCACTCGTCCAAAAGCGCGTATTGCGGCGCGTGATAATACAATCTCGTCATTGCGAGTCTCTGTTTCTCGCCACCCGATAAAGTGGAATCCCAATCGCCCTGAGCGTCGAGACCGTCGATCTCGCGCTCGGCCAGTCCGCGCAGATCAACGAGATCCAAAAGTTTCAAAAGTTCGTCATCCGCGCATTCGCCGTTTTTACATTCGGCCGGATACGTTATCTGATCGCGCAGACAACCGATCGTCATGTAAGGTTTTTGGGGTATGTAGAACATTGCCGGTCGTCCGCTTCGCAACGCGTATTTCTCGGCCGGACGGGTTAGGGTGCCACCGTAAACGGGCCACAGACCCGATATTATTCGAAATAGCGAACTCTTGCCGCAACCGTTGGCCCCGGTTATCAACAGATGATCGCCGGGTTTTATCTGCGAGATAATCATTTTTTTTTCATTTTTTAAAATTATATACGAGCGATTCCACGTGACTTCAGCCACTAAAATATATTTTTTTCTTTCCACAAATAATTTTAAAAAATTGAGCTATTTTATTGCAATATATTCACAGAGTGGCGATTTTTCTAATTTTTTTTTTTTTGCGGTTTTATCGTTAATTAATGTTTTTTTTTCGTTTTTCCATTCAAATGGTTGTATCTTTGGCAGGATTTGACGTATTTACATTTGTAAAAGAACGAAAATGTGCGTCTTTTTATGGCCTTCCGGAAAAAAATTACTTTAGATTTTATTGAGCAAGTTGAACGTCCGTTTCAGGATAATGAAAAAATAAAAAAAAACGTTAATTAACGATAAAACCGTAAAAAAAAATTTTTTTTAAATCGCCACTCAGTGAATATATTGCAATAAAATAGCTCAATTTTTGTTTTTTTTTTAATTATTTGTGGAAAACATTTTTTTTTTAGTGGCTGAAGTCACGTGGAATCGCTCATATATAAAAATCGTAATCGAAATCGCGTATATATGTATAAGGCCTTAAAATGTATACTCACATCGAGGGTCAAACTGGTTACAATTACTTCGCAATTGGGAGTGACAATCGGCACACCGGCGAGACTTATGCTACCGTCCAGACTCTCACGCACGATGCCTTTTATCACAGCCGCACCGTCTTGAAACTCGATCACGCTTTCGCGGGTGTTCGTTATCGTGCCATTGCCGTTTCGCGACTGATTGCTCGATACGATCGGTCGACGATATTTGCAAAGCGCCGCGTCTTTGAAAACATCGAGCATCTCGCTGACTCGATTCGCATAACCGGCCAGGGCAACCAGTTCCTGCAATCGAATGATTAACAAAAATTCAACGATTTAATTGTCGTGCAATTGGTTGGTTACTTTTTTGTTTTTTTGTTTTTTCTAAATTTAAATTTACCTTGTACGAAGACATCAATCTCTCGACAGCATCCGCACCGGAACTCAAAAGATTCTTGGACGTCGTTAGATATCTCGTTCGTTCGCTCACTCCGCCTGTGTAAAAATATTTTTGTAACGGTAAACGAAATTTTTCCTTTTATCGCGTCTCGTTGATATTTTTTCGATTCGACGAATGCGAATGAAATAGTAAAAACGTTACCGTCACCGTCGTTGTCCCGAAAAGCGCTCGTGGAAAGACCCTCGGCCGTGTTGTACAACAATGGCATGGCTATGACCAAAAGTCCGGTTCCCGACCAAACGTACTTCATGAGAAATTGTTCCAGCATGACGTACCACAGCTTGAGGGTGAGTACCTCGCGCAAATGCACGACCAAAGATTTGTAGGCTGTGCTTAGATAACGGTGCTCGGCCTTGTGACCGCCGTAGAACGCAATTTCCTCGGCGTGAGCGCTTATACGAGCGTGAGCCTCTCTCAAACGTCCCCGTCGCGATGCTTCTTCGGCAACCAGTTGACCGAAACGCGGCGATGCCAGACGCAATACCTGACCCGTTACCGCTATCACCACTGCCGCAAGCAGAGGACCTGAAAATATTTAACCCTTAGTCCGTGTAAACGTTTTTTTTTTTTTTTCGGCACCTTTTATCCGTAAACCAGGATCGTTTTCGTCGTTGCCGTTTTTTTCAAACGTTTAAACGGCTGCGAAAAATCTGGAAAAAATTCACCAAGGTTCTTCGAGCCTCCGATTAAAATTGCCAATCATAAAATTGTGAAAAATTAATTTTTTAAATGTGATTTTTATACAAAAGATGAGGCAACCTAGGACAACGTTTGATTATCGACAGGACGCGAAAACGACCCTGGTTTACGGACTGAGGGTTAATTGCAAAAAAAATAAAAATAAAAAAAATAAACATTTTTTTAATTTTTTCTACATTCACGCCTTGTCATCCAAATTTCAATTTCGTCATATCGTTAATTATCGTTTCATCCAATAATTTCCGGAAAGCATGAATTTTCATCATTATTTGTCTCCAACGAACCGAAAAATTCCGCATTCATGATTGTATAAAAAAACATAACGAAAGTCGATTGCGACGTACGAGGTTTGAACCATTCGTTTTTTTTTTTTTTTTTTTCGTGAAAGCTATACCGGGACAAAACGGTGTACGAAGCGATCGCTATAACCGATGTTACCGAGGTGCTGTATCTCCGACGTGCGTTAAATCGGTAAATTAAAAAATTAATAACAATGAATAATTTAAAAAAAAAAAAACTTTGTCGTTTTGGTTCGGAGTCTCAGACGTTTCCGCGACACGTCGGTTCAATGTCTCATATGACATAAACCGAGTATACCGATCTTCGCGTTTTTTTTTTGCCGGACGTCGAAGAAATTAAGAACGCGAGAAAAAAAAATGTATCGCGTTTGCGTCTGAAATTAAAAAAAAAAAATGTATTCACGAGCATATTTCCTTGTCGGAGTATGATAATGTGAAATGAAACAGATAGCGCAATGCATCGATGCGTTTTTTTTTTTCAGACGCGATATCTTGAAAGAGTACAAAGTTTCGCGCTCGTTGGGATACCGAGTCTGACCCGCACGCTCATTGTGCGATTAGATAGAGATTTATTATTCGAATCGGATTCGTTGTGACGTGTATGCATCGGAAAAAAAAAAACAATAAAATAAAAATCTATGTAGCTGTTTCAATAGCTGGTCGATGTGTTTGAAATTCAAATTTAATTCGATCGAATTATTCCCGGTTTTTAATTATTTAATTATTTATTTATTTATTTATTTATTTATTTATTTATTTATTTATTTATTTATTTATTTATTTATTTATTTATTTATTTATTTATTTATTTATTTATTTATTTATTTATTTATTTATTTATTTATTTATTTATTTACGTACCCGGTATGGTTTTCGCTCCCATGCTCGAGGAGAACGAAACGAGAGCAATCCCGACTAGGGCGCAATCCAACAGAGGTTTGGTCAGGCTGGAATACAAATGGGCCACCGAACTCGCCAATTCCGACAGATCGTCGGTCAGTCTTTGTTCCGCTCCGCCCAGTCTTGTATCCAACGCGGATACTCTGTAGTAAGTCTGCTGGCTCAGATACATCTTGTACGCGTATTTAACCAGTCTCTCTCTAAAACGTTCAATGACAAAAAAAAAAAAACAACAAAATAATAATAATAATAATTGTTCAATTGGAAATCCATCATAGATAAGAATATTTCAAGACCCAGGACGTTGAATCGGTTCACCAAAAAAAAAGGTCTCGATTGGAATGCTTGAAATTGGGGGAAAAAAAAAGGCTTCGAAATAATGATGAAAAGAAAAAAAAATGTGTATGAATGAGACGAAGTCAGAAATGTCGGAAAATGCGATACGAAAAAGCGATAGCGAGACTGGGCGGAAGTGATTTTGCAAGGTACAACACGCAGGTGCGATAAGAAACGACAATTGTCGTTATACCTCGCGTGACAAATGAGTCAGGAAAGTTTGTCCACGTTCTGATATACAAAAAAAAAACAAAAAAAAAAAGAAAAACTTTGAAAATCGGTAATTTGTAAAACTGGTTGAAATATATTCAAATTTTAATCGTTGACAAATGTTTCACGGGGAGTTATTTGTCATTTGTTGTTGCATGTGTCGTTGCAATATATCAACGAGATGAGGAAAGTCATAGTCGACTGGTAAAAAAAAAAAAAATATTGCAAATCTATGTTCATTTTTCACGGTTGTCAAACCGTTTTTTTTTTTCTTAATTTATTAATATATAATTTATTAATTTATTAATATAAATTTAATAAATTAAATTTATATATTTAATTTATTATTATAAATATTGCAAATCTATGTTCATTTTTCGCGGTTGTCAAACCGTTTTTTTTTTTTTTTTAATTAATTTATTTTTTTTAATGGAGAAAATGCGCGATGACAAACCTGAAGCTCAAAGCCAACCGTCCCTCGAGATACCTAATCGCCGAATTAACGAAAGTCGCCGGAAGAGCGATGGCGAACCATCGTCCGAGCATGTAAAAAAATCCTCTAACGTCTTTGAGAACAATGCGTTTGACGATTTGTCCCTCGAGAGTCGCCACGTAAACCGACAAAAATGTTCGTGCCAAAAGTGTGAAAGTTGCGCAAGTTAAAAGTCCAGCTTCGCGGGTTCGCCATCCGGGTACCATTATGCGCAATAGCACAATCAATTGTTTCAAAAATGCTTTGTCGAGACCGAGATTCATGAGCGCGGCTTCCCCAGTCTTATGAATCGTCTTCGTCACAACGTCCCTCGAATTATCACGATTTTCCGACGATAATTCATTACGTCGAATTTTTTCAATCTCATCGTCAACGTTCGCGACTGTATCGTCGTTAGCATTGTTTTCCGTCGAATCTGTTTTCAATGATTTCGATGATTCTTTCGATGATCTGTTTCGGTGACGATTCACCGTGGCTACAATGTGCGGATAACTCAATTTCAACAGATACAACGTAGTCACGACACCGACGACACCGCGGGTCAGCTGTTCCTGACGAAAACCATATTTTGCCGTTGTTTTGTCTATTATCTTCGAAAATACCGACATCACGATGATCGTCGGACCGATTACATCGGTTCTTACGAATATCAACGACGATGAATTTGTTATTGATTCAAACTTTTTTTTAATTATCCTTTCGTAACGTTGTTGTGGTTTTTTTTTTTTTTTTTTTTTTTCAAAATAAATTATTTGCTTATCAACCTTTTCACTTTTACAGAATTCCCAATCATTATTATTATTATTATTATTATTATTATTATTATTATTATCTTTCTCTTTCTATGAACAATCAATTTTAATATCCGACGTCTTTTTCACTTGTTTTCATTGCTCTCCTTATCATTTGTAAAAAAATTTATTAACTTTTGAATAAAAAAAGAAAACAAATGTGTTATTTTGATTTCCCTTATCTTTCTTGTAATGTTGCTTCAACGAATGATTAATAATATTGTACGACGTGATTGGCACGTCAGCTTGAACATGCCAACTGACACACAATTCACGACAATCACAGAGCCGAACGATGAAACTTTTTCTTTTTCCTTTTGTTGATTTATTTCTTTTTTTTTTTTCAACAAAATATATTTTTTTCTTATTATTTCTCTTAGATCTCGTTTAAACCCAACAATGAGACGGATGAACAACGCCGTCCAGGTCGTCCGTCGCGTCGCGTACGTCTATCGGTTGCGATTCGCGTTCTCTCTATCTCTCTCTCTCTCACTCTCTCGCGTGTGTATGGCGGGAATGGATGCGCGCGTCACACGCACGTCGTCGTGCCCGGTTGCGAAACGCGAGATCCGCGATACTCGTGCACCGGCCACCAGCTGGCAACTGCTCGCGCCCCCCCCCAGCTTGGGCTGACCGAGCCACGACGATGGGCAACAAATTCTCCATCCTCTCTCGTGAACCGCGAGTCCGAGACCGTCACCCCCCCCCCCCCCCTCCCATCCCCCTTCCCTCCTCCCCTACTCCCCTCGCGTGGTATAGCGCGGACTTTTGCGGAGCCGTTCTCTCTTCCGACTAACTCGGCTACAGCACACGCAACTGGTCGCTCGTTGCGGTTGTTGCTGCTGCTGCTGCTGCTGCTGCTGCTGTTAAGGGGGCTGAGTCACCTTAAAAATTGGATTTTTTTTTTCATTTTTTTTTTTACGTCACATCGATCGAAATTTTAAAATCGATTTTACCTTCATGAAATACCTGTACTCAGCTATAAATTTGAATTTTTTTTCATGGTTATATACGAAGCATATTAAGGCTGTAAAGATTGATTTTGTTTTTACGATTTTTGAGGTTACTCGGCCCCCTTAATTCTGCTGATTCTCGTGCCAGCAGCTAGCTCTCGGCTATAACTATATAGTGCTTCGCTGCCATGGCTTGGACTTGGACCCAAGTCTCATCGCACGCCAACATCCCTTTCCTCTCGATCTCTCTTTATCTGGCTTTCTCTCTGTCTCTCTCTCTCTCTCTCGCTCTCTCTCTTTCTCTTTCTGTCCCCATTAAAAATCTCAAACTCGCACACTTATCTCGCCATCAATCACGAACGTACGAACGCATAGTACAGTTGACTCTGCCAGCTCTTTGTGCGCTCATCCAACGACTCGTTCGAACCCAAAGATCTCGCCCCCCCCCCCTCCCCTCCTCTTCCCCGCCTTGGGCTCGACCCGCTAAGAATCACGCAACAACGGAAGTTGTCGTGCGAACGATGATCCGCAGACTTTTTCGCGAACCATCAACGTTTCGTTGTCGCGGAGCCTTCGTTTTGCCTTCGCAACGCCGTTTTACCGTATAAATTGTGATATATCCGCGTGTCTGTAAGTACGAAACGAACGACGGGATTGCCGAGTACATCTCACGCAATGCATTTAATTTTTCATCGTCGCGACCGAAGAATTCAATGCTGAACTTTTTTCTTATGTTGTTGTTGTTGTTTTTTTTTTTTTTTTTTGATTTTTAATCGCGGCTTATCGAAGAGCGCGTATTACGTTCCGTCGAGTTATGTTCGATGCAGATTGCGATGTGCAATTAACATTGCTGGGCTTGCTGGTAGCAAAGTTCGTCGAGTCACGATTGTGTTCTCGGCATTTATTTTTTTTTTTGTTACATTCTGACGCTGTTGCGCTCTTTTTTTTCAATCGCTTGCTCACGGAAAATCAGCGATTCGAATGAAGATCGAAGATTTTGTCTCTTTCTCAACGACGATACAAGCGTTGGCGAATGAGAAAAAAAAAAAAAGACAACACAGTATTGTGTTTGGGATTGTTGTGTCAAGCGATGGATCTTGAACGTGGAATGAACACGTAGATACGTCTGGACGTATCGTAACGGGCAAGGCTCGGCCATGTTGCAACGACCGAGGAATAAATATGTATACATATATATATATATATATATATATATACACATGTATATTGTATGTTTTGTTTTTGCTCCGAATGAGATAAAATGCATGTGTCGAGAAGGAAATGAAACCGTATTACCGACAAGTCACGTTCGTCAACGCAAATATACTAGCGCGCTGTATATATATGTATACATACTTGTCGCTATTAAATTATTATAATTTCTTGGTTATCGCGGAACGGGCACGTGTACCGCGGATGTATCATTCTTTATCGATCGCGGGTCACGTGACACAGACGAATGGGGGGGAAAACTCGAACTGTTGAATTTCCGTTATTTGAAAACATCTCGAACGTGAATAAAGAAAAATGGTAAAAAACGCAATCACAAATGTTTCTTTTTTTTTTTATATATTTTTTATTTCGCTTCGATTCCGCTTGCACATCTCGCAACAAAAAAAAAAAAATCTTCCAACTGTTATCGGATTGTTGGAAAGCGCGCGAAACTTTCGCACGACGATGACGCGTCCGTGGTATACGAAATACGAAATATATATCATATTTTATTCGCACGAATTGACCGCGATTGACCGTATCAACCGGTTGCCGGTGAGATCGAGAGCTCGATGCGCGAAAGATAATTTTTGTTTCGTTACCGACTTCGGTGGAGTCGCTCGCGAAGGAAAGTGTTCCCATTTCTTTCAGTTTGTTCTCTTCGAGTCGTATTTTCGTTTCTTTGTGTATGAGGATAATCGTCGACGTGCTTGGAGCCCGCGGAGAGACAAAGATGGGAAAAGTAAAAGTTGTTGCTCATCCACGCGCACAGCTGCCAATGACTTTTCGTGTTATATGTATATTTATTTTTTTTGTTTTTTTTTTTTTTTGCTTCTTTTTCATTTCTCATTTCAAACCTTCGACTCGCTTTCCTCTCGAAGCCTATTCCCCATCTCCGGCCCGTTACGTCTCTTTTCTCTTCTTCGCTCTTTGTCTTTTTTTTTTATTTTTCATTTTTTATTACCGACCGTTTTCCACACTCGAATCGGATTTGTCGTCGGGCAATTTAACGCATCTGTGGAGACACCGTTCTAGTTTTCAATGTCGATTGGGATCGGTGAGTCGATGGATTTCTAGAAGAGAAGTTGCGATGCAATGCCCATCGGACTCTTCACGGCAAATCGACATTCAATTGATTTAATTAATTTAATTTATTTAATTTACATAATTCATTTAGTTCATATTATTTATTTTATTTGATTGAAATTCGAAATTAAAAAAAATAATACACGGTCTGGTTATCGAATTTTCCTGAAACGTCCCCCGTACAATCAAGTCTAAGAGCGCGAGACCGATAAATTCATTTTCGCGGACGCGCATGCGTGTCAGCGTGGTCGGGGCAATGCGTCGGTGCAAATTGTTCGCTATGCGCATGAGTTTTTCGCGCGCGGATATTCTCGTTCACGGGAGAACATGAGCGAATCGAATGGAATACGATGAAGACTCGTTCGGAAAGACACCGACGCAAGCGCGCGAGCGAGGCCTAATTACGCTCGTCCGACACGGAGCTGTACTGTGTTTGTGTGAGTCAAGTGTAAGGCCGTGTGCGCGAGCGAGTGTATCTCTTTGCCCATTTCTAGCCCCATCGAATATCGAAACAATTTTTATTTTCGAAAATAAATATACGAAGGCGTTCCATGTGAATTCGGACGATCAAGATCTCTTCCCCTTCCGATTCGACCGATGATTTTTGGGGTTCCGCGACTCCTGAGGAAAGAAAAAACGGAACCCTCCAAGATCACTCGCTTGCGTCTGTTCAGTTGGACAAAATTATTCAGCGATGGATTTTTTTTTTATGTGTGAAAGTAAAAACAGCGGCCGAGTTTTGTATCACCATTTCAATAAATTCATCGTAACGAACGTTGTTTTTTTATTTCTTTCAATTCACACAAATTCAAAGAACGAATCGAACTGACTGACAGATAACACAGTCTATGTATATATATATGTATATATTTATGTACAACACTTTGAGCCCGCCAATCGCGCTCACATTTAACACATTGTACATTACGAATTCAAAAATAAACAAAATAAATAGAACGTCTGAATAACTCGACGACGATCGGTCCGAAAACTTTTGTAACAGAAATATATATAATCTCGGACGAGTTTCTCGCGTATCATTTCGCGTGACGTAATTTCGCAAGGGAAATTCAATTCCGCTGATATTATGGGTGACGAATAAATGTCTTTGTGTTGCGCGTGTTGGTCGTTGATTCTCGATACGCGATGAACGTCATTCGATCGTTTTGTTGACAAACGTCGGAGCTATTGTATCATCGTAGATCGATGAATCCCCCCCCGGGTTTCCGCAATTTTACAAATGTATATTCGTTCGACTCGCCGATTCCAAAGTTCCCCCCCCCCCTGCGGTCGTCGCACGTTATCTTTTATCGGTAGGAGGTCGAAAATGGACAAAGCTCGATGACAAACGTTGCAATAACGAACCGAAGCGTCGAATGTACGAAATCGCGCGCAATACATTATTTTTTTTTTTTTTTTTTTTTCGTCACGTCGAAACCCGTTTGACCGCTCGGACGGGTCGTAAAATTTTTCAAAATACAAGACGATCGTGGGGACGCGCAATTTCGCGAGATTTCGTCGGAAAAACTCGAAATCTACGGTTTCGCCGAGTGTGACACACTGATTGCTTTCTCTTTGCCCCCGGCGAACCAAGATGACGATAATATATATATATATATATATATATATATATATATATATATTTTTATTCTTTAATATACGATCCAAGGCCTTTCATTGTGGTCTCGAGGTCTTTTTAAAAAAATATCTATTCTCATTTTAACCTCAGAGTCCAATTATTCTCGTGATTTAAATCAATATATCACATTCTCGCACGCACAACATTCACGAGGCATCAATCACCTCTCGCTCAACGACCTTAGATGATTATTTTTTTTTCCTGCTTCTATTTTTTCTCGCCTCGTCATTATTCGACAAACAACGTTCCTTTTTTTTTTTTTTTGTTTTTTTTGTTTTTCCTGTTTTGGGCTACGTCGAATCGTCGGATCAGGAAGTCATGCGCGTGGTTCGTCCGATGGGATACGAAGGCAGAGCTTCGAGTATTCTCGGTGGAATTTTTTTCAACGTCGTCGTCGTCGTTGTTTCACGTGAAACGTTGTTCGTGGTTATTTTTTTATCGTCGTTTATCCACGATCCGACGTTACGCACAATAGGTTTACCGGTCGTTTGTCTAATCGTCGAATTGCCACTGGCCACACCGGTTATCGTGGGTGCGCTGCTTTGGAGATTAAGGGCGCTCAATTGATGCGCGTAACCATTCGGACCGAATGGCAGTTCCTCCGAACCACCGGATTTGCTCAGCCTTCCGTTTGTTTCTGCGCAAAAAAAATATCAAATAAATAAATTAGGTTGTCACATTAAGTTCACATTAAGGTAACATCGCACGTTAATTTTCCACCGTCGAAAAAACTGTATGAAAAGGGCTTGTCCAACATTATAATGCGAAATGTATTTCCACAATAATCGGACGACAATTTAGGATTGTACGTTCGCATCAACACCGACGAACAAAACCGGCGCGTGTGCGGATGACGAAATAAACTTTGTCGAACAACCTAATGCGCGAATGCTCGGGATGATAAATTATTCATATGACGTTCAAGCTTCGATGCTCGATTACTTCAACCATCCTGTTTTGTCGTTGATGTACGTAGTTGTTCGTCCGATGCGAGTCCTTCGATCGTTGAGCTCACGCGGCTGACCCAGTTGGGACGAAACGAAAGGGACAGACAAATATATACACACACTTACACCCACTAACAGGTGTTTGAACATCCGTACGTACATATAGTCACACATTCATTCTTCACGATGAAACTTTTACGACGAGGTGATATTCCACCCAATTACACGTAACCATCTTTTACCCAGTAGTCTGCATTTTTTTTTACAATTTCTTTTTTTTTTTACAGATGAATGACACCTCCGAGTTCAGGGTTTTCAGGAATGAAAATAACAGAGAATTAAGCTCAAAATTACGTTCAGCAAAATGTACCAAGTTTTCATCGGGGCTTTCGAGTTATCGAATTAATAATATTTTTATCAATTTTTTTTTCAACGCAATGACGTCCACGGTATTTTCGTAAATGTAGACGGAATAAAAAAAAAAGGTATATATATATATATTTACCGAAGGTTTTGGCTTCACGCGCGTGGGCGAGAAGCTCGTCGATGCGATTACGACGAAAATAAGTGCCGGCAATGTCCCGCCATTTGCCAGCATTGCTCGCACCGTTATCCCGACTGTGACGTCCGTCGTGAATCTCGTCGTCGTCGTCGTCGTCGCTACGTTCGCTCGCGTCGTCGTCGTCGTGGTCGTCGTCGCCGCCGTTGTTGTTGTGATCGGTCTTACGAAGACCTCCGTCGTTTCTCAAGGACGAAGGATTGTCCCGCGGCAGGGGCGGAGGCAGGGGAATCCTCGACGAGCCGTCGAGCAAACGCCAACGACCGAGTTCGTCGCACCACGTGGCTGATGCGCGTATCGCGGCTACGTTGCGATACGGACAACCCGGTCGCAGATGGGGAACCATCGCTTCGCAAAGTTGAGTTCCCAGAAGCTCACGACGCAGCAGATCGCGACGTTCCTCGTCCCAGGATGCCTGCGAGTTGTTGAAAAAAATGGATTAAACTTGAAAATTACGTGTTTCAATGGGCATTGGGGGTCCTCAGCGACCCAGTTTAAAGTAATGAGGTGGCGAAAATGTGTTTGAGGCGGTCGGCCCTGGTAAAAAAATTATATAAAATTTATATATGAGATTGGGCATGTATAGTTTATATATAGATTATATATTGTCTATATATAGTCTATACATATAATCTATATATGAACTATGTATGCCCAATCCCATATGTAGTTTATATAAAATCTATATATGGGATTGGGCATATGTAGTTTATATATAGATTATATATAGACTGTATATTGTCTATATATAGTCTGTATATAATCTATATATAAACTATATATAAACTGTATATGCCCAATCCCATATATAGTTTATATATAGATTATATATAATTTTTTCACTTGGTCTATATATTGTATAGTGGGATATATAGTTTATATAATTAACTAGTTAATTATATAAACTATATAGCATATATAGTTTATATATAGATTATATATAATTTTTTCACTTGGGAGTTGACTACAAACGAGTGATTGGATACCTGAAGATCAGCCACTTCCGCTTCCAACTGTTTCGCCTTTTTGGCCATTCGTTTGAGCGCGTCTTCCGTCGTTCTCAGCTGTCCGTAAACCTCGAACGCGCTTCCGTTACCATCCTGCGAACTCTTTTCCAAAGCTTCGGCCAAAACTTGCAACCTCTTTCGTCTTCTTTCCCGTCGTTTGCGCACTTCCGCATCGCCTCTCGCCTCGCCACCTATCGTCAAACGTTCCAATCTTCTCATGACTTCGCGCTTGGCCGCTTCCCGCTTCTTTCGCCGTCTATCGTCCAACTCCTCGCGCATCGTGACCGCGACTTTGCTGTCGGTTGTCGAATCGATCGGATTTACATTTACATTTTCCGATGCGGAAGCCCCATTGCCACCTTCGAAACGCGATCTCAGAACCGTCAATTCTTCGCGCAACCTCTGAGCCGACAGATTCGAATCCTCGCACTGTTTGCGCAATTTTTCCACCTCACTGGTGTACTCGAGTCTCGCGTCTTCGTCGACGGGTTCGAACGTCTTCTCGGGAACTTCGGGGGCGGGATAATCGACCACACGGGCGCCATCACCGGTTTCCAACATTTTACGAAGACGTTGCAATTCCAAT
Organism: Diplazon laetatorius; assembly: GCA_963662125.1. Lineage (NCBI taxonomy): Eukaryota > Metazoa > Arthropoda > Insecta > Hymenoptera > Ichneumonidae > Diplazon > Diplazon laetatorius. The sequence continues at coordinate 1,673,586 of OY759157.1, read as the reverse complement.
TGATACTCGCGGAGAAGCGCGTCTTTGGGATCCTCGTTCACCACGGGTTTGTTCTTTATGCATCGAGCACGCGCCGCGTATCTGCAATTATATATACATATATATATTAGACTGGTTCTTGGCAAGGGTCATTTTTGAATAAAAATAGAAACGCCCCTCACATAGTTTCCAAATAATTTTAAAAAGATATTGGCGAAGGGCTTCCTCGATATCTCAATGTTAACCCAAGCCTGAGTAATTTTATATTTTTTGTCATTGGATAACATGCAATGCTTATCGGATTAATTTATTATAGCTGAAATATCAACGGAAGACAAATTTGCCCGATATGCTTTCTTTATCAGAAAGATGCGTACTTTTTTAAGAAAAATTGTTCAACACCAAAAACGAAATAGCTGGACTAATATGGCGGCTTGAAAATTGGAAATCGTTCAAATTACGATAAAAATTGCGTTTTCACTTTGCTGGGGTCATCGGATGGGATTTTGGGACTCAAAATATGACAGACACTTGAGTCGAACTCATACGACGAAGTAACAAACCAAAAAAAAAAATATATATTTACTCCAACAATTTTTGACAAAAGAACTAAACACCATAGAATCGTAGCTAATATATATATATATATATCATTCAAGCTATCATGAGGGAGCATTTATCATTTGGCTTGTTAACGACATTTACCGACAAGTTCGATATACAAAAATTTCGGAAACCGACAAAAGTTTTCTCTAATCGGAATAAAAATAGAACCAAAGAAGTTGAAACAACGAAACAATTTTTTTACCTGAGTGTGCTCAGAGTCTCTTCGGCATCGAGATTGCACGGGCTGACACAAGCGATCATGAGAGTCCTGGCATTGCCTCCCAAACTGTCTCTGAGCAATCTGGTGAGTTTGCTGTCGCGATAGGGCACGTGACGTCCATTACCCGCAGCCAAAGCGCTTATGACGTTTCCCAATGCCGACAGACTCAGATTGATACTCGCGGCTTCTTTCAAACGATCGCCCGTTGCACCGGTTCTCGCTTGTCTCTCCGAACCCGCGAGATCCACAAGATGCAATCTACCGCGTCTAACCGCACCTCCGCGTTTGTCATCCTCGTCTATGGCCAGAGCTTCCAACGAGAGCGTGAGTACAGCGTGGCTTCGTGAACTAGCGGCGTTCATTTTCGTGGCCGCGGCAACTCGACGTTTGTCACCCTCGTTCACGAGTTTCGCGCAATCGGAAGCATTTTTCACGGTTATCTCGCGCAAACCACCGGCAACGTAAACACCACGCGACGGATCTTCCTTCAATTGTAAAACACCTTCGGTATTGTTGTCCTGAAGAAGATCCCGCAAACGTTCGTTGTAAATTTCGAGATAACTGAGGAGCGCGAGATAACGCGTGTCCGTGCTGGACGTTGATGTTGCTTCGAACAGATGATCGAGCGTACGTTCGACGAAACCTCGCATAGTGTGAGATTTTCCACAACCCGTTTGTCCGTATGCGAAAACCGTGCCGTTGTAACCTTCGAGAACGGCCTCGACGATAACCGAACCCACGTCGTCGTAAAGATTTTCGGTCGTTGACGTTGGTCCGAATGCCGCGTCGAATTGATAGATCTTTCCGGCTCCGCCGTCCACACCGTTCAGGGTGCAACTCTTCGTTTGCGGATCTATGCTCACGACGTCCTGCATATTTTTTTCGATCGGCGAAATATACGTGAAATAATTGACAAATTAAATCGTTCGATTATTAAGTTGAACGTGAGTTGTCTGGAGCAGGGAATGGGCATTTATTCAATGAAAATGTGTTTCAAATACTTTTCGGACTAAATGATAATCGATTTCATCGGATTTATTGAATATTTTGATTTATTGTAAATTTCATAATTAACGTAAATTATTCGGAATAATTACGGAAATGTAATAAAATTTATTTATGCATAATAATTAATCATAGTTATTTGTTTCAAAAAGTATTTGAAATACATTTTCATTCAATGGTTACGACTTAACGTTTAACCCCATATTTATCCTGTTCTGATAAAATTATGTTAACATGGCTAGAGAAAATCATGCAAATCCGTTGAATTTCTTGCAAACGACTAGATATATAACCCCTGAAATGTAGGTGAGCTTTGCATCGAATACGCGAACGGCCATTTCGTGTGCACACTTAGCGTGTGTCATATAAGGGGTGCGGAAGGGGCGAGGCGGTTTGTGCATTTGAACGCGAAGACCGGACGGGAGGGTTGTGTTATCGATGAAACGTACGAACGTGGAATATGTGCCGAATCGATAAACGCCTGTCCGACCGGTTGGTCAATCTTAACGAGCTTATTCCGACAGGAACTCGCACACGACCGCGTGAAATGTGCGTTCGTTCGCGGCGTTTGTAAATTACCGCGCCCGGCGAATCATTTGTTGGATGATCATGGAGCGTGATTGTATGATGTGTATGAAGTCGCGAGAACGCTTGCACCGGCAGTCGGCTAGTCTTATTTATCATTATTTTTATTTCGATCAGAATCTGATGATTATTGTTTCCCAAGTAAAAAAAATTGTAGGTGATCTAAATATGCCCAATGAGCATATATAGATTATGTATATACTATATATAGTCTATATATAAACTATATATGCTCATTGGGCATTTATGGTTTATTCATAATTTTTAACTTGGGTTGTTTATCTATTTATTAGAATGCCATACCTTCAAGAATGACAAAAAAAGGAATCCTCACGAAATCAATGAAACCTTGTAACGAAAGACTTGGGTCTGTATTAAAATGTAAAACGTAATTTAATGATATTCCGATGATAATCTAATACTACGATCAATTCGCATCAATAATATTACGGAATTGGATATCGAATCATTGGAAAATGTGTTTTTTTTTTTTTTTTAATGTACATATGAATAGAGCGACACATCGACGTTAACTCGTGAATTTTTAAATTCCGCGAAAGAAAAAATATAATTTCGCAAAAGCGATTAGCCATCGCGAACTTCGGCCGGGAGATCGCAAGGGGGGGTAGAGTCTCGGTCTCGAAGCCCGTGTCCGCGCGTTACAGCCCCCGACCACCCCCGCAACGGACACCTGTCGCACGTTGTACAGTCGTGTGTGGTAGTGTGGAAAATATCGCGTTTAATAAGTCGTCGATAAAAATGCAACGTTGACGCGCGAGCGCCGCGGGGGCGGTTTACGAGAATGGACAGTCGGGAAATGTGTGTTTTGCCGCGGGTCGCCTAGGCTACAAAACCGTCCCCGCGCGTTCGCTCGATGGGACCGACAGGACACAATGCGCCGTGTGACAATGATGATTTTCTTTTCTTTTTTTTTTTCCCCCCGAGTTCCACGAAATCTCGTGAATATCGGACATTTTCGTTTCCAACAGGGTCAACGGGGTACGTGAGACCGAATGACGATGCGATATTGTGGCGCGCGTGTCAATTGGAACTCCGCGAGGGGCCAAAACGAACGACGATCCATGGATCGACGATGAATATTCATCATTGATAACGTGGAAAACGATGAAAATATGTTTTCGGTGTTTTCGGTGCTCCTGTAGATTTGTCTTACTTTATTGTCAAGTCATTTTTGATTTATCTATACCACACCTACCCGACATCCCTGCTGACGTTCTGCCTGAGACAGAGGCCTGCATCTCACAGCCACTTTTACAGACTCGCTCATCTGAAAAAAAAAAAAAAAACAATCATGACGAATAATTAATTAATTAATTAGCGGAATGAAAAAAAAAACAATCATGACAAATAATTAATTAATTAATTAACGAGCGAAATGAAAAAAAAACAATCATGACGAATAATTAATTTATTAATTAGCGGATTTAAAAAGAAGAAGAAAAAAAAACAAAGTTGCAACTTGCTGTATTCATCCTCCGAATCGGAGGTTTATATACAAGGAAACTTTTTTTTTTTTTAATTCTTCGGCTCTGAATCGTAGATATAGTTAACTGGGATGTATCTATGAGAAATCAAAATTGATTAACATGTTTTTTTTTCTTTTTTTTTCCATTGAGAGATAGTTTTCGAATTAATATGAACGTTGCCCGAGCACGAGGCAACGATGTTCGAAATGAAAATATAAAAAATTTGTTATTGACGAATAAATAGTTGTGCCGACGAGTTGTTAAAAGGCGCGATGATAAAATCAAAGGGACTGTGGAAACGTTGCCGCGTAGTTCGATTGACGGGCTGTCGTGTCACGGGCGCCTTACATGCCTTTATCCAAACTCGAAGTACTTCCGGCCTTGAACCTCCCGAGACATTGAACCTCTTTTTCCTCGAGCCGACAGCCCCCCCCCCCGCCCCGTCGTTTCTTTACCGCCCCTCAACGCACTTGCCCGGACCTCCGTGTATTATACACTTTTCTATCTCTGTAATTTTCTTTGCTACTGACGATCGCGTACTTGAGAATTTCACGACATGCATGTTCTTCATAATTATATCTGTATCCTGACTCAGCGATGGACATTCATTTCATAAAAAATATATTTCATATACTCTCTCACACACACACACATCAGTATATCACAAGCCTATTAAACATTGATTGATTAAATCCACTTTTTTTTCAAACACACCGAAGGTTTTTTTATAAGAAAAAAAAACATGTTGCATCGTTCGTCTCCGAATTGAGATCTTACTCCAAACCAATCGTTTGGAGTTTCGATTACCGGCTTTTCGCCCAATTTTACGAATTCTCTTCCTCGGTCCCAAATGCAATAAGTGCCTGCGGAATGCAACACGTGCTCGGAGACGCCGATAAATTCTACCCCACGTCCCTAAAATTTGATTGCCGGTATTCCCTCCATAAAACTTATTTTATTCCACAATTTTATGCAATGGAATATTTGAAAGAAAGAAAGAAAAAACATGTTTTTCTTCGAACATCAAGCCCCGTACCTTGATACCGATGACGCACGATTATTCGTCATGAGGAACACGTCTGAGCCGCGTTATTCGTGAATTACGATGCGATAAATGTAACGCAACATGACGCGCGCCGTGATCGGGCAAGCGGTCGCGTCGGACTGTCGGGATTTTTGCATATTACCGGGGGCCCGCCTCGGCTCGTCCACGAAAAAGAAAAAAAAAAAGAAAAAAAAACAGTACCCATGACTTGCGCCTGGTCCGAGTTACCCGCCGAACACGGTCGACTATGCGAGTGGCGCATGCGCGTGACGTCACGCGGACTCTCGAGCTCCTCAGTCGATAACTCGCGGACTCGCGCTCGACTTGAGGGTAACGCGATAACAAACGTCTGCTGGAGTCGTCCCGACAGAATCGCATTCAACATTTTCATCATAATTTACAAATTTGTTACTCGAAAAGAAAAACAAACAACCATGGCTCTGAATTTGAAAACCGAGGAAGATGTGAAGGAGTATCTGAAGAATCTTTACATCGAGTACAAGTTCGGTTGTATGAGTGAAAAAAAGCCGGAAGGTGAATATATCGGGAACAGTGACATAACCTCGTTTCGTCGAATTATTTTTTTTTCGAGCCGAGTTGACGGAATTTCGATGTAACGTTGAAACATTATTCTCTATGTCTTGTTGTGTCTGTTATCGCAGTTTGCCATTTGCTGGGTGATTACGAGGAAAGCGTTAAACGAAATTTCGAAGGTGCAGCAAAATTGTTCAAGGAAAATTGTGACGTGAGAAATCACGGGAGAAGCTGCGCCAAATACGGCAGTTTTGCCGTCATAGGTAATAAGAAATTTTGTTCGCTACCGGGTTCGACGGATCGACGTCCGAGGGCGCTCGGGTAACGGCGCGAGATTCAATCGTCTACGCGGCGCCGTTATATGTAATAAAAGTAAAATCAGATAAATTTCGATGAATAATGGTGATAAAAATTTCGTTTGTTCAAAGGCAAAGGTTGCAAGACGAATCTCCAAGAGGCTTACACGTACGTGAAGCGAGGCTGCGAACTCGGAGACGGTTACGGTTGTCTGCACGCCGGTGCAATCGCCACGGGTGACGAACAAGTGGAAAAGGATCGCGCGACCCAAATATCGAAGGGCGTCGAGATGTTGAAGAAATCTTGTTGGCAACACGGTATGGAAAAGGGTTGTTACTATCTTTCCGGAATTTACATAAAAGGCATCGAGGATCACGTCAAACCGAACTTGATCGAGGCTTACAAAGCATCGTTGAAAGCTTGCGAAGCTGGAAATCCGTACGCGTGCGCAAACGTGTCGCAGATGCACGCGCGCGGCGAAGGCGCGCAGAAAAATCCGGCTTTGGCCGAATCTTTCAAGGAACGCGCGATCGAGCTTCATCGCGAAATAACCGAACAACGAAGACAGATCGAGTTTCATCAGGGCATCAACGGGTGACCGTCGCTTCTCCCTCCACAACACGCGAATCAACTTTCTAACGTGCTTGTGATTCGCTAATTGCGTAATCCATCGACATCGTGATTTTAGAACGTTTCGAAAATTCGGTTCTTCGTTCACGCGATTTGACAATTGTATTGCGACAATTGAATGCGCGACAATTAGACGATTCATCATTATGATTGTTTGTTATTGATGATAATTATCGTTCGACGGAAATATACGTTTTAATGGCCACGGAAAACGTCCTTGACTGGCATAGAAATGTTTGTTCGTTTTTTTTCTTTTTTTTTTTTTTCCCCGATGGCAATTGAGATGTGAGATATTTTCTGACATAATATTCCCACGTCGTAACGTTGGTTACGTCGTTGCGATCACGAAGTTTTAGATTTCGATAGCCGAAACATGACGGACAACCATTTATTGTTTTTTTTTTCTATTTATTTCACTTTTCTTTAGCCATTAACTTTTTTTAGAGTTGAATCATGAAAAATTTCGACTATCGATCCTCGACGGTTATTCGTTCATCCTTTTTCTCGTCCGCTGCATGTGTCGTGTATTTGCTTTGCTTTTTTTTTTTCGGTCTGGCCGTCAACCGTGCATTCAAGGCGACTCACCGGGCTGGCTCGAAGATTCTTACGACGGTTTCGAATTCGATGATTCACAGACGTTCGTCCTGGCGACTTTGGTTTCGGTCAGGATCGTTTCGCCCGTTTCGGGACGAATCCCGACGAACCACCCGTTTCCATCTCAAAACCTGATTTCACAACCTGTATACAGGTTGCGAATATACAAATATATATTTCATGTGTTTTTTTTTAACTTATTTTTTTTTTTTTATATTTATTTATTTTATTTTTCAATTCCGGTAAGTCGTGGGAGAGCTTCGACGATTGAATTGTTTTCCACTTATTTTATTCAAATTTCTAACGTCACAAACAAACGAGCTCACACACGTTCTTCAAATATCAACATAAGATCGAACTTTCGATATTAAAATTTTCTTTATAAAATTATCTTTCGTAAAAAAATGATAACAGTGACAATCGTGATTGTCCAAACAAACTTTATCAACGTTTTTTTTTTTTTTTTTTTTTTTTGTCTGGCAACGTAAAATTTGACCGTCCAACGTGGTTTATCGGTCAACGCTAATAAATCCAAAGTCTCGCGGTGTTTGACTCGAGGAGATCGCGTGAATTTATCATCGGGCTGAACGAACGAGCGTACGTGTTGAGTCGCATTGAATTTTATTTATACAAGTACACACGGAGTTCGACTCCGGCGTTTGAGATAGCCGAAGGGGGGGGGGGGGGGGAGGGTACGGGTTCTCGTAACGTTTATTATCTCGTTGTACGGTCTCCCCACCCAAACGCATTTCTCGTATTTCCCACTCCGTGCGAATGGCCGAGACTAGCTTGGGGTCTCGATGGCTACATATAATGCGAGGCTGCAGCCAGGTTTCCAGAGCCGATCGCCCGATCCTGAATCCACGACGACGATCCGAATTTCTCTGTCCAGCACGAAGATGATGTCCACCTTGACCGCCACGGTTTTCGTGATCTTTCTCACTCACTCCGCTCTGGTAAGTCCAATGCGATCGTTTTTTTAGTTCTATTCCAATCGCGTATGGCCTTCTCAATTGAATCAATCTGATTGTGCTACAACATCTCGACAACGGTGTCAAATCAAATGGAAACTGCCATGTTTCAACTTTTGCTTTTTTTTTTTATATTTCAATTTTTTTCGTTCGGTTTATAGATTGTTCAATGTCTTTGCGAATTAATTGTCAGAGATGGGCATTCATTCGATGAAAATGTATTTCAAATACTTTTCGGAATAAATGATGATGGATTTTATCAGATTTATCAAATATTTTAATCAATTGTAATATTGATAAAAATTGTTAAATAAATAAAATTTATAAAATATTTAAAATTGTAAAATTGATAAAAATTGTAAAATAAATAAAATTCGTAAAATATTTAAAATTGTAAAATTGATAAAAAATTGTAAAATAAATAAAATTCATAAAATAGTTAAAATTGTAAAATAATAAAAATCACGTAAATTTATCACGATTATTACGAAAATGGTGAAAATATTTATTTACGCATGATAATCGATCGTAGTTATTTAATTCGAATAGTATTTGAAATACATTATCATGGAATGAATGCTCATTTCTGTTATAATGATTATAGGCTGGTGAGGATGCACAAAAAAAAACTGTGATCAACGTGGATCTTTACTACGAGGCGCTGTGCGGCGACAGCATGAGATTCGTTAAGCATCAACTGGCGCCATCGTATCCGAATCTTCAGGATCATCTGAGAATCAATTTTATACCCTACGGCAAAGCAACGGTGAGTCCAAACACAACAGTCCGTCCGTGTAATTACGTTTTAAACATTTATTTCACGACAATGAAATAATCGAAATTAAAATTTACAAATTTTTTCATAATTATTTTTTCGGATTTATTATTGCTTGGTTCGTTCATTGGTTATTATTATAACTTTACTAATGTCTTTCAATAATGACGTTATTTCATTTCTTTCTTTTCCACATTCTCTTGCTCAACAGTTTTCAAACAATCATTTTGTAGATCTTAGCGCCGTTAGAAAAAAAAAAATCCATCGATCACCGTCCACCGAAAAAAAAACAATTACGAATGATAAAACTCGTAATCTCGATCGTAATGACGATCGTTAAATCGGCAATTCATCGATCGATCGGACGATAACGCACAATTGGAAATTAAAAAATTAACTAATCGTTTTGACGATAGTCGAGTGTATTTAATCGGTTGTAGAACGAACCCCGAGACGCATGCGTGTTGAAAAGTAGAACGTATTAGTCTCGAACTGCGCGCGTTTTATGATACAGTTGAAAAAAAAAAAAAAAAAAAAAAAAAATTACCATATTTCGAGAGTAGCACATACGGGACGTGGAAACCGGTCGATGGTCGTTCATGTGCCAACACGGGTCAGCCGAATGCAGAGGTAATCGGGCCCAAGCTTGTGCCTTGGAGGCCATTGAAAAAAATGAAAAAACCGAGGATCGTCAAGGATTGTCCGTGAAACTCGTTGGCTGCGTTATGTCAAGCACGAATCCGTCAACCGCCGTCGCACGGGTGTGTATCCAATCGTATTGTATTTTTAATCGTCGATGATCAATTATTATTAATATAATTATTTTTTATTGTCCCCAGTGTGGTTCGTCCGTGGGTTTGACCGCGGTAACGAGACGAAGCATCAGCGACTGCGAAGAGTCCAATTTGGGTGACGATCTGTTGGCAGCATATGGCGATAGAACTCACAATCTGGATCCTTCTCTATCATTCGTGCCCACTATCATCATAAACGGAGTATGAAAAAAAAAAAAAAAACAATTATTACTAATCGTTTTATTATTTTTAATCATCTTACAATATTTTTTTTCTTTTATTATTTATAATTATTTCATAATTATATTTATTTCCGTTCAATCAATTCAGATGTACTCGTCGGATAATCAATCGGCGGCTCTCGTGGATTTTGGCAAACTCATTTGCGGTCTCATACCGACGAACGAGAAACCCAATTCTTGCAAAAGTTGAGTGAGAATCGTTCGATGTGGAAAGAAAAGAAAATAAAAAATGGGAAGGAAATTGAGAATTTCGATTGGATCCGGTAAAAAACACGAACCAGCGTATATGTCAAGCGTAACTTATAATATATACAATTATTCTTTATCATTGCGGTTTTTTTCTATGTACAAAAATATATAAGATTCGTGAATAACATAAAGCTGATTAAAATGAATAACGAAGAATTATTATTATTATTATTATTTTTTAAATGCTTAATTCTAATCTTTGGATATAATAGCACGAGCCCTCGTCTCGCGTGTCTTTTCGAGGCTTCATTTTGTATGAACGGCGCTATTAGATGCGCCGTTGAGATCACGAGTTATTTTATTTTATTTTATTTTTCTCATATTTATGGAATCACTTTTTTTGCTTATTCTAATTTTCATCATGCGTGTAATATTTTTTTGCTTATTTATTTCCGTTTTTCTCGTCCGTTTCGATTATCGTCGATGCATTTTATCCGCCGATGAATTCCGTTCCATCGAGATTACTGAGATCGAGAAACTGTTGCTCAATGTCCGATCCAAGCTCTTGAAAATCCGTCACGTCGTCGTCACCGCCGCAAAATCCTGAAACAATTTGGAAAACCATTTTTTTTTTTATAGACACATATAGATATCAAAGTGGTCCTTAGCAAGAGTTATTTCTTACTAAAAATATTGTCGCCCAAATAATTTAAAAAAAATAAATAAATAAATAAATAAAAAAGTTTCCGAAGACAAAGTCTGAGGTTACATGCAGAATGGTTAAATTCGTGAGTCTCTCTAAGTTTCGTTTCATTATTGGAATTACGAGTGAATCGTGAGTGCGAGCACCGAGAGTTTCGGTCGTTACACGCGTGTGCTAAGCACGTGGCATTATTTCGAACGGGTTTGATGGCGCGTGCGTGCTCGCATACCCCGTGGGTTGCGTGATCCATTCGAAAAAAAAAATTTAAAAAAAAAAAAAAAAGAAAAAACCCAACGAATATTATTTTAAACCTCGGTGTGGGGTAGCTGGGGGAGACGAGCGGGCCCGAAACCTCCTCTGAGATTAAGTATGGACGCTCGAGCGTGGCGTATACTGTCATCGTCATTATTATCATTATTGTTATAACGTGGAATACCGAAACAGCACCAGCACGCGCCTCCAACTCTTTCGCTTACGTGCATCGTTGATATTAGACGGCTTGCACGACTAAATCTCCACCCCGCGCACATTCTCCTCGTCGAGACTTCGTTGTTTCGTTATTGTATATGTATTTATATATATATACAGCCCATTGTGCCACGTACGAGAGACGCGAGGGAAGCGGGCCAGAAACAAAAAATTTGTTTCATCCTTCTTTCGGGACGAAGGGGGGGGGGGGGGTTCCTCTTTTTTTTCGAACCAAGACGTATCGAACATGTGTGTTATCTGGAGATATCCACGTATAATGTTTAACGCCATAAGACACAAATTATTATGTATATCTATATATGTGTATATATATATATTTTTTTTTCATCCTTCGCTGTTACCCCACGTGACCGAGATTTTTTTTTTTCAATTTGATACTTTTTTTTTTTTTTTTTCACTTTGCCGATCGTTCAAAAATATTTTACAGTTCAGTTCCAGATGTTATTGGATTTTTGACGATACGTACGGTGGACGTTGAACGAAGTTGGGATATTATGGACTCCATTTGGTCGACGGCATTGAATTTTTGTTTCGTCGATGTAATTTTTCGTTGCCCCCTCGAATATCTTAATTTTATTTTATCGCGATGGTAACAAGACTGATTTGTCTCACCTGAAGCGTCGATGGCCGAGTAATTGTTATCGTCCTCGATGAGAAAACGTTGAACGGATTCGAAGGGCACGTACTCCGGTTGACTCTCGTCCAAATTCGTGCCAAGCCTCTCTTCGGATCTTCGTACGTTGTCGAAAAAATTCGTTACCTCATTGTCGTTGGCGAAATTTTCATTCTTCAACGGTCGATTATTCGCCGATGTCGACGTGGCGTCTTCGAATTTAACGTGATTCAAATTTTTCGAATTTTCCGTGAAAACTTTCGTCGCAACGTTCATCGATGAACGATTGTTGTTCGCTGGCGAAACAATGGAAGACGGTTCGGAGTGATTCTTCACGTGTTTGCGTAGACTCGAAGGATCGGTATAACGTTTTCCACAACCCAACACCTGACACGCGTACGGTTTCTGTAACAAATTTATAAACGGAAAAATGTATTTATTTATATTTGAATTATTTTTGTCGAAAAATATAATTTAATATTTTTTTAAATTTTTAAAAAAAAATTTTAAATAATGAAATTTTCATCTTACCGTATCGTAATGAGTTCTCTGATGTTTCGCACGATCGCTGCTGTTGCTGAAGGCTTTCGAACATCCGCGATGCTGACAAGCGTAAGGTCGCTCACCCGTGTGCGATCTCTGATGAATCTTCAAATTTTCCAATCGCGAAAAAGCTTTCTTGCATCCCGCGAACTGTTGCGAAAACAAAAAAAAAGTAATCCATGATTAATCTGTTCCGTCGATTCGATATAATTCGAAAAATTTATTCGTTAAAACCAAAGCTCGAATTTTAGCCTGAATTTATATACAATTCGAGATGAGAATAAAATATTATTGCATTGTAAATTATTTTTATATAATTCGAAGAACTTCTTCGTTGAACCAAAGCTCGAATTTTAGCCTGAATTTATATAAAATTCGAGATGAGAATAAAATATTATTGCATTGTAAATTATTTTGATATAACTCGAAGAACTTCTTCGTTGAACCAAAGCTCGAATTTTAGTCTGAATTTATATACAATTCGAGATGAGAATAAAATATTATTGCATTGTAAATTATTTTTATATAATTCGAAGAACACCTTCGTTGAACCAAAGCTCGAATTTCAGCCTGAATTTATATACAATTCGAGATATGAGAATGAAATATTATATTGGAATGTAAATTATTTTCAATTGAATTATAATTACCGGACACTTGTTCGGTTTCTCGCCGCTGTGTACGCGCATGTGAATGAGCAATTTGTATCTGGCGTTGAAGGGTCTGGCGCGCGGGCAACCCTGCCAAAGACACGCGAATTCGTCCTGACCGATCGTCGACGAATTTTTGTTGTTCGATCCAAATGAAATTTCCGCGGAATCCTTGTCACGATCCTTCTCCCGTTCTCTGTAAGATCTTCGACCCGGACCGTGAGCGTTCGACGACGAAGTTTCGATGTGACGTTTCTCGATGTGTCTCACCAAACCCTCTTGCTCGTCGAATATTCCACCGCAGTCTCTCCATCGACACTGATAAGACGACGTACATCCGTCCTCCGACGAAACGTTGCAACCTCCTACGACAAAAAAAAAAAAAAACGATCAAACATTTTTTACCGATTAAAATTATATTTCAACTTCAATAATCAACAATTACAATTTTTTATAAATCCAGAAACTTACCAAACGCATCGTCCTGCACGTTATCATTGCCCACGACTATCGTCGATGTTTTTTTACGTTTTTCCGGAATCACGAGTCCCTCGTTGCGCGGCAAAACAATTTGATTTCCACCGGACAAATTGTCAAATCCGTGATTGTTATTTCGCCAATTAACGATGTTCGAACCGATCGTCGATTGATTGGACACGAGATGACCGACAGCGTAGCAAGGTCCTTCGTCGATGGCGCCGAAAGGATCTTGAACATTATCGTCCCGAGCCGAGGACATCGTCGACGACGAACAACCGATATTATTGCCGATCAACATTGTCGGATCGCCGCGTATCAGACTCAGATCGAATTCATCGACGATCTGCAGCGTATCGTTTATATTCGCTTCGACGCTATCCCCACCGTTTAAAATTCCCACGGTATCGTCCACATTAGCACGCACATTTTCGCAATAGTCGCGCGAACGATAATCCACGCAATCCCGATGATAATTGTCGAAATTTTCTTCGTCACCGAAATTTGCGAATGTGGCGTTGAAAAAACTTCGTGAGAATGAAAAAGCCGAACCGACCGATGGCAAACGATTCGTCAACGTATTACCGTCGTTCGTATGATCGTTGGATAATTCGCCGTAATCACTGCCGGTCATCAAACCACCGCCCCACGAGTTTGGGGTTACCGCTTCGCTTCCGGTACTACCGGGCGAACGTTCCCCGTTGCCATTGGCGTATATCGTCGCGCACGAGGTCGACGGATATTGAAATACATTCGCAAAATTTTCCCAATCGTTTTCACGCGGTTCCGGACTGTCGAGCAGAGGCGACAGACTCGACGTATTGTTGTCCCAAGAAAATTGCGAGTTTGCGAACGTCGGTGTTGACGGCACGACGTCCGTCATCGTTGAGTTTAACGTTGCGAAATTTTCGTGACCCTCGGATACCGTTATCGGCAGGATCGACATTTGACGCATTGCGTTCAACTGCAACTCGCCACGATAGTCTTTCAGATGCATATTACAGATTTTTCTGTATTTTTCCGATTGAATTTTTTTGTTTTTTTTTTTTTCAAGTTTTTTCTAAAATCGTATTTTTCGTTGTTTCGTCGTTGTACCGGCGAACTCCATTCGATGGTGTTCGATTATTTCGGTCGCGATTATTTCGGTTGTCACGTTTGAACGAACGAAGACAGACAGAGAGAGAGAGAGAGAGAGAGAGAGAGAGAGTGGGTCAGGAGGGAAGAGAGTAATACTATCTTTTTCCTCGACGTTATATCGCGATAAATTTCGTAATACAACGAAACCCGAAAAATAATAACAACACCTCGACGATTGGACGAATTCAGTTTTGACGAGACGTTAACGTAGTTAAAAGTTACCGAAACCCGGATTGATAACGATAATAATTATCTTCCTCTCTTTCTCTCGTTTTGCGATTGGTTTCGGTTATCGCTCTTCAGCAACACGATTACACACGATTATATATGTGTATACGTGATTATTAAACGTGATTAATCCTCGCGCGTGCGACAAGTCCGATTCCTCCGATATCTCGAACGACAACGTGAAAAAAAAAAAAAAAAAAAATTTCGGTCACAAGTTTTATGCACACAGATAACGAAGAACGTTTTTTTATTTTTTTTTCGATACGAGCAGCGATTGTCCGGGGGTAGGCGAACGTGAGCGATCTTCGACCGTGAGTGACCCGAGATAAGCCGATCGTCGATCGTTTGGTCGAAAAAGCCGATACGCGGGGCCGTGGCAGGCGCGCGCATGCGCGAGATTTCGTCAGCTCGAAGTAAACGACGACGAGACTCTGCGAGACGATGGTTCGATCCGGACGGAGCGATCCCGGGGATGGACGTAGACGATTTTGTCGGAGTATGGAAAAAGAGGCCCCGCGGTGAGTGGGGAGGGGTTCTCGAACGTCTCGGGGTTCAGAAATCCGATGGAAATTACGAAGGAGGAGGGATGGGAATCGTGGAGATTGCCGGAGAGGGGGGCGGGGGGGGAAGGGGTGGAAGAAGGGTCGGAGAGGGGGATGAGGCCCGTGTTGGAAGCCCCGCCCACTCGCGTGGCTCTCGTGTCACTCTCTCGGTATCGAAAAAGCATCGGTTGTGCTTACATCCAAGTTGTTGGCTCCGGTTGCACTTGCCGGGGCTGTTGCTGATGCTGATGCTGCACCGGGGGTCCCCCGATGGGCTTCGCCGGCCCCGCAACACCCAGCCAACACGCATTTTAAACCAAAAGGGTATAGCGCTTGGGGTGCACCGTACGGCCGTTATGACTGTCGCAACATCTGTGCGATCGTCCGTCATCTCTCGGTTCCTTCTTCGTCATCTTCCGATGATGTTTCTTCTTCTTCATCATCTTCTTCTTCTTCTTCTTCAGCTTCTTCTTCAGCGTCTTCTTAGGCTCACTCGAGTCTATTCGAATCCGTGAACCTTTTTTTTTTTTTTATTTTTTTTTTTTATTTATGGTTGTGTTTTTTTTTTCGTCGGTTTTTGTCCCATCTCTACTTTTCTCTCTTCATTTAGCTGTCGCGCTTGTTCTCCGGATTCGATGCGGTGCGTACGGTCGATTCTCGGAGTCTCCGCGCACTTTTATGGCAAACAGGTTCGACCTGCGGTTTGCAAAAATGTGAGGTCTTAAAAAAAAAAAAAACGTACGAGTATAGTTTGTACCCATTGACAATGGATTTTTGTGAATGAAGAATTTTTTTTGCGTGCTTGGGAATAAATTGTACGAAGATGATTTGCAATGTATACGGAATATTTATTATTTTATTGATGATATATATAACGCAATTATTCACGTAATCACGTGAGAGTGCAAAATAATTTGTCACGCTTTCTCGGAAGCTCGGAGAAAATTAATAAATAAATTTAAATTTTTTTAAATAATGACAACCGACAAATTATTGTGTTTAAATTTTTTTTTTCAAATATTTATTCGAAAATCCGGTCGTACGCTAATCCGAGCTTCCGTCGACTGTCATTAACCAGCCAAGCTCGACGAATTACATGGCTCGACTATATTTATTAATGATAACCGGGATACATGTGTTGTGAAATGTCCCAAAAAAGAATTTCCTAATGTTTCGATGGGTTTGACGACCCTTTCGTTGAGTACCGCGTCGGGGTGACATTTTTGTATTAGTTTTGAAACTTCTTGGTCACTTTGGGGTTTTGCCAGTGGATCTACGGAGGAAGAGAGAGAGAGAGAGAGAGAGAGGCCCTTCTCGACCGGGGCCCACTCGTCTTAGCCCGGGGTCCTCGAGAAATTGAGAAACCACGTTTGAAAGACAAACCGAGAGAGAGAGAGAGAGAGAGAGAGAGAGAAAGAGAGCGATAGTGAGAAAAAGATGAAGAAAAAAGTGAAACCAGCTGCCGCACACGCGTCACTTATTAACAACAGTTTCTTCACCCGCACGAGGAGCGATTCTCGACCATCCCTCCCCCCCCCTCCCCCTACCCCGCACTCACATGCACCCTGTTTTTGTACTTCTATACTTTTCTCTCATCCCCTCCTTCCCCACCTTCTCATCTTTCACAACGTCTACTCTCCACGTCTTTCACCCTTTTTTTTTTCTTTCCACGAGACGGAAAAATGTTTGGCATCACATCAAAACTATGATAAACAAAAGTGTTACCGATCCCATGTTTGATAATAATTTAAGCGATATTTTACAATGGTCCATTCATCGAATTTTATAATTCAAACAAAGCCGTCCCCAATGTCATAATAACATTAATGCTAATATGATAATAACAATAATAATAATAATAATAATAATAGTACCGAAATTTGGAGGAAAAAAAAATTGTAACCGTCGTTCCCATCTTTATAATTAAATTATTATATTTCCATCCGTCGTTCGGTGGCGAAAAAAAAAAAAAAAAAAAAAAAAAACGAATTTAATTGTCCGGCGAATTTTATTTTGCACGTGTCGGACATTGGACCACGTGAAATAAATGGCCGACGAATAAATGGCGTGAAATCCGTGTTGTTTCGCAATGTTTGTGCGCGAATGCGAATGCGTTTACGAGAGCGCGAAGTGAGGGGGGCGCACTCGCGTATCACCCCTCGAGGCCACATGCATATGCGGTCGGGGTGCTCCCCCCCGCCCCCCCTTTGCCGCCGGGGCGAGCGCATGAGCGCATGGCCGATGCAACGGCGACGGCACAACGCAGCGCAGGTTCACGGTCCGGTTTGTACACGTCGTATTACGGGTAGATAAGTGATAGAGTGGCACATGTGGTCTGCCAGCCCTCTGGTGCTTACATTATACGTGCCCACTGACGCGCCCCGCGCGCTCGGCTCGTCCCGTATTTTTTGTCGTGGCACCTGTCAACCTCGTTCATAAACCCCCATACACAAGTCTCTCTCTCTCTCTATCTCTCTCTCTCGGCTTAGCATGTGCGTACGAAAAAAAAAAGTCTCTAAAATAATATACTGATTCCGATCGTGTTATGCGTACGGGTGAGAGTGACGATGTTGAAACAAAAAAAAAAAAAGAAACGAAAAAATAAAAAAATTCTTCAGAGACGAAGGGAAAAAAAAACACGAAAGAAAGAATAAATAAATGTGACAAAAAATTCAACGGAGCAGCGAGTGCGCGAAAAAAAAAAACGAAATTCAAAAAATTCATAATAATTATAATGTAATAATGATAATAGTAATAATGACGGCAATGGAAACAAAAAAAAGAAGGATTCGACGAACGAAGACGACCATTGTGAACGGCTGTTGCCGTTTTCGAAAGTGTGCGGATGCGGACGCTGAAGAATTCAAACAAAAAAAACTATATGTTAAAAATAAAAATAAAATGTTGTTATTTATTGAAAAAAATTTTTTTTTTAAATGTTTGTCTTTCAGTTCTTTCGACCGTATTCGCGATGGACAAGTCACTCGTGACGTTTTTCCATCGATGAAATTGTCCCACTGGTGTTCGTTGTTTAAGTCTTGTGGAAAGTTATTGAAACAAATTTTTTTTTCGTATTTTTTTTTTCTTACGCTTGCATTGCCGCAATTTCGCGTGGAGAACGAAAACGATTCAGGATTTCTCAAGTTAAAAATAACGGAAAATAAATTATGGAAAAATAGAGAAATAAAGAAAACAGTTGTAGATGAGAAAAAAAAAATAATAAAAAAATGAAAAAAAAAAAAAAACAACGTATATCCCATCGTACACTTGTCGCAGCGACGTTTAACGTACGGTCAAGTGGCGTAAAAATAGAAAGCCGAGAGCTCTGCATGTGAGTTCGTATAATTAGGTACCGAACTCGAGAAGAGACGAGTCCTTCTCGGTTACTGTTTCTCACTTTCTCTCTCTCTCTCTCTCTCTCTCTCTCTCTCTCTCTCTCTCTCTCTCTCTCTCTCTCTCTCTCTCTCTCTCTCTCTCTCTCTCTCTCTCTCTCTCTCCGCCCATTTCTCTTCGACATCCACCACCGTTGCGTGGCTTAAGCTTTCAAAACTTGGACGATTGACGACCTTTTATTTTCAAAACTTTGGGTATTTTTTGTCGAAACTGTGTATATATATATATATTTATATATATTTGTTTTTTTCTATCTTCGCAAGACTAGGAGAGCTTTTCTTGGACAGTATTGATGGGACAGGGGTGCAACTCTGTGGAAAATTCCATCGTGGGAAGATCGAACGAATGCTTCGAGATTTTTTTTTCTTATTTTTTTTTGGTTTTATTAATAATCGTGTTTATGAATTTCGATTGAATATTGTTCTTGAATTATTGATTGCGGAACAAATGGCAGATCGATTGGAAGTAGAAAATTGAGTTGATTGTATCGCAAAATATAATCTCAAGTCAAAATGCCGAATGAGTTGTGAATGTTGTATAAATAACACTGTTCATAAATTGGAACGATAATTACTGACGTTCGTGCTGTAAATATCATTTCTTCGAACAAACGGACTCGCTATGGTTCCCAAACTTCTCGAATAATCTGCAGCCATGTCTCCCCCGTCGACGATGGGAAATTGTTGAACCCGACCGCTGCTCCAAGCGATCGTCAGACACGTCGTCGATAGTTGGGAGTCGTAATTCTGATAGAATTGCATGCAGTTCGGTAATTCACCGACAAATCCTTTGACCAAACAGCCCGGACTGACCTCGGTCACGCGTGATGCTGTGCCAACGTTTGTCGTGAAAATTGCAACCATCGAACAGTCCTGAAAACGAATAGAATTCAATTAAAATTAAGGTATTTTCATTTGGACTAAAATTTTTTTTTTTTTCGGTTATTTTTGGTTGGCTGGTAAAACGTTACCTGAAAAAGAACGGCTAAATGTTTTCCCGAAGGATCCCAATCCATCGACACGACTCTACCCCCGATCGTGACTTCTTCGTCGCTCGTGTCCGATCTGAAGCTCACTTTTGTCAAATCGATCAGTGGAATCGCGGTTCTGGCGTCGTTCATGGATATCGTTTTTTTCACGTCGAAAATTGTGTCCTGAAGCGGAAGTGAAAATATCGTCGACGGATCTTCGGTCGAAACAAAAAGCAACGTTTGATTTGGACCGAAACAGGCTGCTGCAACTCGACCATTGGGCACCGTCCATCTGTCCGGACACCATGGAGTTCCGGTTCCTGTGTTCCACACGCTGGCAACAATATCGTCGATCAGATCCACAAATTTTTTTCCCGTGAAAAATCACCAATTTCAATATTTATAAATTTTTTTAAAATAAAAAAAAAAAATTCACTTGAAAATAAATATTTACCGGAAGACCGTGCGACACGTGGCCGCGAGTAATTTCGAACCGCAAGGTGACCATCGGGCGAAGCACAGACCTCCTCCGCCCACGCGTTTCAGAGGAATTCCAACTTCGTTGGCTACGTCCCACACGATCATGTTCAGATCGGACGGGGAGCAAGAAACGAGAACGTCGCCCTGTGGATGCCACGCGACCGCGGTAACAGGTGCGTGATTTCCGTGTCTGAGGAGCGACGCGTGACTTAGCGAATTGCTGGCCGCTCCCAATTCTATGGTCCACACCAAAACACCTCCTTGACAAGCGGCCGCTAACTCGCGTCCGGCGTAAGGACGCCAACTCATTGCGCAAACTGATTTTTGAGCACTGTGTCTGAGCACCGCTATGCCTTGAATACCTTTTGAGAATATGCGTATGCGATCGTCTCGAGTCGCGACCGCCAGTCGAGTGCAGTGCGGATGCCACGCCAAACAACGTACCTGAAAATTCAACCCTTTTCAGTCACGCTCGACTAGAATTACAGTTTAGTCTCACACACAGGATGAGATAATGGCGCAGCGATGTGCGGTAGTACCAATGCAGTGGCCCAGTCTCTGGTAGCGGCGATGTCAGCCACCGAGCCCGATCCCAACAGCGGCAATGCTTCGTAGAGCGACATCCTTCTCTCGACCAGATCCAGCATCCCGGTGATTCTGCGATCGAGACAAAGCATCAGAAAAAATTGGGAATCCAGAGAAAACACAAACGAGCGCCACGGAAGGCAGACTACCTGGTTGCTATCCAGTGAACGATTTTGGTAACTTCCCTCGGGTCTTCGGAGCCGGTTATTCTGCAAGCTTCGACGAAGCCTTTCTCTCGCCACGTACTGGCGATCTTTTTGAAAACGCTGTCTTCCACGCGAATGAACAGATCGCCGGCTCCGATGGTTCGTGACGATTCACGAGTGGCGAGCATGTCCGGAGTGATATTGACATCGGGATAATCGCGAACGTACATGGCGAAAGGCTGCGTCTCTTCGTGCAGATGATTTTTGTCGCAGTAAGCCGGCGAACCGGACAGAAAACCGACCGTGGCATCGTTTCCGAATGAAGGATTCGCAAAATCCCCCAGAGACGTTATCTTCAACATTTCTTTGGTTATTATCTAAAAACAATCTTTTACAAAAACATGGAAACCGGTTAAATAGCAATTATTCGAACGATACACGACTCGGAGGTTAGGTGTATCAATCGATCGTTACAACGCTCAAAAAGATCAAACAAACATATCGAATAATCGAATAACATCCTCCAACAATCATACATACGCAAACTAAACGAATTACGACGTAAAAACAGCCAAAATAATTAATTCGCAAATATCACAAGTATTGGAGTACGCGTTTCGTGTAGCGAGTGTGGCGCCACGCGTGGCCGCCATTGTGGGCGAGATCGAGACGCGCGGCGCGTTTGAATCGCCGGTTCGTCGAAGATTCGGTTGCCATGGCAACAACTTCAGCGTCCTGGAAAATCAGCTGTCCGCCCGATAATAGCGCGTGTGCTCGTGTTCCAACATCGAAGTTTCGCGTCTCGTGATAAGCTCCCAGTCCATCCGACGCATTTGGTCCCACGACGTAAAATCCCCACGAAATCACCGTCGACATAACCTTCGAGGGTGGAAAAAAAAAAATAACATATTCACGCGGGTTGCGAATTTCGAAATCGCACATCCGTACGGTTGAAACAAGCCGATATAATGAAAAAAGAAAAAATGAATTATCGATGACAGATAACAACGTTTTCGCACGAGCTTAAAGACAACAAGATTGTAATGACCATAAAGTCAAAAGTTGAAAAAAAATGGGCGAGAGTTATTCAACAATAAAAACAAATTTCGCTGAAATTCAAGATGGCGGTCAACGCGGGAGGTTCGAAGTCCCGGAAACTGGTACTCAGACTGTCAATGACCGCCCGCCTGTATCATTGGAACAAGAAAAAATGATTGTTGGCAATTTATGCGATTTCAGGTTTATTATTATTATTATTATTTTTCTTTTTTAGATTTCCCGGACTGTGCTACTCCGGTTGATCGTGAAAAGCGCATCGACCATAGTCCATGGAGCTTCCGGCGACAGTGGTAGAGCGGTGTTAGCCGAGCGCGCACCAGAGTCCAAGCGCGCGCGATCCGCGGCAGCGAGGTGGGCGGCGGGAGCGAGGGGGCGGCGGGGGAGGGTCGAGAGGGAGCAAGCTCTCGGGGTGGGGAACCGTGTGCGCGAGAGGGGTGGGGTGGGGACCGCAGTGTGCGGTCGCAACTCGGCCGACTCGGGTGGGCACCTCACAGACATCTCGTCTTCTGCTTCGCGACGATAGACAGACACACAATTCGCGTAACGCAATTACATTATTAAAGAACGCAAAAAATTATCAAAGAACGAAAAATAATTCATTAACGCGACGAATCACGAGATTCTGCGACAAAAGAAACAAAATATACCGATCAAACGATAATTCACGAGAAAACAATAAAAAAAAATACACTATATCGTGAGATTAAACTCGGTTTGATCATTCGCAAACGTGAGTTAACGTTGAACGTTACGAAAAATCAACGACAATCGTTGATCACGTAGTTGACTCGAATATCCCGGAGAACCGTCTCCTTCGTGCTCCGTTATAAAAAAAAATAAAAAAAAAAAATAAAAAAAAAAGAATAAAAATGCAAGCGCGAAGGCAGTGCGCGAACGTGCTTTGCACGATGTCGTACGTAAGCGAGGGTCGGCCTCGTTGCCGTTGCAGCTGGTGCTGAAACGATAAGACGAAATTTTTTTTTCTTATTTTTTTTTGTTTCTTTTTTTTTCTTCTTCGAAACGCAAGAAAAAACGAACAATAAATAACGATAAACAATAATCGGGGTCGGAGTTGTTATCGTCGACGAAACGACAACGTTAGAGCGTGAGGGAGCGGGACCATCCCGGTCTCCTCCTACGAGTTATGGGCAAGGGTTACAAACGAAAAACCCGATGGAGAACCCTGGACATTGGCGGTGAGTTTGATCATTCGACTCATCATCCCCCATTTCCACATCCATCTTCGGCCCCGCGCGTCCTAAAATTGCAGATTTTTGTCAATGCTCCCAAAAGAGAAATCGCTGAAAAAATACGAAAAATTTTTGACGTTCGGTTTTTTTTTTTTTTTTTTTTTTTTTTGCTTTTCAACCCAACACGCACCCGACACATTTACCCTTAATTATTTTCACGTTTACCTCGACACCCCTTTCCGCCTCACTACACCTACCCCCCCCCCCCCCCAAAAAAAAGAAAAGTAAGAACTAATGAGACCAAAAAGAAAAAAAAACAAAAATTACATCAGACAGCCTCCGAGCGGAGAATTTGGAACGCGATGATATATATATATGTATAACCATACGCACATATATAAATATACGCACGAGCGTGTGCTGTGTGTGTGTGTGTGTGTGTGTGTGTGTGTGCATGAGAATATATTTTGCAATCGATTCCCAGTGGGCTCGATTGGACGATGTGAAGTTTGATTACGACGATATATATATTATCTATGTATTATCTACATATATATATATGCAGAAAAAAAGGGTTTGGAAGGCCGAATATTCCGTGCCACGATCGGAGCGTTATCGCTACGATAAGACGTAGATTCGCGTCTCCACACACACACACACATGCATATGTACACACACACACTCACACACACACACACTTACTCCCCAAAACTATCGTCCAAAAAATGTGTTATCGTTGACCAATGACCTCTTTTTTTTTTAATTTTTCGATCATTGTTTTGATTTATTTATTCTATTCGCGTGTTTTCGAAATTAACGAAGACGACGACGACGACGACGAGAGGGATGAAATGAGTGTCGATGAGGGACGAACGTGTCGATCGCACGTCTCGAGACCTCGGGGTGGGTGAGGGGGCGGGCGGGGGTTGATTTTTCGCCGACGTTGCAACCTCCCGACTCGTTCGACGGTTGATTCCCGTGAATCAATCGAGATTTCGACTGAAACGTGAACGAACGAAATAAACGTTATCGTTACGTTCGCTCGATGACGAATTTTCTCGTTTACATTTCTTTTTTTATTTTTCTTCTCGCTCACGTTGTATCTTGTACGAAATTTATTTATTTTTCGTTGGTATGCGTGTGGAAGAAGATTCGTGTACTCACTGACGTTCGACACGAGATCGAATACGATAAACGAGTTGTATTCCCATTGTATTGCGTCTGCCCTTGGCTCGAGTAAACATGATCGAAAAAAAAAAAAAAAAAAAAAAAATACGTTATATCGTTGCTGAGAATTATTGTCGCGATGAGCCAGACTGCCCGACGAATTGTTATCATCGTGCGAAGGCTTCATCACTGGTCGTCGCGCACTTGTGAACGTTGTGTACATATATATATATACATTTTTCTTAATTTTTTTTTCGCATTGTCGACGTTTCGCGTGATGTAAAACGGATATACCGAGGCTTGTGAGCGTCAAGAATGTCGGAGACTCCGTCGTTTTTCTTTTTTTTTTCCTAGATTGTTTTTTTCGCTCTCGTTTCGTTTGCGGGTTTTTGCGTACGTCGAAGACACACGTTAAGCACGTGAGACGTATGATCGTCGTTTTAACTCAGTTGTTTGTACGGAGAACGAAGACGCTCATTATTGTTTAAAAAAAAAAACATTATATTTTTTTTCTTTACATTTTTATTTTTCGTATTTTCGTGTTTTTGCGTCTGGTTGTTCGGTCGAGAAAGAGAGAGAGAGAGAGAGAGCCAGCCGGTCGACTTCGGCCGGGTATAGCTCTCGGCCGAAGCATCGATCCGCACGCCCTCGTCGGTACGTTATATGTACTCGTCTCTCCGCGTACACGTACGGAATGGAGCTATCTTCCTCGTTGTGGAGATTCCCCGTGTGCGCTTCTTCACTCGTTACACCTGCGCTCTACGTCATCGACTCTATACGAAGATAGTAAATAATCCGACCTCGCGGCATGCTCTATCTCGCCTTCTCTCTCTCTCTCTCTCTCTCTCTCTCTCTCCCTCGCTCTCTTGCACGATGCCCTTAGGGAACCAAGTCCCAGAGCACGAAATAAACACAACACAATCAATTAATCAATCTCCGTGTCTCTCCGTTCCTCGCTCTGTCTCGTTCTCTCGACCAATCGCGAGCGCCCTCGCTCGCGCCATCTCCCACCAACGACGCGTAACCCTCCACGCGTTTCGTCCACCTCGAAATCGCGATTCGCGATTTTTCCCGAACCACTCGACCGATTTCGATCGAACCGGCGTCAATCTACGCGCAATCGTGGCAAGAATCGTTTGGGCCCTCATTCGTTTCCCAAATCTCCATGGATCACGAGATATCGCGAATCTCGTTTCACAACTGTGACAACTTCGCACTCGTGTTGAATTGGGAGCTAGATTCGATGATTATAAGTAAACGCTCATCGATATGCAATAAATTACAGTCAAAGTTTCATTCGAACATCGGGATACACACTCGGTTGATTCACAAAAGATCGATGCATCAGTAAAAAAAGAAAATGACGAAAAAAAATGACAAAAACATGCAACCGATCCATGTGGCCCCGGTCTCTCACGCACAATTGCCAAATGCAACGAGCGAGTTTCGTAATGTGCATTAACCCACACGTCCGCCCTCGCGCGACGCCAATAGTCAAGCAGCTGGGTAGCTGCTCGATCCATTCGTCTATTCTCTACTATTCCGTGAACGATATATATATATATGTCTGTGACGTGCGGTTATAGGCCTCGGGTTCGCACGTTGACAACGAAGAAGCGGCCGCAGCAGCAGCAGCAGCAGCGGTATAGCATCATCAGCTGCAGCGTGTTGCAAAGCCGCTCGTAAAATCGGGCGAGGCTGGGGGTAACGAGACCATCGTTATCGGGGACGAATCTACTTCCCGTGGTTCGCGCAAAACGTTTCGTATTCTCCACGTCGATGATCTCGCGCAACCGTCTCGTACACAGGTCTCCGAACAAATTATGCAAGACGTTTCTTTTTTCTTTTGTTTTTTTTTCCCCAATAAAAAACATTCGTTGCGGATGCGTAAAAAAAAAATGATTTGTATTCATTTGATTACCGACCGCGAGAGTTTAAGTTCAACGATTTCGATTTCGTGCATTTGATTATCCGTGAGATGCACCGTGAAAAATTCAGTCATCACGATGTTTACGACGGTGAGCACGAGATTGAGTCTCTCGTTAACGTCGCGTAACACTCGGATTGCCGTGCGTTGCGCAATTTCATATAATTGTGAAAAAAAAAAAAAAAAGAAAAAAGAGAAAAAAAAACTTGCCGAGCCAAGATACTATACGTGTCTAACGTTGCTGATGATGATTTCTCGACAATGTCGCGCTGACGCCAAGTTCTTCGCACGGACGATTTCATATTTCTCCGTCCAATTATTATTTCATTTGCGCGCACAAACGGTGGACTCTATACTATATACAGTCTATATGTAGTCTATATATAAACTATATATGCCCAATTCCATATACAGTTTATATATATATATAATTTTTTAACTTGGGATAGGTACGCCGATCTTGGGAGTATAAGCGTCGGGCAATAAGGAGTAATGGTTTATCGGACCCGACCGAGTCGGTCCAAAGTCGCTTCGTTCCACTGCGAATCGCGACACACATCGCGAGGCGCCTCGATCACCGTCGTCCGGTACCGTTACTTACACGTTCGATAAAAAAAAAAATCAACACTCTTTCCACACCTATCATTCCCATTGAACACTTCGCAAACACGGGCGAAATTCTTTGACCTCGTATATCATCTAAAAAATACATACATTTTGTATAGACATATAATTTGTAATTATGTGAACTTTGTGTGTTGGAATTTGTTTATCGATTTTATACAGTCGATATACAGAACGTATGTGACATGGAATTTGCCAGAATGTACGTATATATGTATATACATATATATATATATATATATATATATTTTTATCTCAACAATAATTCAAATGTCACACACCGTTACCAGTGAATTTAACGGAGATAACGTTGCCCGATTAATTCTAATGTTCAAAGTTCGAGGATGTATATATCGATGTTATCGACAGTTCCGACGTGCAAAAATAATGTACATTGGCAATGAATTTGACAACGAATTATTTTGTAATCGTGTGAATTTGAATTATTGCGTAAAAGTTGTATCGTCCGAATGAGCAACGAATGCGTGGCCACAAAAAAATTATCACGACCGTGAATAATATTGAAACCCATCGATTGTCAGACCGCAAAAATAGTCATGATACAAAGATATGAAATACATTTTTATCGAAAAAAAAAAAAAAAAAACAAATGCACAAACGTAAGAACGTTCAAAAACGTAATTAAATAACGATGGAAAGGAGAACGAAACAAAAGTTTTCGATTTCCGCGAACGAAAAGTTATGTTATCATGATGGCTCGAGGACGGAAGAATCGCGACGTTGGTAGCACACGCGGCGGTGTAGCTCTATATAGCCCGGCGACACTCGCCCGTGGAAGAGAGCATCAATCGATACGACGATGTGCAGCGGCGGTCTCTAACGTGGGCTGCCCCCGGGTTCAGATTCCAGATAATACACGATCGCTGCAGCAATAATGCATTTATAGCATCGCGCTGTACACACGTTACAACGTCTCGAATGGCAATGGAGGAAAATTAAATCGACGACTTGCCCCTCGATGCATCGGTCAATTTTTTTCCCCATCTTCATTGTTTTTTTACGAAACTTTGCTCATCATACTCATTGGTTATTCGGCCGATGGATATATAATTGTGCGTTACCACATGACGTTCGGGTATATATATATATATATATATATATATATATATATATATATATGTATATAATAAAATGAAATATCGTCGTGTTGAGGAGTCGGCAACGCGTTTGACATTAGCAACGTCGGTTCACGCTCCAATTGTTTCAAACGCAATTTTACTCGTCGTGGATAGGCTTTTCCGCGCGTAGCGCAATCCATCGAGCTTTTTCACTGACATTGACGAGACTCGCGGGGGACAAGATTCGAAAGCGCGTTTTACGATGATTTACGGAATATATCTCGAATATAGACTCGTCGTTGTTACGCACATCGTGCTAAGTTTTCGGAATATCGAATGACCGATTGTACGAAAATATATAATTAGTGGCCCACGAACGAAAATTAACTGAGAAAAAAAAATAATAAGGATAACCAACGACTTTTGTAGACTTTTTTAAATTTTTTTATAAAATCCACAAATTTTCGGTTAGAATAATTATAAAAAAATCGTCACATTCCAAGTGTAAATGTGCGTGTCGGTGTGTGTGTGTGTGGAAACATGAGAAGAGGTAATTGACTTATCACGCATTGTCTCCTCGCGTATTCGCGTTCCAATGAAAATAGATCCCGAGGACCTGTACCCAGAGTCGTAGAGCCAACGATAAATTATATCGGTTGGTTCACCGATAGAGCGCTATAATTATTTTCCCCACATAATTGAGCGAGTTGACGATGACGATGTTGCTCGGGGAGGGAGGAATTCAACGAGGTCTCGGTTAACCGTTGAATGAAACTAATATTAGGTTATACCGATTCATAATCATCCGCGGTCAAGAACAACGGGTTGTTTCTGATCTGCGGCTCATCGTTATACGCCAGCCAATGCGATCTTACCGACGCATTTGGATAAAATATGACAATGGCTTAGAGATTTTTATCAAATTATTTTGTTTATTCCAGAAAAAAAATTGAAAAAAAAATCCGTGACCTCGAACTCATGGATGTTTGATATCGCGTTATCGACTACATATATTGTGTGACGTTCGAGCAAATGTAGTTGCGTGTGTGTGTGTGTGTGTTGCGTCGGATGCTAAGTCACACGACGATCGCGCCAAATGTGATTGCGTCACAGGTTAGCCGATAGAGCGTATATTATGCGTGCAGTTTCGTCGCGTTATTGTTAAACGCGACCGGCGACCACGTCGAGTACAATAGAGATGCGGAGAGAAAGCCAGATAAAGAGAGAGAGAGAGAGAGATGGACGGATGGAAGGAGGGGATCGCGAGTCCGACAGTTTACCGACCGCATCTCGTACAGGCCGGTTGCCACCGGACTATATAACGACCATCTCGACGAGCCAGAATTTTCATTCATCCCCATAATTCATCCTCACGTTACACTTCGAACCGTTCGCCATTTGTTTTTTTTTTTTTTTTTTTTTTTCGACAGCTCAACGACGTTCCCACGTGACCACGCGATTATAATTATAATTCGCGGGAACGAAAGTTCATATATTCACCATTGTTCGATCGGTAAATCCCGTCCGTCCTTGATCGTCGATGACGCGGTTACCGGCTCGTTTTCCGATTAATCGACGGCGGCGAAAAAAAAAAAAAACACACACACACAGGCATTTCGAAGAGTATGAAAGTGCGCGATGTGATTTCGCGCGTTTATCGAGATCGAATTATCATCGGTTGAAAAAAATTCTAATCGAATGGAAATATATTTCGGTTACGGAAAATTTCGTTGATGAGAATGCGAGTTTGATTCATAACGCCCTCTCAAGTTTAAAAACAAAAAATAAATATATGTTTTATGAGAATATTTTGCAATGAATTTTATGTGTGTCGTAACTTCGATGAAATATATTATTTTCCACGAGTTTGAACGTATATAGCTGTTGGCTCGTGTTTTCGCGATGAACATGTGTTTACGATAATTAACCAGCCGCAACGAGCGAGATTCGAACGAAGCGATGCGAAAAAAAAATTAAATCTTATTCGATGGTTGCGATGAAACGTCTTGTTTATGGAATAATATCGAAATATAGATACGAAGATTTTGTACAGAAGACCATGAGTGAGAGAGAGTCAGCGCTATTATCGGTTGTTGCGGTGGGAAAGAGAACCCAGCTGAATATATACCTCACATCGACTTAACTCGACTAATTTTTTATTATTATTTTTTTTTTTTTGTTATTGAAGCAGCGTTAAAATGGACTGAATACAAAGTTCGGACTGTTGAATTTTTGTAGTTTTCAGCGTATATGTATATGCGAAGCGACGAGCAAAGCGAAGTGCGTGTGAGCGATGAATTAGCGAACGAGAGTAAAATCTTCGGGGTTGGGAACGTCGGACGTTAAAATGGTGAGACGAACGACGGGCGGACACCGTCGGACGCGTCTGACGTGACGTCGATGAGTCGCGGGGTTGACGATGGGCATGTGACTGTCAAACCTCGTGGCTTCTCTCGTTCGCCGACGACAAAAACCCGCTCGCGCTGCTATTCATAACTGATGCATCGCGTGCGTGAGCGTCCGGGCGAACGATTTTCTGGCGTCGATTTGCGATGCCGGAAAACAGAGACAGGGCGCATCAACTCACGTACGAAATAATAGTACGAAATAATATATTCCCGAAATCACGATTTTCGACGTTGTCACGTTTGCCGAAGTTTCGTCGTAACGCATAATCATAAAATATCGAAAAATAGAGATGTTACATATAGGATATAATGTTTTTTTCTTTAACTTCTTTAATCGCTCATATTGAATATTGAATATCGAAGGTCGATCGATCTGTATTTGTCTTGTGAACTGTGAAACAATTTTAAAAAATATATATGGACCATTCTAACGAATATAGGCATCGGTTTGGATGACCCGCACTCAGAATCTTTTCAATTTTTTTTAGCATGTAGTCCTTGATGACCTGTATGGACCTGAATTTCTTCAGATTTTTTCCTACATTATTTTAGCCGTAGTAATTATGGGCATTTCGTCACATTTCTGTTTTTCTTTTTTTTTTCAATTTTATCTCGAAGTATTTTATCGCAAAATAAAAATTACACTCAGAGGGCATTTCAATGTGAAATTATCTCAACTTTTCGAAAAAAATATTGAAAAAAAAATTCAGACATGCGCAATGCCTGAAAAATAGCTTTTTATGATCAAAGCTCGATTTTACGAGCTTTCGGTTAGTCAAAAATGAAAATAAATATTTTTTTCGAAAAGTTGAGACAATTTCACACAGAATGCATTCTAAGTGTAATTTTCCATTTTGCGATAAAATACATCGAAATTAGATTGAAAAAAAAAAAAAAAGGAAAACAGAAATGTGACGAAATGTCCATAATTACTGCAGCCAAAATAATGTAGGAAAAAATCTGAAAAAATTCAGGTACATACAGGTTCCATCAAGGATTACATGGTCAAAAAAAAATTGAAAAGATTCTGAGAGTAGAGATGACATGTAGAGGCTTTTACGGAATGATAAAATCCAGTGGCCGTGAAAACTTCATAATTATCTTCAAATTTTTCGGCACGCACGTGTCATACGTCCTTAATACCGGCTCTCGGCGTTTCTCGTCGCAGCGCCGCGGCAGTGGCAACAGCAACGTTGCCCGGTAGTTGCGTAACGATAAACAGAGATGACCGGGGCGAGACGGAACGTCGAGGTGGGGGTTGATTGATAAGCGCGTGTCTCGGTACGCGCTCTCGTCGTCTATGCGATCACGGCGAGGTCTACGATCTTCATCGCAGTCGGCTCACGTGCGCCTATTTTTTTTTTTCGCTTCGCAACTGCTCGGAGTCGATGTGTCCGTGCGAGGTAGGCCATTTTACCCGACGTCTCGGGCGGAAGCTCGTCGTCGCCCTCGCCTTCGTTTCCCCTCGTCTCACGGGGTGTGGGAGGCAAGTACGAGACGAAAGAGCGCAGACAGACCGGCCGGCCAGACCCCACGGTGGTCCCCCCCCTCCCCCACCCCCTCGCCGGCACACACAGTCAGATTCTTCGCCTGCGGCAACGATATCGGAGAATATGTACTCGGGTTGCTAGGTAGTTGATCGATCCGAACGTTTCGCACAACCCGCAGACAGTCACGTGGATTGTGAGACCTCTGTACATATATATTATATATATATATATAATTATATATATATAATATATATGTATGTATGGACCATTCCACGGAATGTAGGCATCGGTTTGGATGACCCCCCCCCCTTCAGAATCTTTTCAATTTTTTTTAGGATATAGTCCTTGTTGACCTGTATGTACCTGAATTTTTTCAGATTTTTTCCTACATTATTTTGGCTGTAGTAATTATGGACATTTCGTCACATTTCGGTTTTTCTTTTTTTTTTTATTTAATTTCGAAGTATCTTATCGCAAAATAGAAAATTACACTTAGAATGCATTTCCGTGTGAAATTATCTCAACTTTTCGAAAAAAATATTTATATTCAGTTTCGACTAACCGAAAGCTCTTAAAATCGAGCTTTGATCATAAAAAGCTATTTTTCAGGCCCTGCGCATGTCTGAATTTTTTTTTCAATATTTTTTTCGAAAAGTTGAGATAATTTCACACGGAAATGCACTCTGAGTGTAATTTTCATTTTGCGATAAAATACTTCGAGATAAAATTGAAAAAAAAAAAGAAAAACAGAAATGTGACGAAATGTCCATAATTACTACAGCCAAAATAATGTAGGAAAAAATCTGAAAAAATTCAGGTACATACAGGTCATCAAGGACTACGTGCTGAAAAAAATTGAAAAGATTCTGAGGAGGGGGTCATCCAAACCGATGCCTATATTTGGTAGAATGGTCCATGCTGTATATCAGAGTGGGCCTCAGCGAGAGTCGCACATTTTTAGGGTTGCGTAGAAATCGAATGGGACGTTCGTGGAAAGCCCCATGTACATTTGGAGCACAATGCTGCTCGCGTAGTTGCAGTTAGCTGCCAAAAGTTCCAGCAGATGTCCCGATCATAGACCGGTACCGTTTGGCACCGATCAACGACCGAGGCCCGTTGCTCTTTGCCGGTATCACCGCCTCGAAGCTTTACGCGTGTTACCCCTGTCTAGACGCGCCCCCCCCCCTCCACCCCCAACCGGCCATCGTCCGGTCTATACGAATTTCGCGACACTTGCACTCTCACCAAGTCCGAGCTATGTTTTTTTTTCTTCCTTCGTTTTTTTTTCGTTGTATTCCCGGTTTCCTTTATTTATTTGGCGAGTCTTCAGATTTTTTTTTTTTTTTCTGTCGACGTTACATTGTCATGATCGCGACCCCGTGTGGTGGCGTTGATTGTGATCGGTAATTCATAATCATCAATTCAATGAAAATGTATATTAAATACTTTTCGGACCAAATGATAATGAATTTTACCGTAATTATTAAACATTTAAAATCCTCGTGAAATAATAATTCACGCAAATTGATCATAATTGTAATATAATTGTGAAAAATATTGATTCTTGCACGATAATTAATCATAATTATTTATTTGCAAAAATTATTTAAAATACATTTTCATCGAATGTATGCCCATCCCTGTTTTCAATTTCGTATGATCATGAACTATTGTAATTTTTACGGTTCCGTACCTCCGAAGGAAAATAAAAAGCGTGTATATATCTATATATATGGTTCGTTGGGTGTCTGGTTAGGAGACTGACTATACCGGCTGTCCGCTACCATGAAGCGATTGTCGAGTCCAACGGTGTCACGAGAGCATGCTCGAGACTTGGACTGGCTTCCCAATGAGGATTACTATCTTCCCTCAGTCTGACCGGTCTCTGTTACTTTATGCTTCTTCGACTCGATGTGCAAAAAAAAAAAAAAAAAAGAAAAAATATATATACATATATTTTCTAATTTATTTTCAACGCTACACACATATACGTCAAAACATATGAGAAAAATCAACAGTCCCGGTGATTTTGTGTTTTCCATTTTGTTTTGTCGGGTTCTAAGGCCGACGAACCGAAAATTCTTATCTAATCTTTGGCACGCGAAGACGACGAAACTATAGTTATTCCCCGGAGAGCTCAGTGGCAGTTCGTTATCACTGACACGAGCAAACTAGAATAATCTTCGTTTTATCATAAGTAACGTGAAAAAAAAAAAATATATATATATATATATGTATATATCTTCGGACCAAGGTTCATTGTTGAGTTAACGATTCGTACGCGATTCATCGAGTCTGATTGGGTCGGCAGGTGAATGCAGCTGCAAATCCGCTCGAATTTTCGCATTAATGAGATACGGATGGCCAAACGACGAAACCGGGTTGTCCGATTCGAAGAATGGGCGAGACCAACCTCGCTTTTCTGGATGAAATCCAATTTTCTTATCATTATTATTATTACCATGAATGCTAACAATAATAACATTATTATTATTACTCAAAGAAATAAATTCATCTTTTAAGGTCTCGTTTGACACGATTCACTTGCACCGTGCCGTGAAACTGACACGCCAGAGAGTCGCGGTGACTCGCGAAGCTCGCACGGAAATGCGAGAAAATATTCGTGGCAAAGTATAATAACCAGCGAGTAAATCTCGTTGATTATGCGTAGAACGCGCATTAAATCAATATATAATATATATATACATATGCACATGCGTTAACCGTGTGTACATAAGTTACACGCGCAATCGTAGGCAGAAAGCTTTGCAAAGTGGATGGATTTACGAGGTCGCGTTTGGCTTGCGCGAGAATGAGAACAATGGTAGATGAATATATATATATAGAGAGCTTTGACTCGCAACGTTGCGGTGATGATGACTCGAATGAGTTTACGATTACGCTTTATCGTTAATCCCGACAATGGTAATGTGGAAAAAGTACATTGTGATCAGAGATGGGCATTCCATTCAATGAAAATGTATTTCAAATACTTTTCGAACCAAATGATAATGAATTTTATCGGATTTATTGAATATTCAAATTCATTGTATAATAATAATTAACGTTAATTGACCATAATTATTACAGAAATGTGAAAATATTGATTCCTCCATGATAATTAATCATGGTTATTTGTTCGAAAAAGTATTTTAAATAAATTTTCATTGAATGAAAATGCCCATCCCTGATTGTGATATGATTCTTCGGTCATGAGAGGCATGCGAGTAACCGAATTATTCGTGATACAATTAAATAAGTGTCTAACTTTGCAAAACTTTTAGACACAAATATGAGCTCAGAGACGTGAAAAACGTTTCGGTCCAAGAAACGCATATCGAGGTCGTAATTCTGCCATCAAAGATCATCCGCGCATCGTTGAGGCTGTGTGTGTGCCACAAACGCTCGCGGAGAGTTCGTCGCCATTGATCGAAGCAACGAAACCCACGCGACGAATGTTACTCCCTCTTGAAAGCTTCACCCGCCACCCGCCACGAGACAATGATTCTCGAAGCTCTCGCGCAAGCTTTCGAAGGTGCGCGAAAACGTTTTGCGAACGGACGTATGTTTTCGACAATGTGCCTAGCCCGGTTCTATAACGGTCTCCAACGTTCCAAATCACTTTTGTGTGTGGCTCTGTGGTGTCGGGCCATCTCGCGATGGCTTCGGCTCGCGAACTTCTCCGACTCTCTCTTCGTCTTCTTCTTATTCGCAACCACGAGCGCGTCCACGTCGTTGCGGCTCGTCGGGTCTTTCGTTAGCGAATTGCGAGGACCATAGCATCGAGAGTGGAACAAGAAGAAGAATAAGAAGGAAGTGTCGCTGTATGAGGGCCGGCAGGGGGGGGGTGCAATGCAGCAGTACAGAAGAGAAAGGTATGGAGGAATGACTCCGACTCTTCTCCGTGTCTATTCTTCATTTTGTCCCCTCCCCCCCCCCTTCCTCCTTCTGACTCGCCATCGTGTCACCTTTTAGACGTTGTCATTCCTGTCTTACAACGCTTTTCGCGGGACGTGTGCACCGAGACTTTGTCGTTGCTTTTTTTGCTGCGTTCGACAGACGCAACGATAAACGTCGGTGAACCGAGAGAGACCCAGTCGTTGGCCACTTTGCGCCAGATGAATTTTATTCATTTATTTATTTGCTAATCCAGTGGTGAAGCGTCATGAATCCATTATTTATTCATATTAATTACTTTGGGTACCCCGAGTAGTGGTACTCAATATGCCAAGTGCTTGGGGCACCCCAAGTACCGTTATTCGGGGTATTCTTAGTGCTTGGGGTGCCCTGAATACCGGTATTCGGGGCACCCCAAGCTAACTGAGGTTACCCCAAGTACTTAGGGTGCCCCGAGTACCGGTACTTGGGGGACCCCAAGTACTTAATACGTCAAATACTCGGGGTACCCCAAGCGCTTGATGTGTCAAGTATACAACTAGCCGTGAGGTCTTCCGTGGTCTGTCTCGTCATCCAGAAATAATAACGTGTCCGAAGAAGCACCGTCGTGTCGGGCGTTCAC
Organism: Diplazon laetatorius; assembly: GCA_963662125.1. Taxonomy (NCBI): domain Eukaryota; kingdom Metazoa; phylum Arthropoda; class Insecta; order Hymenoptera; family Ichneumonidae; genus Diplazon; species Diplazon laetatorius. Next base: position 1,637,214 of record OY759157.1, on the reverse strand, counting down.
CGAGTGTGTCGTCCACCTCGGCGGCGAACTCGAGGCTTACTCGAGGAACTCGGTACCCAAAGGTCGTCGAGCTCGATGCGCGAGAACGCGAACGTCGCCAAAACGAACAAAACTAAACTCTGTAAAGGAAGAGAAAAAAAAAACAAATGAAAAGTAGTCGAAGACGGAAAAACGAAGATAATGGAGGGTTATAATTAGCGAACGGAAAGACGAACCCGAGTATAACGTTGTGTCCTTTCGAACTAACACGCTCTGAATAATCGACGAGATCTCGAGCTCTGCGTGTGCTTGCTCGAGGAAAAACGTTATACGTCTTCGACGTTTCGATCTTGATTGCGAACTGACGGGATGTTTTTTTTTTTTCCTTTTTCTGAGAACCGAGTGATTTCGAAAAAAATTACCACGCGACCTATTTCGCTCATAAATTCTCATCCCCGATATACTTCAGATCGATATCATGATGTTCAAAGATGAAGAAAACAAGTCGATTCTTCACGTTTTTTAACCAATCGTTGTTATTTATTTATTTATTATTTTCGAATTTTTGAACGAGTATTGAAAAAAAAAAAAATGTTGGACCGCCCACATGGCTTTGCCTGATGCGAGGAAGCAAAAATTAATTCAGTATAAGAATAAAATGCAAGCACGGACGGCAGTGAACTTTAAACTTTCGTCCTCATGTAGGGGCAGAGTTAGCGAGAGAGAGAGAGAGAGAGAGAGTCTAAGAACGCGTTATTCCTCGCGTGCTGCCCTTTTCACAAAAGTCTATAGATACGCGCGAGAGAGAGAGAGAGCGGTCGCACCGGTTCGAGTTGCTACCCTCGCTTCGTCCGATTGCATTGCCCCAGTTATCGCGTTCACTTCCGGCTCCGCTCGCGCGCGCGCGCGCTTGCGGCTTGGATGATCGTTCGTCGACTCGTCTCGCTGTCTCTCTCTCTCTCGCTCTCTCGCTCTCTCTTTCCACGAATCCCATTGTTCTGGAAAAAATCGCGCTCCGAGAATATCCGAACGTCGGACAAACATTTGCTCGTAGAAAAAAAAAAAAAATAACGAGAAAGAAAAAAAAAAGAAACGAGTTGAAAGCTGATGCAAGGCTTTTTCTTGGAATCAAGTGACCTACGATGCATAGCGCCCAATGTTTTAGTGTGTGTGTGTGAGGAAGCATTTTTTATTATCGCTTTTTTCATAGAGAAACACTTTGTGACGGTAAAACAATTTTTTTAATGCGTTGATCGACGACAAAATATATATTTATATACATATATATAAATATGGGGTGTCTCGTTTAACGTGGAACACCCCATATACACTCACCATGCGATATCGTCGCGTTAACATTTTCACGTTAACTCGGCTATGAGCTTTCAAAATAATTAAAACGTGTACAACTCGAGATCGGTTTATTATAAAAGTGTGATTTTGAAATTACGTTTCCAACTTTTATAAGCCCGCTGATCTATATATATAAAAATATATCAAATCAAGCTGTGCAATTTGAAAATTGCAATTTACTTCCTTCGAATGTCTTACGTAGCGAACGAGAGATTCCGCTATGACGATGTCGGATATTGAAAAAAAAAAAAAAAAAAAAAAAAAAAAAAAAAAAAAAAACGAAAATACCTTCTCACCGAGAAATCTTCGTCGACGGTATAAGCTTTGAGAAAATTATTTTGCCATCAACTATTCGAATGTTTGAGAGATATTTGGTTGTGTCATTGCGAAAAAAGGGTGTACAGACACGGACGAGTTAAGGTGGTGGCTCGTATAAATTCATTTCCATCCGCGATCGTTGAAGCCACGGCGCAGTCGCCGAAGGCGACCCCACCATATCGCCACACGGTGCATTCAGCGGAGGTTTGTCGAACCATCGGGAAACCACCCCCGTGCAGCTTAGTCGACCAAGGGTGGCGGCGAAAGCGCCGGACGCATGCCGCAACCTCGGCAAACCAACCTTGTCCGTTGTCCACGTGACGTCATCGCATATACATCATATATATATATATATATATATATATATATATATATAAATATATCACACACACATATAATATATATATATATGTTTGCACTTTCACACTTTTTTCACTGCTCACGAGAAAAAGGAAACAAAACCGAACAAAAATGTTAATTTTGTTATTTCCGAAAAATTGAAAAGACGGGTCGAGGGAAAATTCGTGCGACGTCGTGAAAAAAAAAAAAAAAAAAAAAAAATTGTCTCGGTACTGAGGATCCACGAGACAGCGAATAACCTCGCCGCTGTTGCACCGGCAAAATATGACGGCAATGGCGGAACGTCGATGTGTAAAAATTTGTTCACGAAATTTCGTCGACGAGTCGTTGAATCACCGGATTATATATTTTTTTTCAAATATCGTCTAATATAAAAGCATAGATTTTTAAAGACTCTGACGTGTGAATTATGGGGTAAATGTATGATGGTACTCGTTCGCGTATGCTTGGATCGCAGTGACTCAATAGTGGTAAAAAAAAACACACACACACACACACACACACACACACAAGAATTTATTTCGCAACGAGTCAATTATTTCGTTCTCATGCGTTATTGTTTATTTTTACTTGTCAGTGCGAAGTGACAACGAATGGTCCATGGAGCTCGAGCTCCCGCAAATACTCGTAATACATTAATGTCCATTATGCAAAGAAATAAAGAAAGATGAAAAAAAAAAAAATAAATGATAATTTTTGAACCAAACGAAGAAGAAAAAAATATATATTTGAACAGGCCGAAACGAAACGAATAACATGGAAACGCTAAACGAGGGGTCACGTGTTTCGATTGCGAACACCGACGAATGTGTTGTACGCAGGCTCTCTCTCTCTCTCGAAGAGTCTGGAAGGATAAGGGCGGAAATAAATTAACACACACACACATTTATACACGAAAGAGCAGACGAAAAAAAAAAAAAGGTAGATTTGGCTCGGTTCCAAAAGTCGTGGAGCCGCATGGTTATGGCGAGTGTGTGACACACGCGTTCGCCATCCGCGAGCATTGCACCATATCTATACCGGTCTGGTACACATCGGTCCGACCCGAAGATCGATTCCACCCTCGAATCGCGCCCACCCACCTCACCAACAAGCAAACACCGCTTTAACATCGATCAACCCCGACTACCCCGAAATCGTACCAACGTCGACGATATCTCCCATCCACACCAACGATTATCATCCTTGCGCAACAAAAATCATTTCCCATTCAAACACGGACGAGCCACATTACCGATTCAGAAGATCCAATCAAATCAACGACTCTTTGTTGTTTAAAAAAAAAAATATATATATTCAATCTCTTCTCGAATGTAAAATCCATTTAGGATTCGCGAATTCCAAAAATATGTTCATCCTAGATTATTGGGCCGTCGGTCGGTTGGGACCCATGTAACTATATATATGTCGATCGTAAATCTCGTTTCACGACTGTGAAATTTCGAAACGCAAATATCTCCGCGCTTGGACCAGAGTTCGGAACGGTGAAGATATATATATATGTTCGCGCAACGACGAATGCTTCGCGGGGGAAATTTCGCGTTACAACGGTGTAACGAGATCGGTTGTTGGACGTGAATTAGCGCGGTGATTAGTGTACGGGTGCCAGAAGGATTTGGCCGGACGCGCCGCCGCGGCGGCTGGAAATCTTTCGACCCGACGATGGAGGAGACGTCGTTTGGAAATTTTACGGAACGATGGAGACGCCGCGCCGGCACGGCCGCCGACGGGGGTCGTTCACCTCGTGTACCTTCGTTCTCGTCAACGGGGTTATACATATATATATTTCAGGGTGGTCGTTGAAAAATCGATTTTCCGATTTATGTCCCGAAATCGAAAGTTTAACTCGTAAAACTAAACTTCTCGAAATTTCAGCCTCTTTATCATGATGCTAAGGGGTGCCTCTTGAATGTTTATTATTATTTTTATCGACTTGAAAAAAAAAAAAATTTTATATTAACTTTTTTTTTTTTAATTTTTTTTTTTTTTCAAGTTGAACAATCTGAAGTTGACCGCAAGAAAAGAAGATGTCCTCAAATTACAGATCTCCATCTTCATATTAAAGCGTGCCCGTGAATTTTTTGGTTTATTCAATTATTTAATTTGAATTTTTTTTTTTTCATTTTAATATTAAAATGGTAAAATTGATCGTATTATTAAATAATACGATCTCTCGATAGTAGACGATTCATAAGACGTAAAAAAAATAATTTTTACGAAAATAGCTAGAAGCAAGTAAAAAAAGCTCGTAGTAAGTAAAAAAAAAAATCTGTCATATATCGAGATGTTTTTTTTTTTTTTTCCGTCTTCAAGTTCGGCCGGAAAACGTTTCGGTCGTTCGTTCACGTTGCCGAAACGCGGCAAATCGTCGACCGCATCGTTTGTACGACCGGTGTGCTATTCTAATTTCAAAAACTATTCTAGTCTCGGTAGCTCGAACGTCGTCGCGGACGTCGCAAACCATCTCGTCCCCGGTGATCATCGGGGCCCCACCTCCTCCGCGTCTCCGTCCCCCTCGCGCCCTCTGTCGGCCAGTCTCGTTTCGCGCACTGGCTGCGACAGATATTCCACAGAGTTTTCTACGGTTTTTACACGGACCGCACGATTCACGTGTCTCTATTCACAATTCAGTCTTTCATTCAACGTAAACACGAAAAAACCGAGTCTGAATCGGTAAGTTTCAATAACTCATCGCGTCAACACGCGCAATTCGAAAAGTGATCGACCCCCCGGAAACAAAGCCATTTTATTCGTTCACGTTTCGGTGATCGAACAAAATTTAATATCGGAAATTATTTTTAAAAAAAAATTCATTATTATTTAATTTAAAAAAATGGGATTGAAACTGATCTCTTTTTCTTCCCCATTTTTAGCATTTTTTCCATTCAACTTAAATTTCAAGACTGAACGAAAATTTCTTCTGTTTCTGAAAAAAAATTCGATTGCAAAAATAAAAAAAAAAAACGTATGCGGAAGATCAAAAAGAGAGATGAAAAACTTGTTTTCCATCTTCTTCCTCTTCTTTTTTTATTTCGAATTAATAAATCGAAGGTGTCCGGTGTCAGGACCAGCGTGAAACCGGATGTAGATCGATCGGCCGAGAGGCGATAAATAACAAGTTCGAAGAGACCGCGAGAGGTTGTCGGGGAAAACGAACGAAAATTGTGAGATGCAGTGGCGCCGTCAACGCAAGATCACCCACGTGATCGGCTCGTCCAATCACGTTCTGCTCCTAGCGCGGTACCAAGACGGTACGGTCACAAACGAGATTGACAAGTTCGATTTCAACAATCGAAAATTATTTATTACATATACATATATCATATTATATATCAGTGTCGGGCAAATCGGTACTCGATGGGCAACCAATAACAAAGATTATAAATATTTTTGTGACCAAACTCCGAGGAAAAAATGTACAAAAGTATTTTTTTCGTATTATATTTTGTATACACACTTGAATCAAAGATGTACCGAGAGCTGCCCAACACTGTTATACACAATGCACATAGTAATAATTGTAATTTCGCCCATTTCGTTACACTATCGAGCATTGATTAAAAAAAAACTAGTTAAGTAGCCTGCTGGACAGGCAAATGATAGTGTTCCCTAGTAACTACGTCTACGTTACTTGAAAATGGAAAAAAGGGCTCGAGGTTGATTGTTGAGAATGAACGAGAGGTCTTCCCGATTCTGTCGAAACGTTTTGTACATATATACCCAAGTGGAAAAAAATATATATAAACAATTGATAGATTATATTCAGAACTGGTCACATATTTTTTATACGCAAACTATACATAATTTGCATAGATACCATAAGTATCTATGGTATCCCTGCAGATTATGTATAGTTTGCATATAAAAAAAACATATGGCTACTTCTATATATAATCTATGAATTGTTTATATATATATTTTTTCCCACTTGGGATATATCTATCGCGTGTTCGCGTCGATGCATCATGCACTGGCTTGCGGTGTCACTGGGTTGCGCTTGTCCAAGTGACTCTCGAGAACCTTGTGCCAGGCATCGACGTTGAATTCTTTCTGTCCGAAGTTTGTACGCGCGTCCAACCGAGTGTCACAATCGCCAATCGGCGGGCCAACTCGCGGCACAGATATAAGTCGCGCCCGCGCGTTTTGCACCTGTGTGTATGTTTGTGTGTGTGTGTGTGTGTGTGTGTGTTTGAGCCAGCGGGACTGCACCCAGCCGGGTCATTGAGCGCATTCCCAATCGTTAAATAATTGTGATAGCGCGGATCGATCGAACATCGAGAGAGTTCACTTCGACATTGGTCATCGTTGAATATTCATAGCTCATTTTATCGTTAACCAATTTTTCATCATGTCGTTGACATTTAATTTCTATTTTCATTCGAAAAAATGTATTCATTGATTCATTTTTTACCCAAATCAACGAAACGAAAAATAATATTACACATTGTGCGTGTTTAAATTATTTTATTTGATTTACTTATTTTTATCTAGCAGACTATTTAGATTTGAATAACGCAGAATTAAAATTGTTGTTGTTGTTGTTTTTTTTCAATTGTTGCAGCTCCACCGGGCGAGGAAGACGAGGAGGAGGGAAAACGAAATGGTTACATCCGGGGACAGGAAAATGGAACGAGTTCGCGAAACGGTCAGACCGGTCACAAATCCGGACGTACGGATTCAGCGGGAAGCACGACGAGCGATTACGCGAGCGATTACGCGAGCATCGTATCGAGACCGAGACGTTACGATACCGTTGGACCCCCGTCCCAGCCTAAAGTCATATTCGACGAGAACGAGTACACGAGAATCACCACCCCGCGACAAGATGTTTTGTTCAAAAAGGGATATCTGTCGCGTAAAAAAGTTTCGGCGAGTACGGCGAGTACGAGCGCCACACCGTCGACGACCGAGAGTCAATCGGCTTCTCATTCGACCGCAGGTAACGTCGCGATTAATTTTTTGTTTTTTTTTTTTTCGTTCTTTGCTTCCTTATAAATGAAGAGCTATGTGACGGTGGGAAAATTTTGCCCCAAAATTATGCAGACGTGCAGCTCCGTAATTCCTTCTTCGACTCTAATTTTCGCGATGATTTAAGCTGCGACTCGGATTTGATGTCGTTTTCAAATTCCCAAAAAAATTTTGGGATACCGGTCTAAATCGTTCTTGACAATGAGATATGTGCCCAAGGTTAGTTGGTATTGCATTTGGACCAAATCCATCGATGAGTTTTGATTTTATGATATTTCGAATTTTTCCAAAAATCATATTTGTCGCTATAACTTTCGTTAACTTTGACCAATCGAGTTCCAAATTTACAAAAGTATAGAACATCATTCAGCCGTGATGGATATCAAATTTGACGGCGATCGACTGAATGGTTCGGATTTCACGGGAATTCAAGTTTTTCGATTGTAATTTGCTTTCTCCGTCCACAAATCCAAACACTTTTTTCGTTACTAAACAGTTTTTGGAGTTTGAATGGTATTCGAATATCGAATACTACGATCGATTAGAAATGGAAAAATCTGCAAGTTGAAACTTGCAAATCGTTTTCTCATAATTGTAATTAGTGAACGAAGATTCCTTTATGGGGAAGCCAAAAGATAAATGCTCCCTCATAACTCCCCCATTCTTGCTTTCTCATGAGGGAATCTTCGTTCACTACTTACAATTCAGAGGAAGATTGCAAGATTTTTTATTTTTCGTTTAATCCGCTGGAACAATTGAATTCGTGACTGAACGATCGGGTTCGCGTGAAATTGTCGACAGATGGAAGCGAGACGACCGAGGATCAACGATTGTTGGATTGCAAGGAAAACGGAGCCGAGGAATATCCGACGATGGTCGAACCCGGTGCCCAAGTGGCTTACGGAACGTTTTACGATCACGCGAGCGGTTACTACTACGAGTATCCGGTGATGGTAGTGGGCCCGGGCGCGGGTATGCCAGGACCGGCGATGCACGACGTGATCACCGCGGTTCCATGCGGGCCCGTACCACTCCGTCCGATCCAGTGGATCAATCCGGCTTTCGTTCCGAAAATCGGCAGTCAACAGTACTGCGTTATGGATTATCAGGTGAAGTACCTAAACGGCCGAGATACATCGAGTCTGTGTGTCTACGAACTTTTTTTCACAATAATTAACAATAATTAATGCGCATCAATCGGTCAAACTTTACGAGAGAGTGTTGTATCGATAATTTTAAGTTTTACGAATTACGAATGTTATCCAGATTTTTCCTTTCTTTTTTTTTTTTTTTTCGTTCTCGCAGGCTGCGCACCTAGCGCAATATCCGACCCTGATGGACGAGAACAACGTGCCGCTGATTGCGCCGGTCGAACAAACTAACGGAACCGACGAATCTTATCGCGAGAACGGAACCGAAAGCGTCGCCAGTTGGGCGGACGTGGTCGAGGAGGACGAAAAACCCGTCGTCGCCGAGGCATCGACGACGACGACGGCCACGACGACGACGACAACAACGACGACGACGACGACCACCGACAACGAGACGCAAAATGGAACGTCAGAAAATTCGTTAGTTCCGGGCCAGGAAGACGAGACCGTCGAGGCTCCCTCGAATTCCGACAACTATCTAGAAACGAGCCTGTCGCAGCAGCTTCAAGTTACCCACGTGGCTGTGCCGCCTATTCATCAACCCTACATGTATCCCGGTCACTACATGTTCGGCCCGTCGCTCGTCAACGTTAACGGTTCGTTTCACACGCTCGTCCCCAGGCCCCCGATTTTCGTTTTAACCCTGTTCCTAAAAACGCTATTTAAAACGTTTTTTTTTTTCTTCCATCTTTCACCTCGTTTTCCGAAAAGGGAAGTCAGATCGATCCTGCTTCATCATAATTTTGCAAGAAAAAGAAAAACAACGAAATTTAAATAATTCAATGCAATGAAAAAAAAATTACTAGTTGTCCTGAGTCGAATGGATCACCCTTTTCAGGAATCGGGTCTTAAGAAAAAGGACAATGATCGATTACGTAGCTTACCCTCACAACCCTCACCCCCCCCCCCCCGGAACCTCCGAAACCTTTGCCCTGGAGTCGCTCGATGTAATTGGAAATTTAGCTTGCCGCTGGACGTTCGAGCTTTGGTGGAATTATTCGTAGGAGGTATTTCGGAATATTGGACGAGTGTGAGTCGGACGAGCGAATTAGATAGTTCCCAATGACAAATAATCACATCCCTACCATCGTCGGTTGAAAAACAAGCAGCAGGTTGAAACTTACAATTGCTTTGTTCGAATCGGCGATAGCGAACGAATTGAACTCCATGAGGAAGCATTCCCATTTTATTTTATTTTATTTTATTTTATTTTACTTTATTTTATTTTTTTTCAATCTTTGGCTTCCTCGTAAAGCACAGACGACAATATTATTTTCCAACAACGATAAACACGTGCGTTTTTATTTCCATTCGGATCGTTATTTTCATTTCAATCGTCGATATTGAATTTCGATCGGGGAACCAACCGCCAATCGATGGAATTCAATGAAATTAAATTTAACAATTGTTCGTGGGCGTGGATCGTCGAAATTGCTCCCCCGCATCCCGTTGCAACAGTGACAGCTAGACACTCTTTCGAAGCTAGATGACGAATCGAGGATAAAATAAAAAATTTTCTTTACTCGAGAGTAATGACAATTTTTGTTTTTTTTTTTTTTTTTTTTTTTAAATAACGTAGCGAATCGGATAAATACGTTTTATTTATTTTATTTATTTTTTTTTTTGTCGAAATATTGTGTTTTCGAATGTTAAACGTGAGCAGTGTCGATCGGCGGACGCGCCGCGGGAAAAGGCTTTGTCCACGTTCACGAATGCTGTCCCGTCCATCGGCATCGCTGCGGTTTTCTTGACACGTCGCCTCTTACTCGATCAAGGTAAAATGCAACGATGAAAAAAGAAATAAATGAAAAAGAAAAAAATATATTTATATATATATCTATTCAAATCAAATGGATCACGCACCATATCTCCTTGAATCTCGGTGTACCGATCATCGCACGCGTTCAAAACATTTCCAACAAAATTCACAAGCCCGAACAAAATGTTTTCGTGTGTGTGTGTGTGTTTCTTTTTCCTTTTCTGAGCAAACGCACAATTCTATCGGTATCAGAATTATTTTATAAGAGTATTTCTATCTCAGTCCTTCATCTGTACGCTGTCTTTTTGGGGACACCGTCTATACACACTAACCCCAAAAAGTCTTCTCGTGATTTATTTATTTATTTATTTATTTATTCTAAAAATCATTCGAAATATGTGAACAAAATTCTGCAATGCTTCTCAGGAATTCTACTTAATGTTCCAATAGGTTTTTCTCTGGTAATCCATTGAAAAATTATCATTCAATGACTGCTCGAAGGTTCGAAAAATATTTTACCAGTAAATTTTCCGTTTGTTCCGAACAAGGGCCAGCGTGCAAACGGTCGGCAAATTTATAACCAATGAATGACTGAACAAGCGAACGGTAGATGGTAATTTTCGAGAAGTTATGACTATATTCATTGTCGTTGCACCGAGCGAACGCACGGGGCACGGACACGAGTTTGAGCAAAGTGCAATGAATGTAATCCGTGTGCTGACCGCGCGTTATGGTTCGATCGATCACACGTCGTTGATGATCTCCATCTTCGTTTGACACAAACGGTTCACGGTGTCGCACCGCACATCCTTCAACAGAGGACGGCTGTTCGCGTCCAGATAATTCCGTCAGACAGAATTATCCAGATAATTGCGTCAAATATAGTGCGCGTCAAATAATTGTTGAAACACAGAAAACTTATTTTTTTTTTTTAATTTTTTAATTTTTATTCTTGAATAATTGGTCGTTAGAGCCGGGCTATCGAACGCAATGAAACACAAAGGGGGGGGAGAAACGACGTTGAGCTCCCGCGGATAGAGCGCACGCGGAACTTTTGGCAACGCAGTTGCATTGCTGCGTCACCGAAATAGCAAAATCGTAAAAATAACCGCGAGCGTAGTTGGCGAAACACGTCGGGGACTGGATAGAGCGAGAGAAAATAATGAGGCGGCGGGGTCCATCGGCTTCTTCTTCGTGGGATCCCTTCGGTTGCGAGAACGAGTAACGCGCAGTACGCGGGCTTGACCGCCTCTCTGACTCTCGCGAGTTCACGTTTCCGTATTTTTATTTTAAATTCTTCTTCTTCTTATATTTTTGTTATCTTCTTTTTTTTTTTGTTTCGGTCTCTTCAACGATAGCGTACGATCGTAATTCGTTTGTAAGCATCGTGACACGCATTGTTGTTTCCATTTTCGAATCCCCCGGGGGCTGATCGATCAGTCGACTCGCGAGACTGGCGAACGCTCGTCGAGGGGATTGAAATCTTCGGAATCGTCGACGAGATCTATTAGAGAATCTATTAGGGCATCGACCGATCCTCGTCTCTCCTTTTAACCCGCTGTACTTTCGTTCTTTTTTTTTTAAGTATTTTTTTTTGTTCGTCCTTCTTCGCTCTCACTCTCTCTCTCACTCACTGCTCACATCCTATCTCTCTCCTACGGTGTGTTTTTTTTTTTCACTGTTTAATTGTTTCCATTTTTTTTTCTTAAATTGCTACCATACATTGTTGTTTTTTTTTTTTTTTGCATTCCTTTGGTGAGAGAAAGAATAGGAGCTATACGTTTCAGTCGCATCCCACGAATAACGCTTGATCGAAACGTTTTTTTTTTTTTTTTTTTTTTTAAATTTTTTTTTCTTCTTCTTGTTATTCAAGGCGTGACGGTGCAGTGCGGACCGATGGTGCGGAACACAGGGGTCATCGAGGGTTCGACGAACGCGGCTTGGGCCAAACGGAGAAAGAGGAGAAAATTGAATAAAAGAAAATCGAGAAAATCATTTGGTCCGGTAAGTTCTCGTTCCTTCCTCATTTTTATCATTTCATCATCACTTATTTTTTTTTCGTAACTCAAATTACTTGAATCCAGTTGAGGGGGAAGAGGGCAGAGCGTTGATTCGTGTCAGGGCTTGAATTAAATTTACCAGAATTTTTGATAACGAACTGATGTTTATGTAGAAAAAAAAAAAAGCCATGGTCAACGGCTCGTACATTGCCCAAATTTTTTTGGGGAGTGCGAAACTAGACGAAATTCGTCAACAGCCCCATCAAGGTCCGCCCTATATTCACAGACGTTGATATCCGGACTTGTGAATTTATATTCCTCAGGATAACGCTGAGGACGAGGAACAAGCGGAAGAAGATGTCAGCTCGGAGGCCGAAAACATTGCGGGATTCAAACCCAAACCCGGCACTTCCGATCCGTCATCGTCTACGAGATCGGTAATAATCGACGCCGATGCCACGACGACGATCACCGATTGTCCCCTCAATCCCGAGTGTCAAGAATTTCGACCGATCCTCGATTCTCGAATCGTCGTCCAGAACGTCGTAAAAACAATCAACGAAACCGCGAGTTCCCACTCGAACTACGAACCATCGTCGAGCACCGATTTCTCGGACAACAATCAATCCGCGGATTTCGTCTCAAAACCCGTGGAAAAATCGTTGACCAACCAACTTCCGCGAAAATCCTTCGAATCCAATAACGATGACGATTCCGCGATATCCAAGCGAATCGTCGAAACGATCGTTCCCACCGCTTCGATACCGATGATCATCGAAAAACTGGCCAAAACATCGAGCGACGACATCGAAATCGGTCCGATCGAATTCGCAACCGAGGTATTCGCCAATCCGACCAACATAGCCGAACGCGCGACAATCGCGACTCCGAACGTCGTCGACGGCACACCACCGGAAACGGAAATCGGCGTTGACGCGACTTTCATGGATTTCAAGGACTCGATAACGAATCGCGAAGCCACGCAACTCAACGAAGCCACCGCGATCGATCGACGATCGATCGTTAACGTCGAGGAAATAAATTTGCCGATAATTTTGCCGATCGTCGATAATACGACGGACGGGAAAATTATCACGTCGACCGTTGAAAAATCCACGGCGATGGACGATGACTCGAAGGCCTCGTCGAACAAGTGCGAGACGGTTAAACAAAATGGCGGATCGTTGTCGAACGATCGTAAAAGACCGTCGAGATCGGCAAGCCCGGGAATGATAAATCGCACGACTACTCCGATAAACGCGATGACTCAACGTTTGCCCGAGAGTTACGAATCTTTGATAACCCGAGCATCGTCCTCGTCAACGTCATCGTCGTCATCGACATCCGCGAATCCGCAATCGGCGCGCAATCGAAAATACACGTCGAAAGCACCGAAATTTCATCGCGAAGCCACTCCCGGTCCCGATTTGGACGCCATTAACGGACAATCCCATCGTCTTAATAACGATCACGACGATGCAAAACGATTCACGAATATTGCAAAAATGGAAAATGGCAACAACAGCGAACCCATCGTCATCGATGCCGCAATCGCTTCGCGCGAAAATACAAACATAAACGACGACACAATCGTCACGGGAATCGACGCGATCGAGGCCGAAGTTCAACGACACAGTTTATCGACCAACGGAAGTGCGACGACCGACACAAACGTTTCCAACAAAATTTACGTAAACGCCGAAGCGTCGAACGACGATTCGGGTGTCGATGTCAGACAAAAATCGTCATTCACATTCGATCGTCCGATAACAAACGCCGTTACCGAATGGCTTAAACGCGCAAATTCACCGGACATATTCGTTAAATCGATGGCGGAAACCGAGAGCGAACCGGAAGACGACGAATTGAAAGACACCGAGCCGTCAAAAAACTTGAAAGGCAACCCCATGCCTGCACTATCTGCTAATACGAACGCGAACGACGATATGTCGTCGCGTTTGTCCGGCAACGATAAATTCGCAATGATCAACGTGAACGATCAAAACGACGCGAAATACGCATCAACGTTGAACGTTAAAACGATGAAAAACAATGAAAATGTTACGACAACGACGAGAAACGCGAAAAAATCCGTGATCCCGATGAGACGCAAGAAACGACGCGATACATCGAGAAAATTCATCAACGTCGAACGTTCGTCGAACGTGAAAAATCGTGAAACGAAAAAATCGGCCGTTGAGTCGTGTCGTAACTTGAACGACGAAATTGCATCGAGATGCGATGAAAAAGTCGATGATAATAATTGCGAATTTATCGATAAGGATAGCGTTGTGGGTGTGAGGGTTGCCAAAAGCTCTCGGACGAACATCATGAGAATGAGAACGATGGAATCGAGTAACGATTCGAACGAGCGTGAAAATTTGTCGATCGAATCGTCGAGTCGTGAGTCGGAGACGGAAAACGTTGATGTGAAGGTACGTCGATTGTTGGAACACGAAAACGACGAGGGCATCGTCGAGGACGACGTTGTGAGCGTGATAACGTTCGAAAAGGGACAGATCGTCGTGTCACGAGATGGCAAAGTACTTCCGGTTGCCAATTACGAACCGATAATACGTGAACATAGGCCGCACGATAATAATGTCGATGAAACATTCGCGACGGACACGACGACGACGACGACGACGACGACGACGAGGAGGAAGTCGTTGGACAATTTTATTGGCCACGACGATAACAGCGATAGTGTTGATGACTCAACGAGCAAGAGAAATTCGTTGGGCAGCATCGAGGAGCCGGATGTGCTCGAGTGTTGGGAAGTCGAGACGGTCGAGCCCATTGTCACCCCGAAGAAACAACCTCGGAACGAAACCGTCGACGTAGACGACGACGACGACGACGACGACGACGTGGCACCCCAGCTCGATCCGGTCGCCGTGGAATTAGTGAGAAAGTACTACAGGCTCGAGGCCATGAGAGAAAGCTTGGCCAGCCGTACGAGCCTCGAAGACGATGACAACGACGAAAAAACTGTCGATCCTCGTCAAAGAAACAATTCACTGCCCAGCACGTGCAACAGCGTCGTCGATGACACGTGCGCTAACGAAATTACCGTTATCGGCGAACGCATGACGGAAATTGTTGAAATAATGTTGAGACGATCGGGGGTGCCGATCGAGGAAGCCGTCGAGGTTTACGAGAGTTGTTACAATCGCAATGGGCCGTCTTTCGTTCGCGATTATGATTTTAAATCGTTTAAACGCAATTCAACGAGTGAAATTGGGGGATTCAATTGCGAGAGTAATGGTACTTTGCCGTGCAAAGCAGCTTGTTGCAATATTCAATAAGGTTGTTGTGTTTTTTTTTTCTTTTTGTTTTGGTTTTCTTTTTTTTTCTGTTGGTTTCGAAGCGAAAAAATAAATAAATAAATACATGATAATAATAATAATAATAATATTAATAATAATAATAATAATCATAATGTGAGAAACTGAGAACAAGAAAAGATATTTAAAAAAAAAAACAATAAGAAAATAAGATAAACAATATCGAATCACCCACTCGTAATCGCGTATTGTTATGTCATTTGTCACTACTGCAATGAGGCTATGAGGAAAAAATTATGAATGGAAAAAAAACGAAAAAATGCCAATGATAATGATGATGATAATGATAATAATAATGAAAAGAGGTGCGACGTTTTCCCCCTTCCCAAACCCCTTGAACCGTCCCAACAATCCAACCGATCCAACCCCCCTGATCGTCTCGACGATTTCAATATTGGGCGACAATTTTATCGTTGTTGTTGTTGTCGCTGTTGTTGTTGTTAGTGCTGTAAAGCCAATTAACGCGTTTCGTGTCTCACGCTACGCGTGCTAAATCGCACGAACTTGAGACTCTTGGGGTTTTGTTTTTTTTTTTTTTTCCCAACACTTGCGAACAAACGAATGTAAGAGCAATGAAGTAAAAATTTTGGCGGAATAAATGGACGAACAATTGGAAAACAAAAGATAAATTGGAATTACCGGAAAAAAAAAAATATTGGAAAATCATCGATTCGTGAGAAAAATCAACGTACGGGCATTGAAAACGCATACGAGAACTAAAGCGAGATACATTTATTGTTAATTGCAATTGTTAACCGCACGATTTTTGTGATTTCACAAGTTGATCATCTAGTTTTTTTTTTCCCCTGTAAATAGCCTTTGAGAATAATTTGCATTGTGTCGAGACGTGAGTTAAATATGATCGAGTGTTAAGCAAGAGAGCGAGATAAGGAAAAAACTTTGAGAAAAAAATAATAAAATAATTTGAAAAAATGGAAAAATAAAAATAATGATAATATTAATAATAATAATAATAATAATAATAATAATAATAATAATAATAATAATAATAGATAAGTAAGAACACACCAAACAAAAGCCAAAATGAGCTTAGTCTTACGAAGTTACGGATGGCGTCGAGGGTATTACGTTGTTACTGCGATGGTTCTCATTATTGTCACAACTATTGTCATTATTGTCATTATTATCATTGATAATTATTATTGGTCTGTATAAGCGTTGAGAATAATTTTGGCATAGCGATAGAGTGCGAACGTTGATGATGGAACTGGCTGCGCTGAAAAAAAAAAACAAAAAAAAAAAAACAAAATACGTAATCGTGGCATATTTTTTATGGGTCCTATATACTTAAAAAAAAAAAAAAAAAAAAAAAGAATGAAAAGAGAAGAAAGAACAAACAAACTCTCGTGGAAGGAAAACGTTGATGAATGTGGACGAAAAATATCGAACATGTTTTTTTATCGACGATTTAATCACGATGATGATCAATCATCGTTGTTTTTTTTTTTTTTTTCCATTTCGGAAATCTTTGCCGGTTGTTCGATCGATTTTGATCTTTGCTCAGGAAACCAATTAACCAAACGCACCTTCTATGAGAATTACAAAGTGTGAACCTCGCGAGTCAATGAGACGAACGAATGAAAAATAAATCGTCATGTTCGGATTGAATTGTTCCCCGCGAATGGCCGGGGAAATAAAAAACAGCGCCGTCGGGATGAGAATTAAAAAAAAAAAGAAAAGTAAGATCGTTCACGATTGAACGGTCGGTGTTGGTTGGCCCATCTCGGTATTTACGATACACGTTACGATATTGATACATATATACATATGAATATATATATATATATATATAGGGAACACGCTCGACAAGCAAATTGGTTGTAGGAAAGCATGACACTAACATTTATACGCAAGCTGCAGTGATGAATGAACCGAACGAAGAAAAAAAAAATTATTCGAAACTAGAACGCATGCCAATGGAAAAAAAAATAATGATACTGAAAATCATATATATATAAATTTAAAAAAATATAGAAACTCAAAAAAAAAAAAAAAAAAAAGAGACAGGCTACGAGTAGATGAAAAAAATTTAAAGTTATCGAGTTGATGTAGATCGTTGAGTAACCGTTGACCGAGTTCACGAATGTAGTTTACACACAGTACAGTCTCGATCGGTCGAAAAGAAAAGATACGAGAAAAAATGAAAAAAATTAAAAAAACTTTAAAAAATAATAATAATAGTAATGGCGTTGGTTAAGCGAGCTACGTAGTTTTGTGAATAGCGGTTACTCGATAACGTACGGTGTATCTGCAGACTGGGCTTGGACGATGAGAAACGCTGAACGATAAGAGTTGAGGTCGGACGGATGTGAAAATCGATTTGGGGGACGGAAAAATTGCGGAGATTTAAAAAATTTGCCGTGGCACAACTTTGGCGCAATTTTGGTTATTATTCAATGCGTACAAACGGTAAAAAAAAAATAACTTGATTAAAAAAAAGAAGTGCAATACACCCACGCGTAATCATACAGCCGGTACCACACACACACACACACACACAAACACACATCCGCAAACACGGTGAGAATCAATTCACGTAGTTCACGTTGCCGAGCAAAAAAAAAAAAATCGTCGCAAAAAAAAAAAAATCATCCGAAGCTTAAATCGCAAACAAAACATTTTGGAAAAAAATAAAACATAATAAATAGACAAATAAATGAACAAACAAACTCAAGTAAAAGAGAAAAAATATATATATAAATTTAGAAAGTTGATACATAATCCCATATCGTACCATGGCAAAGACTCGAATAGACATGTAATATGTAAATAAAGTAGCCCCGTGAGTTTTGCGACGATGAAAAAACACCAACAAACAAACGAAAAAGCAAAAAAAATCCCGTCGATGCCGAATAAAAAATTGTAATTGAGTTGCGCAATAAAAAAAAAACCAATTGATGAACAAACGACGAAGAAAACAATTATACGATGTTAATATTAATGAGAAAAAAAAAAGACGCAGAGTCGGGGGCGCGAGAGCGTCACTGAATTTTCAAAAACTCCGCGTCCTTTTGTTTTACAAGAAGAAATGAAACAAAACAAAACTGCAAACGAATTCCTCGCGAAATTGAGCCGTGTAAAAAAAAAAATTGAGAGAACGAGGGTGAAAAAGTTTCATCAATTTCGATTTTACGACAAACAACCCCTACCCCCCTGAAGTCTCGGCAAACCCGGAAAAAATCGTGCGCATGCGCACGAATCATCGTGGCCGATGAGTAAAAACTAAATGAAAATGTTATGAAAAATAGCAAAATAAACGAATAAACAAATAACGCGAACGAACGAATAATAATGAGGATGAAGGGAAGAAATGAAGAAAATAAAAAAAATTAAAAAAAAACTGCCACGTTTAAAATACATGTACAATATATCGCTATACTAAATGTGCGTTGCATCAATTGTGTGCCTTATTCTGTGGCGGCCATTTTCGTTAATCCTTTCAGAGGCGAGCTCTGTGTCGTGTTTGGGGAGGCGACGAATGGAGGCGATGAAGAATATTAAACACACACGCGACGACGAACAGTTTGAAGATTGAAAAAAAAAAAAAGAAAAGAGAAAAAAAGAGCAAAAGACACACAGACGGCGGACTTTGATGATTTATTATTTTCACGTTGATCCTTCCGGGATCAACGGTCATTATTGTTATTGTCATTATTATTGTTATCATTATGATTATTATGCGTGCATGCATACTTTATATATATATATATATATATCTACATATATATATATATATACACACAGACATACATACCACTTGTATTGTTCCTTTCGTATAATTAACATTGTACCAAAAAAAAAACCAAACAAACAAACCAAACAAACATGTCCACCATCACACACGCGTTATTACTCGTAAACGTATAATCACATTGAATACGTTGAGACGGAAAAAACAAAAAACTAAATAAAAAAATTTTAAAAGCAACAAAAAAAATCTTTAAAAAACAAAAAAAAAAATACGGACAACCGAGAAGGACAAAGGTGCGAGAGATAACGTTGTTAAAACAAGTGAAAGAAAGACATACCAATACATCCAACTCGAGTCACGATTCCTGCAATTGTACAACATTATTTAGTTGTATTGGGTACAAATGTGTAAGAAAAATGCATGTACTTGAATTTGGTCGTGTAATTGCTTAAGAAATAAGGAAAATAAAAAATAGGGTCGATTTAACAATCATCGCAGTCACGTCGATCATTATTGGACCCCTCTCATACCCGTCTCCGCAATTGTTCATCCTCATAGAATAAGCTATATATGTTCTGCAGTGGGACATTTTTTTTAAATTCAAAATATCAAAACGAGCTGCAAGTTTAATCTGGCAATT
Organism: Diplazon laetatorius; assembly: GCA_963662125.1. Classification (NCBI taxonomy): domain Eukaryota; kingdom Metazoa; phylum Arthropoda; class Insecta; order Hymenoptera; family Ichneumonidae; genus Diplazon; species Diplazon laetatorius. The sequence continues at coordinate 1,617,627 of OY759157.1, read as the reverse complement.
TGCTTCCGCCGTGGAATAACGTTGTTACACGACTTATCGACGATTCAAACAGCGCGCTAAAAAGTATCGTGAAGGTGGAGCATGCGCGCGACACCGTTTCACGGTCCAGAATGAATCGCGACCGACAGCAGCGACAAGCGGCGAGTTGCGGTACCACCAACGGGCAACCGAGGTTTGTTTCGATTCGATATAAGTTGCAAACTTCGATGTACGATTATCTCGCGCGGGCGCGCGATATACATTCATCGACGGCGATACGATTGACGTAATCGCGGCTCAGTGCGCGGTCGTATACGTTAGGCAGTGGGGGGAGATAGGCGAAAGATTCCGGACGTAAGGGGATAAGGTGCGTGTGCGGACGGACGGACGGACATAGAGACCGACGGTCGGGAACAGTGGGCCAAGGCGTATTATACACGGGTTTGCGATACGTGCGGTGAGGATAGATGGACACGAGCGAGTCCCCCACGTAGCAGAGAGCGAGAGAGCGAGAGAGAGAGAGAGAGTGAGTGAGTGAGTCGTGTGAGCGCGCGTGCGGGAAAAACGGAGAGCGACCGAGTCGTCGGTTAGAAGGAAGAAAAGAGCGCGAGCGAGCGGGTACGTGAGACGGTGTGTTCGTGGCCCATGTGTGTGCATATATGTAAGTGTGCCGCGCGCACGACGGACGATAGCGAAGAACACTGCAGCAGTGGGTGAAGTGAATAAAGAAAGATAAAAAAAAAAAAAAAGAGCGTGATAGCGATAGAGCGAGAGGAGTCTCCACGTATATCGCAAACGCGTGCCGAGGAAAAAATAAATAAAAAAATCGGTGAGAGCGCGAAATCGCGAGCGGGTTAACCTACCAACCGAGAAACCAGCGGGGCTGGCAGCGTGAAAAAAAAAGAAGAAGAAGAAGAAAAAGACAAATAAGAAACATATACATATATAGATATATAAACCGGCCGCCCTTTTCCCCCTTGCTCCTCCTCGTCTCCGCCCGCTGTGGCAGCTACGAAAAATTGCCGGGAGTGCGAGTGCGAAGCCCGTCCGAGTCGCGAAGGAATAAAAATCCGAGGCGAGGCGAGCACGAGCGTGAGCCCGCGGACTTCTGCGTGGAGTTGGCGAAGATAGGTGTGTGAGCGGCAGCGACAGCAGCAGCGGCAGCGGCAGCAGCAGCAGCGGCAGCAGCAGCAGCAGCAGCAAAACGACGGTGGTGCGGTGTATCGGTGCGCGGTGGCGGAGGTAGAGACGAGTGGTGTGCGGTGGACGGTCGGACCGGGTCTCGAACCGTACGTGTGAAGTGTGAGGAGAATCACACGGGAAAAAAAAAACAAAAGGATCGAAAATTAATCATTGACTAGCGGAAATCATCGGAATAATTGATATTCGTGACGACAACGACAACGACGACGACGACGACGACGGTGGTGGTGGTGGTGGTGGTGGTGGTCGTCGTGTTTGGTCGGTGCGCGCGGAGGGTGTCCGTTGGGTCTCGTCGCGAGGGACGGTGCCGGGGCTGTTTGGCCGTGCGGGGGCCCCTCTGTCGGTGACGTAGAGGAACGCGCGCGCGCGCGTGTGTGTAAGTGTGAGTGTGTGTGCGTGTGTGTGTGTGAGGTCGAGGGAAGGAGAAAAAAAAATAAAATTAAATAATAAAATCAAGATTTTTGAAAACCAAGAAAAAACGGTTGTGCGGAAACTATGTCCGACCGGGAGAGCCTCGACGATCAGCCGCAAAGTAAGAACGAATTAATTGTTTATTTTTACCTTTTAACCTCGTGCCGTCGTTTTGCGAAATTCACATCGTGATATTATACGTATGTGTGTGTGAGAGAGAGAGAGAGAGAGAGGAATATCGAGGTGGATATTTGATAATCGAGCTCCGAAAAGAACGGAGCACCGCGACATCTTTTTGGTATTCGTTGCGGCTTCGAATACACATACACGAGTATATACATATGAGCAAGAGAGAGAAAGAGATACACACACACAGAAGAAAAGAGAGAGAGAGAGAGATAGATAGTATTGCTGAACTGGATCTAGCAGCGGATAGGCCCATCGTTTTCGTCCGAATTTCGCGATTTTGCGTTTTTCTCCGCTTACGGTGATAACTGTATCGTCGACTCTGTTACGTGGGGTGAGGGGGCGGGGGGGGGGGGAGAACCTCGGGGCCCGCGTGGTTACACACGCCCCTACGGGGTATTCCAAAGCCTCGTGGCGTTCTGTCAGACGCCGAAAGAAAAATCGCTATTTTTCCAACGGCCCCCAGGATCCAAGATGGCCGTTCGCATGTAGCCGCGAATATATATATATAGAGAGAGAGAGAGAGAGCGAGAGAGACGGAGCGACAGCCCCCTCCACCTTTGCGAAGTCTCTCTTGTGGCTTCCCCCTCCCCCTTCCCTCCGCATACCCCTTGGCCCAACGAAAAACCCCCCTGTCACGCCGCCCGTGTCGAATATTAGCAGCTTCCGACGTTGCCGTGTGAAGGCTGGCTGACTGGGTTTGTGCTGCTGTTTCTTCGTTCTCATCGTCCGTTGTAACAGCACCATAGCTTTATTATCGCGTGCATCAAAACCAACGAGTATGCGTGTGGGTCTTGTGATTTTCAAAATAATAATAATAATAATAATAATAATGATAAATAAATAACGAAAGAAAGAGAGAGAAGAAAAATATGAATAGGAACGATCGAAGGATGTATGAAAATGGTTTCGCGCATAGCCGGGCTCCGACTGTACAACGGGCCAAGGTTACATTCGACGACTAGTTCGTGACACGCGCGACTCTCGCGACCTCGAGAGTCCCGAATAACCGATGTAACAGCAGCACGGCTCTGCTTCCTTCTCGTCGTCGTCGTTGGGGAGAGTCCTCGTATGACGTAACCTACCCACGTCGGTCCTTTTATCCCACTTACTCTCCTCTCTCTCTCTCTCTCTCTCTCTCTCTCTCTTTCTCTATCTCTTACACACCCACAAATACAAGCTATGTATAGTACATTAATTTAGATAATTTATATATATATATATATATATATAAATATTTTTATAATTTAATAATCAATAAATTTATAAATTATTAAATTATAAAAATATTTATAATTATATAAAATATATATATATATATATATATATATATATATTTCATCCTATTGTAAAATAAAATCATGAATGCAAAAAATTGTAAAGCCCGTAAAGTAAAGCCAACTTCAAACCTGTTTTTCCACGATTCGCTTTTTTTTTTTTTTTTAATCTCGTGAAATTTTCAAATTTTGATCGAAGTTTCAGATAGCTTTGCAATTTTTACAAAATATTCTTAGTATCCTATCGTGTGAACCACAGAAACGAAAATTTCAAAGACTCGGAAACGAAAAAAATAAAAAATAAAATACCGCCGGAAAATGAAGTGAAAAAATGTCGATATGTACGTTAATTTTTTTTTTTCGACCGCATCCAGAATAGTACCTTCGAAAATCGGCGGAATCGCGTATGTAATGGGTTCAATACATATTTCTTTTTGGCGTTAGTCTATTCCCGTATATCGGGGGGAAAACTGGATTCACGCAACAGTTGTAAATCCGCGGGTTCGCGCAACCGCCTTGACCGTTCGAACCATAAGCACTCTTCGTAAACGCAATCGGCTCTTCTTTCACCGACGATGACAACCCTCTTGTACGCCCGTCAAACGATCTCGCGGTGAATCTCATATCTCCCCCCCCCCCCTTATTTTTCCCGCGCCCGTTTACGGCATCCGCCAGATGGATATGTCCCGAACAAAACTCGTTACGGCGTTCTCTCGTCGCACACCCCATTTGTATTGCCTGTGAATACGCTAACGACGTATCTCGGAGACAATCCTTCGCGTCACACGAATAATCCTTTATCTCGTCTCGAGCAGAAACGGTTTTATTCGGTTATGGCGAACCACGACGACGAATGTATAAAAGGGCTCGGCCGCCTCGGTTACCAACGACGAACAACAACCCCGTTTCGCTCACGGCTACGTCGGAGCTTATGAAATTAACGTTACGGCGCGAAAAAAACAAGCGGATTCGGTTTATAACGATCGATGTGTTGCAGTTTCGTTGCGATTGTATTTTTTTCATCGCTCAATTATATAAAAATCATGTAGGAATAGTAATGATAATAATAATAATAATAATAATAATAATACCTTGGATTTATTGATTTTTTTTTAAGGCGCAAGAAAAAAAAATGGATTCATTAGACTTCCGGTCGGTCGATTTTGCATCGTTTTGATTTTGAACCTCCGTGCAACATTTAATCACACTGACTATGGCCGTTGTTGAGATCAGGGATGGGCATTCATTCAATGAAAATGTATTTAAAATACTTTTCGAACCAAATTATTATCGATTTTAATGGATTTATTGAATATTTTTATTCATTAGAAAATAATAATTAACGTAAATTGGTGATAATTATTACGGAAATACGAAAGTATTGATTCATACATGATAATGAATCACAGTTATTTGTTTTAAAAAGTATTTGAAATACATTTTCATTGAATGGATGCCCATCCCTGGTTGAGATACATCGCGATGAATGAGTGAGGAAGGATGAGTGGATATTTGGCTTTTATGCGTATATACAAAATTACACACATGTACTCGTGAAAATATATAATTAAATTTATTTTTACAGAGTATGGAAATCCTGGCGGAATGGATGCGGGCGGAGCTGACTTCGATTCCGGTGAGTTTACGAGATCCCAATCATGTGTCGCATTATCAATATACGAATTCGATGCTACGATAATAATCCTCCATTGTCGCATCGTAATATATATGTATATTCAATCGTGTATCAATCGTATTTAAATCCTTGTTCCGTGTAACCCGCCAAATGTTCGCAATCGCGACGATTTCGAAATTTCGCGGTCGCCGCTCGGATTGTCATTGGTCGCGAGAATCAACGAGCATCGACCGCCCCGAGTTTGCGCCGCGAACGACTTGGCGGGCGTCTCGGGTCCCGCGACGTTCCGAAATAGAATAATCGTCGTCGACGAAATTCCCCCGCTGAGACGGCGAACGATGGAAAAATGATGAACCGCTCGTTCCGGAATTTATGTGGCCGTTATAGCCGCACCGACAATAAAAAAAACTCTGTCTCGCGAAAAAAAAAAAAAAAAATAGGACGCAACAAAAAAATAAAAATACAACTTGCGCCACACCAAAAAATAACGCAATTGAATTAAAAAAACAAAAAAAAAGTTGATACCTGCAATTTGCTTCCTCCGAATCGATAGCCAGTGAACGAACATTCATCTCCATGAGGATGTCAAAGATGCAACAAAATATTGATAAATCCTTCCTCATAAATGAATCTCGGTAAATTGCATCACGATTCAGAGCCGAAGCCTCGAAAAAAAAAATGCATCCTCATAGAGTAATCTTCGTTGACTTTTAACGATTCAGAAATTGCATTTTGATTGACATTTCTTGATACGCTCGGTGACATTAAAAAAAAAAGAGTGTCAGGCTGGCCCACAATGATAGTTTTATTATTTTTTCTTTTCTTTTTCTTCCCCATCTACCGGTCGTAGACACTTATCCCTGCAGAGTTAGCCCCGTCCCATATCTTCACGTCGATGTTACGGTTATAAAAGCTGCAGCGCTTTTGCTGCTACCGCGTGGCACCAAGGCCGAGCCTCGATCGAGGGGCGGGTAGTGGGTAGTCGTTCGGGCGAGCCGTCCAGCGGAGGACGCGGCAGGGCGGAGGGGCGGCGGGGGGGGGGGATAGGCGCGCGCGCACGCGACCGACAAACCGCGCGCGGCCAGTCAGCTGGTCATGACGTCACAGTGGCGGACGGGCGCGAAGCGAGGTCGGCCGGTCACGTGGTTAGCCGGCGTGTCACGTGGCGAGGCGGCTGCTGCTGCTGCTGCTGCTGCTGTGGCTATCGCCGTTACTATCCGTCTCTCCCTTCTTTGCGATTTTCACGTCGAGTTTCGAACCTTCCACCCCACCACTTCATCCCTACTTTTAACCTTCCAACAATCACGTAGAATAACGCGCGATTGAATCGCCATTTGTTTTTTTTTTTACTTTTCACGCTCCGAAATTTGCATTTTCTCAAACATATATATATATATATATATATATATATATATATATATATATATATATATATATATATATATATATATATATATATATATATGCAAAAATATACATATATATATATATATTTTTTTTTTCTGAAACAATAAATCTTTAGTAACAAAATTTATTCAGAAATTTTCCGATGCAACTTTTATTTATTATTGAGCGTCTATATTTGAATTAAAAAAAAATAGTTCAAAGTGATTGAGGCTATTTAATCACAGATTCAGAACTTTCACGAGGTTGAAATGAGATTGAATCGTGGAAAAACGAGGGCTCGAATGCTCTCCGAGGGCTCTCCCCATTTCCCCGGAAGAAAGGATGTAAGAGAAATGGTTTGAAATACCCGGGAGAGCGAATTATCGGCGTGGATTGTGCCGCGTTCGCGGCCATAATACATTGCATTCCTCAGTCATGACGACGTCATGTCCATGAATGACCGCGGCACGTCATCCCAACGATTTCGCGTCGCGGCGACTCCTCTTCCGCCGTACAATAAAAACAAAAACCCAAGAAGAAGAATTTAAAGAGCAAAATAAGTAAAAATAATAAAAAAAAAAAAAGTCGAGAAGGTTTTACAACGATGCCCGAAGAGCGGAGAGTGTGAGAAGCATAGACAGAGAGAGAGAAAGAGAGAAAGAGAGAGAGACGACGGACTGACGTCGTCGCCTTCGTCGCGTATATTTCGCACTGCTCGCAAACCCGATGTGTCATCGCGCGGTGACTATGCGAGCTATTCGACGCCGGCAATTGGTCTAACGCGATCTCGGGTTCTCGCGACTGTTAGCCCATTCGCTTTTATTGTATATTTTCGGTCGTTTACTCAGTGTCCGGATAATCTGGGCTTCGGTCCGGGCATCACGTTTTTTCGGGCATCGCGGTTTCAGAACATTCATATTTGTTTAACAGTTTTTTTTCGTTGGTTCTTTTATTTTTTCTTTGCGGGGATAAGATTGTATGCGTTCGTGTGTGTGTGTGTGTGTGTGTGTTTTTTTTGTTCTTCGTGGATCGGATTTGCCAGGGGTGTGAACATGAGAGAACCGGAAAGGGTTGTTGATGGTGTCACGTGCAACGACAATCAACAGGATTCGATGACCAACGGTTGGGTCGACACGATGGAGTCCATACAGTATTGGCATCCCGAAGGTGAATTATCTATAAAACGTGCTTTTTTGTTTGTTTTTGTTTTTTTATTTTTTTAACATTAACGTTTACATCGGTCCCAACACCGTTTTGGTCTCTCGATTTATTTTTTTTTGCAATCACTCGAGAAACTTTGATCGAGCACAGCATCTCTTTCACCAAAAAAGAAGGAAAAATATTCATGTAAATTATTTCCGATTCGGAAAATTTTTTTATTTCGCGACAATGACAATTATACAGTGTGACCGGATATAAGTGACGTCTACAGGGACGATGTATATTATGTCGATGGAAGATTAATCGGACCATCGCGACCGGACGTGAATGCGTGCTCGAGAGGAAAATACGGCCGAGAGTAAGCGAGTCGTCGAATATATGACTCTCTCGATCGGCGTGACTCGTCGCGTCGAACAACTCGCTCGTCGGGCATACCGCATCGCCGGATGCTGTGTACCTACAAACAAGTTCGACTACCGTACGGTCTCGTACATCCCACTTCCCTCCCTCCGATATGTGCATTCCCACGTGTATGTGTATATTCATATATATATTAGGGTGGTCGTTGAAAAATCGATTTTTGATTTTTGTCCCGAAATCGAAAGTTGATCTCATAAAACTAAAGTTCTCGAAGTTTGGGCCTTTTATCATAACGCTAAGGGGTGCCTCTATAATGTTTATTATTTTTTTTATCGACTTGGAATTTTTTTTTTTTTTTTGCAACTTTTATTTATTATAGAGGCACCCCTTAGCGTTATGATAAGGGACCCAAACTTCGAGAACTTTAGTTTTATATGAGGTCAAATATCGATTTCGTGACAAAAATCGAAAATCGATTTTTCAACGATCACTCTAATATCTATATATATATATGTTGTACCACAAGTTTTCTCCGGTTTCTCGTGGAATTTCTGCTGACCGCGGAGCGAGAGAGGATAAGTGAGCCTGCGTGGTGGTGGTGGTTTTTTCATTTTTTCATTTATTAATTTATCAATTTATTATTATTATCATTTTTTTTTACATAATTTCTCACAAAAATATCGTGTTAAAAATCGCGCGATTGCATCCGTTGCACATCGTCGCAACGACAGCGACCATTGTATCGCGATCTCGCGTGGAATTTGGTTCATCGTCGTCGCGAGCGAACGCCGAGCTCTGTCCGCGGTTGCGTCGCGTCGACGCAACCGCGACTTCGTCGTCGGCGCCGTCGCTGCTGGTGCTGGTGCTGCCCGGTATCGTTCGCAACCAAGAAAAGCCATCGCGGGGGCTTCCGTCGAAGGACGATGCGACGAGCGTTTGCCACCGTTGATCGTCCAACGTCGGACTTTCGACGTGGTGAACATCATCGGACGAACTTTTCGTTTTTTTTTTTTTTCGTGTGAAAAATCAAATAAATCCAATTCATCGATTGATATTCAATGAAAACAAAAAAAAATGATAATAATGATCAATGTCGTTCGGCGAAGCGAGAGAATGAATTTTTTTTTTTGCGCGATTCGGTCCGAGCGATTGCCGTGGGGTTTGTTGTACACGGGCCCGGTGAATCAATGAGGTCGAAGCGAGTGGTCACGCTGGGGGGTTGGGCTACCCTTAATTCGTGCGGTGCGTCGAGAAAATAATGAACCCCGGCCGTGTGGGGGGTACGACGGATCGACGAATGATAGAACGAGTCACAAGAAACACGATTGTGGACTAACGATCCGTGTGAGAAAACAAAAACGCTGTTTACAGATTTTATTACTTTATTTTTTTCAACCCCATAACCTGGATCTTGAAGAGGGAGGCGGTCCGACAGCAACCCTGGATTTTTATAATTTTCTGTGATACAAAAATGTGTTGAATGTTGTTCAAACTAATTTATTTATTTATTTATTTATTTATTTATTCATTTATTTATTTATTTATTTTTTCAATGTTTAACGGTTGAAAAAAATGGCCCGGGTCGAATGGACCCCCTTCGCTTTCAGGAATCGGGTTGATCGATCAATTTTTTTTTATTATTTATTTTTTTTTTTTTTTTTAAGTTTGATCGATGGAAAAAATAAGAAAATAAAAAAATTGCATACGGTGATTGTTCTTGTGCTTCAGTTTTGACTGCGTCGAAACTCTCCGGTGAAATTTTCAAAGTTTCGCGTTCCAACGAACTTTCGACGAAACGATGTAACGAAGTTGCGTGAAATATTCGTCAAACTGTGTCGATCGGAAGATAATAAAGCGCAATGGAAAAAGATTGTCGAGAACGTAACGTGATAACCGATGAAACGTGGAAAGCTCGCGAAGCTAAGTCGAGCTCGTGAAGCATATTTTGACGATGCGGAGAAAGAAGATCGTCGCGATGGGGTTTGCAGCGACGTTGTGTCGTCTTCGTCGTTATCGTCGATGACGAAGCGAAATCGCTGCTGCTGCTGGAAGTCGTTCGAAGTTTCGAAGACCGTCGACGGGTATTCGCTCGATCAATCTAGCGAAAGTTAATCGTCAATGAATTGTCGCGTCAATTACGACAAATTTTAAATGGAAATGAAAATTTGACGTCGGTGAAAAAAAAATTTAAAAATAAATAAATCAAATAATGAAAATTGAAAGAAAATACACATTTCATCGAATAATTCGTTACGTTATCGCGATCGAAATTGTGAAACGATAAAACGCGAAGATTCGAAAAGTGCGTGTAAGATCGAGATCGAGAAGCCAAGAAGAGCGAACAATTTACCGGGGAAAGGATATAATGTACAGATACACGGATCATCGAAGTATCGACAGAATGTTCAAGAGCAGAATTTTTCAGGGCGATCTCAGTCCCGTGACCATCTCGGGAAACTTGCAGCAATGTTCCAGTACGTGGTAGACGTTTTAAAAAGAAAGAAAGAAAAAATACGAAAAAATGTTAATCATAAATGTTAGTCCGAGAAAGGTGAACGCGGGGGGGGGGGGGTTCGTGAGGTCGAAAGCTGCGATTCGTAATGCAAGTGGCGTAACATGTGGGGGGGGGGGGGCTGGGATGAGAAAACGAGGGTGGGAAAACACACGTATACGACATTAGGCTAGGGCAGGGTGTGCAGCCCTGGTGTGGGCGATAGCAACGGTCGAAGGGAGTCTGTGTCCGGGTCGGGGAAGCGACGACGAGCATGGTGGGGAGTGGAAAACGAAAAACTAGGTCCCCCAGGGTGAGATGCGGGTGGGGAAAGGGGATGAGTTTTCAACGGGGGATGGGAGTGGGAGAGTGGGAGCGGAACGGAGGGTTGCCGGCTGAACCGGTCGTCGACCCTTGTCGCAGCTGTTATTGATCGACGTGCAGGACTAGCAACATGAGCTCTCTCTCTCTCTCTCTCTCTCTCTCTCTCTCTCTCTCTTTCTATCTATCTATCTGTCTATCTCTCTCTCTCGCTCTTTCTCTTTCTATCTATCTGTCTATCTCTCTCTCTCTCTTTCTTTTATTTTTAATTTATCTTTAGTTATCTTATCAAATTATACTACTTTCCTTGGTTCAATTATCATATTTTACATTTTTGTTACTGTTACTAGTTGAAGAAGAATTTTTTATTTACTGTTATTACTTTTGCGTGAATTACCGCACTGGATTATTAGTTTAATTTTTTATTTTATTTTTATTTCAAGTTTCATTGGTATTATACATAATTTTATTTGTTTTTGTTATTATTTCTATCATCTCGATTGTAATATCATTGTTGCCCAAAAGTTTTTACTAGGGCATAAATAAACGATCAATCAATCAATCAATGAATCTCTCTCTCTCTCTCTCTCTCTCTCTCTCTCTCTCTCGTTTCCTTTACAGCTCATGCGCCAGGGTTGTCTGGCCTACCCCAAACAATATTTTACTATTTCATCATTTTTACGGTTGCAAAAAAATAAAATAACAAAAGAAACCCCTATAGCATAACTTGATTGTTCCCTAGATAGATTATAGATAATTATGAGATAATTATAATGCAACTGATAAGTGGTACGAAACCCTTAGGACACCCGAGTCCTGCTCTCGCACTTGTCCATGTATATATATATTTTTTAAATTTTTCTACGAGACGTGTTTCTCGACTCGATAACAACGGGGCTTCCCACTTAGGTCGATGGGCGACAGGCCGGCGGCGGGGGAGGGAGGGGGTGCAGCAGCGAAATTTGATCGTTATTGCTGGGTCATTGGTGCACCGCAAGAGTACGACCGACGGCGGGGTGACCAAGTTTCAGATTTTTCGAACGGGGTGACCCAGTAAGCGCCTATGTTGTACGTGTCACGTGAAAAAAGAATCCTCCCCCGCCCCTTTTCTTTCACAACTTTTCCTCCCGGGTTCTGTTTTCAATATACATATATATATATTTTTTTTTTCGGGTCGGAGGGTCGTGTTTGACGATGAGACTGAATTATGGGGAAATATTGGTACAACATGGATGAGCTTTCAGGGTGAGCGGGGGATGATACACGAGTGTCGTTGGTTTCTCGGATGACAAATGTGGAATTTTCACATTCCATGTGGAAATTTCTCGGACCTGTGAGCAGCGATGTGTCAGACATTCAATGAAAATGCATTTGAAATAGTTTTATGACTAAATTAATCATATATAATATAAAACTTATCGATTATCGAAATCCATTATAAAATAATAATTTCTCTTAATTACAGTCAAACAATCATTGACATTAATGAATGCCCATCCGTGTCTCGGAATTTTGCATTTAATTTCATTTCAGTTGATTTGTCTTTACATTATCATTAATATTATTATTATTTTTTATTTTTTCGCAGGTCAACAGGGTCAGCAGGGCGAACAGGAATTGGCGACGAAGATGTTGCAAATTCAGAGCAAGCGTTTCTACCTTGACGTTAAACAGAACAGACGTGGAAGATTCATCAAAGTGGCCGAGGTATGGGACGATATAAACAAATAAAATAAACATTTGTAAAATATAAATTAAATTTATTTACATTCATATTTGTTTTTTTTTAGATCGGAGCAGACGGCAGAAGAAGTCAAATATTTCTGGCACTGAGTACGGCGTCGGAATTTCGCGATCACCTTTCGACATTTAGCGATTACTACGCGTCCCTAGGTAAGATCCAAAAAAAATCTCGAAAAATTCTCGAAATTTTCCGACAAATGTTTTTTCTTCAAAATAATCGTTAAAACCTTTTTTTCATTTATTTTTCGGTGGCAGGTCCGCCAAATCCGGATAATTTGCCGGACGACGGAAAGCTCAAATCGGAAATGATGGTAAAGGACAACAGGCGGTACTATCTCGACCTCAAGGAAAACTCCCGTGGAAGATTCCTGCGGGTGAGTCACCCTGTATGTACCGGACACTCACGTATCACATTTTTTATCTATGATAATGAAAATTCCATCAACGCGAGCCATTATTATTATTTTTTTTTTTTTATTCGTCGTTTAATTCGAAATAATTTGGAAAATGTTGATTCGCAACGGATTTCGTTGGTTGTTCGGTGATCAGGTTTCGCAAACGATAACGCGGGGCGGTCCGAGAACCCAGATAGCGATACCGGCACAGGGAATGATCGAGTTTCGCGACGCTCTCACGGATCTTCTCGAAGAATTCGGCACCGACGACGGCGGTTTCAAGGGCGATTTGCCGGAGGGACGTTACATGCGCGTTGACAACAAAAATTATTACTTCGACATCGGACAGAACAATCGCGGAATCTACATGAGAATTTCCGAGGTACGCTTTAATTGTCCAATGAGATAAGATTTAATTATTTAAGTATTTAACCGATAGGGTAATAAACTCAGTTTTTTAACTGACAAGTGTCAATTTTTGTTGGTTAGTTACTTTGGTCGTATTATTTTCATTATAGTTTTTACGTTTTTGCGACGAGTGGCGACCTTGTTGTAGATGTAAATTCGTAAGATTATTTTTCCTCTCTTGGTGCGAGAGCGAGAACCCTACCTTACCGACGATTTCCGTTTCTTATTTATTTTTTTATAAATTAATCGCTCAGTTAATTTTCGCAATAATCAACTAAGCAATATTTTTTTTTGCCTATCAATGATGTTCTTGATAAATAAAAATTAAATCGTTAAAAAAAATTTCGCCACCGCGGCCACTCGTTATAGATGTAAATTCGTAAGATTATCTTTCTTCTTTTGGTTCGAGAGCGAGATAATGAGTGTCGATACTGATGAAAAATTGTAATTTATTATTCGTGAAATTTTTTCAGGTAAAGACAAATTTCCGAACAGCCATAACAATACCGGAAAAATCATGGGCCCGATTCCGCGACATATTCGCGGATTATTGCGACAAGATGAAGGAAGGCGGCGCGGGTGCGAGCATGGGCGGTGGTGTGGGTGCGGTCGGGAGTTCCCTGAACGATGGCAAAGGAGGTTCGATCGGTGCCGGTCAGGTATCATCGACGACTTCCACAACGCAGCAGCCTAATACCAATCCCAATCTAGAATCGTCCTTACTCAAGTGAAAAAAGGCTTTAACTTAAATCGAACATTGAAATTGTAATATCGCAACTAAATTTCAATTCGTCAAGCGAAATCAAACGAAAAACTCCACAGACAGTTCCATGTCCACGTTTTCACGTTATCATCGTCAATCGTTCGCATCGTCATTCGCTCTATCGTCGTTATCGCGATTCCCGTCGTTCATCGATTTTACGCACATCGTAATCAATATTCGAATTATTTCGCTCGTGAGTTTCGTCTCGCGACGACGTTATTCGCGTTAGCAACGTGCAAAATTAAATTTTTTCGCGTTTGTTCGCGAATGAATTATTCGTCGAAACGAATATTAACGATTTTAGGGGACGATGAACGAACATGCGGAACGACACCGATCGAAATCGCACGCTCTCGAAAAATCGCCGCATCCGCGGAGCGACATCGATACAACATAAATGACGATTACAACGTCATCGTCATCGTCATCTTCATCGACGTCCACGAAAACACAGCCACAACAACAACGAAATTTTCGAAGAAAAAAAAAAAACAAAGTATCGATTAACGATGAAAGAGCGTTATCACGATCGTTCTCGATTCGGATCCGCGGTGTCAAAAAGCGAATAAAGCGAATCGCGATCATCGAATCAAACACGTTATTCGAGCACTACCTTTCATCGTCTCATAAATCTCACGGTAATGCCAAGTCCAATTAATTTTTTCGGCTGACGCGTTTACGAAACGTTTTCACGCGAATTTGATTGATCGTTCGAACAGCCGCGCGCATGTATTTGCGATCTCTCTCTCTCTCGCTCTTTCTCTCTCACTCACTTACACACCCACACAAACACAAACACACACACAAACACAGACGTCCGGAAGAAATTAGAAAAAAAATCAAGTCGAAGGTATATAAATATCATCATTATCCAATCTGGAAATGGACTGTAGCGAGAGAAAAAAAGTAAGAGAATAAAAAAATAAATGAAAAAATCGTGAAAAGCAAAAATCTTAAAAAAAAAAAAAAAAAAAAAAGAAGTAAAAAGATGAGAAAAAGGGTTACGTTACAATTGAATTTGATCGTTCAGATTTTATGGATATAAAGAATAAAAAAAAAGAAAATAAAAAAGATAGTTGTTATATTGACGATTATGTCGCGGAGAATTTTTGCGAGAGGTGGGGGGGCGCGCGAGGGGTCGCGACATCGCGAAAAAGAAGGTGGCCAAGACCTCGAGCGACTGCGCACAGTCCCGGACCGCGTTTGCGTGAGCCAGGAACGTAGAATTTCGACGACGAGCGGGCGCACATTCGCTCTCGTGTTATTCCGTTCAACGCGATTTACTGTCGCGCGTGCGCGGAATAAATGAAAAAAAAAAAAAAAAAAAACACACACACACACAAATAATATCAAACGCGACGAAAGCGGGGAAAACTCGAAGATTCGTTGGTCGAAATGTCGATTAATTTCCGAAGATTTAATTTTTCGGAGATGTTGATTCGCGGACGCGGAAGTTTAACTGACTAACAAATCCCCCCCCCCCCCCTCTTTCCGGTCAACCGCGATACTCCCGTAAAATCGTTTGCAAAACTGAACGGATTTCTCTATTAAAAAAAAAAAACGGAAAAATAAATTAAAGAACGAAGAAGATGAAAAAGAATTTTAAAAAAAATTAATAAATAATTTAAAAGAAGAATAATAATTGAAATAATATATAAACATAGGAGATGAAATGCTAGCCGGATACAAATCTATATAATATGTACATTGTAAAACAACGTTGATTATGTTGAATTGTTTTTCCCATGCCCCCCTAACCACCCTCGTTTTACACGTAAAAAAAAAAAAAAAAACATTTTTTTTTATTTAAGAAAAAAATAAACCTCACAACGGAGACATGATTTTAAAACGATAACACCGTGATGAAGATTGAAAAAAAAAAAAAATAAAAAAAAATAAAATAAAATGAAGACCAGAGAAAAATGTAATTGTGAAAAAGATGAGAAAACAATGAAAACGATAATTGTCCGGGGATTGGATAACGGAGGTGGGAAACGACGAGACACGACGATTTTTGAAACAACCATCGGACGTTGCGCGTGCGTTATGCGTGAAAAATTCGCGTGATTTACATACGAAAGATCGTTTGAAGAAGAAAAAGATGAGAAAAGCGAACGAAAGAGAAACGAGAATATCGGTAGATAGACAAGCAAATAAACGAGATGATATCCGAAACGGTTTATACGCGTACCTAAAAATTACGTTTGCGATTTGACGACCGGCCGATTTCAAAAGTAAGAAATGAATTTTAAAAGTAAAAAAAAAAAAAAAAGAAACACAATTGCATATTAGGTATGTAATATACGAATGCATATTAGGTATTTATATAGAATCTATATAACTGTATAATTGTAACGAAATGCCAATGTCCGTGGACCCAACCGACTGTGACCATCGCGACGCTTATTCATCGCTGATTAATAACAAAAAAAAAAAAAAAAAAATCAACGGTCGCGTACAATCGGTTAGGTCCTGTCCCGGGTGCAGCGAGCAAAGTGGGCGAAAAATTTGAAATACTAGAGGCAAACATGAGGCAAGTTATTCGTGAACATGAAAGAAGGAATTATTAATAATAATAATAATGATAATAATAATAACGACAACAACTGCAACCACGAACCTTAAAAACACCGAAGAATCATCATTATAATTGACGGACGAACGAACAAATGAGAATGAAAATAAACTAAACGAAAAATAACAACAACAACGACAACAGCAAAAACAAAATAATTCAACTGACAACAATGATCGAGTCGAAGATGTCTTAACGTTCGAGTTATTTTTCTCTCAAAACGAGAATCTTGATACGCTTTCATTTTGCAACGCTGTGCTATCTATCAACAATATATATATATTTAAAGAATATGAAGAAACGGAAAAAAAAAAATAAAAAAGTGTGATTTCGTTTTGTTCGCGTTTTTTTGTATTTAAAAAAAAAAAAACAAAAAGAAATGGAACGAGAGGGGACACGCTTCTCTTGAATTTCGCACTGGTGCGAAATTACGATTATCGATTAGTTTGTGCGTGACGCAGGAGCGGGAGGGGGGGGGGGGTACATTATATAAATATGCATAAAGCACAAAGTGCTATTTAATTGAAGAAGGACCGTGACATTTTCATTATTATCTATTCCAATCGGATATTCCATTTTTTCCCGCACATGATTATTTCGTTTGCGTACTATCATTTTCCCACCCCTGCCCTCCCGTTCTATTCAAAATTTTGTAATTCAAACCGAAAAAAAAAAGAGTTTGAAAAAAAATTTTTTTGTCTATTTTTTTTTTTTCGTTTTTCATTTCGCTTTCTGATTTTTTCGAAGCAACAATTTCGGCTGGTCTGAATTTACGTAGAATTTAGAATTTTCGATGATGAAAAAAAAAAAAAAAAAACGCAATGTAAATCACAATAGTAATTTTAGAGAAGCGACGACAGATTAGCACTTGGGGGTTGGTCTCACTCTGTCTCTCTCCCCCCCTCCCCCGGAGGTTGACCGACACTCGGAGGTTCGCGAATAACAGAGCCGCGTTGCGGGACTTTCGGATGGAAATAATAATAATAATAATAATGAAAATTTGAAAAAAAAAAAAACGAAAAAAAAACCAAAAACCATGGCAAATTGTTGTCAACGCTGCCAGATGGTTCGACGAAATTGTGATCTATACAAATAACAAATAACAAAGCATCAACGTGTAGATAATATTTAAGGTATGTTACAACGCGTTACACGGAAACACTACACACACACACACACACACACACACACACACACACACACACACACACACACACACACACAAATGCGTGGGATCTGGAGATTCGGTCAATGAAATTTTTCACGATAACAAATTACACTCGGACACGAAAACAATCATCGACGACACTTCGACCGCGTGCAGATATTCCGTTGTGCGCCATCGAAGTCGGTAAAAGAAATTAAAAAAAAAAAAAAATAATAAAAAATAAATAAATAAACGACTACAAACGTACCTTATACCGAGAGAGCGACACACAGAGAAAGGCAAAAGTAAATGAATGATAAATAATAATCGTATATACAAAAAAAGAATTCAAAAAAAAAAAAAAAATGAATAAAAAAGAATAAGAGAAAAACAAAACGCACGTTTAACGTGTAAAAATTAAGCAAAACTACTGTAAAATAATGAAGAAAGACGAAGAGGTAGAAGAAAAAGAACGAAAGAAGAACAAACACGAAAATAATGAATGAATAAAAAGAATACTGCAAAAAAAAAAAAAAAAAAACCACGAAGATCCTGCCACGCAGCGAGGTTCTTAGACAGCTTTAAGATAATATTGATTGATTCGATGATTAATAATCATCGAAATAATAACGATAAAACTTTCTATATGTTAAATCGTGTCTAGTGAGGAGAAGAAAAAAAAAACAAAACCAAGATGAAGAAAAAGAAAAAAATATTATTGAAGTAACGATTAATGCTATTGCCCCACAAACACGAAACCTACACACAAACACACTGACAAGTTCAACACACACACACACACACACACACAAACACACAGACAAACAATCATACGAACACACGAATGAATTAACACACAGTTTGTATGACTATTAATTGTCTCGATCGAATATATATATTCTTTCATTTTTCCTTTGCCTTCACCCTAGTGAGAAAAAAAAAACAAATATGAATAATGAAATGATAAAAGAGTGAAGAAAAAATGAATAAATAAAAAAACAAAATCTAAATAGTAATAATAATAACACGAAAAAAAAAAAAAAAAACAAAAAAAAAGAAAATAAATAAATAACATGCGGTTGTTAGAAGATAGCTTGGTGTTTCGTTTGCTGTTTTACAAAACAACGTTGTACAGTTGGTAATCAGCGAACTTCGATTAGCTGATTGATTATGTCATCGAGAGAAAAATAAAAATAAAAGGAAAACAAAAAAAACAAACAAACGAGTTCAGCGAGATAGGTGCGAGAACAGCCTTACTTGTCCTCACGTGGGGGGGGGGGGGGGGTGGAAGGGAGTATGGGGGACGTGATGGGATTCAACTTTACCATTATACCATTGTCACCGCTGCTGTTGTCCCGAATTTTCCTATCGACCATCAAACTCTAATCTGCAAACTCGTCGATCGGACAACCGTTAAAATAATAATAATAACATCAATAGGGGTTTGAAAATAAAGGGGGATCGTGGTCAAATGTCGTGGTTGCAACCGTGTTACACGATACTCCGGTTACTAATTTATGAAAATCGTCTGTCGAATCGGATTCGTCCAAACATAAGTTAACGACCCCGTCTTAAGGTGCATCGTCCCCCCTCCCTCGCCCCCACCTCCTCCTGCACACACGTGCTTCACACATGAGCGACACATGGCTACGATCCCCGTTCGACCGCACCACCGAACGATGTGAGAAAAAAGAAAGTTTGACGAGGGAAAAAAAAAATGAAAAGAAAAGAAGAAGAAGAAGAAGAAGAAAAAAAGAAAAAGAATCCTCAAACGTACTACTTGACCAAGTGTTGCAACGTGTCATATGCGAGGAGTCTCCTGTCAATTTCTTTCGTACCCTTCGAGTCACGAATCTCGAAGCTCGCAGTTCGCTGTAAAAATAATGCAAAAACGAAAAAAAAAAAAAAAAATGAAAAATAACAATGATCATGATGATGATAATAATAATAGAAGTAATAATAATTATTATAATAGGAAAGAAAATAAGAATCACGAGATTCTTCATTGATGCAGCGATTATGATTAATGATTAACGATTATATTGTCATTGATTATTACGTTACCGTGATCGTCACGATTATTCGTGATAACGTCCACGATTAGAAATTGTAACCGTTGCATCGTCAATCGTGTCGTGAATTTTACGATTAATCCGAAGGGCCCACTCGATTCCTTCGTTAAATGTTTATCGCACGTTTATCTCTGTTGTGATTTCATTTGATTCGATTATTTTTCCCTTCACGTTTTTCACCTATTAGGGACATTAACGTGACGATGTTAACGTTGATCCAGATTTTTTGCGATCTCTTCGACCTTCACCTCTCCGAACGAAACGATATT
Source organism: Diplazon laetatorius (assembly GCA_963662125.1). Lineage (NCBI taxonomy): Eukaryota > Metazoa > Arthropoda > Insecta > Hymenoptera > Ichneumonidae > Diplazon > Diplazon laetatorius. The sequence goes on along the minus strand of OY759157.1, from coordinate 1,597,844 downwards.
TGAATTTTTTTCTTCGATGATTGTTGAAAAAAAAAAAAAAAAAAAAAAAACGAGACAAAGAACACGTTATCCGTGAAGAATTTTTCCTTGTCCTTTTTCCCTGCACGAGATCGGCCCACTCGGGTCTGACTCAATCGCCTAGGCTGTTCATTATAGATATAAAAATTTAACAAAAGAAAATATACAATTGCAAACGAATGATAATAAAAAAAAAAAAAAATTGAACGTTTGAATAAAAATAATCTTTTTACGTGGAAGCACCGGATAGCCAGCGTTTTACACCTGAACGTTTAGTCCACGTGTACTTTTCCGTCCGTCAACCATATAAATATATATATAAATATAAATATATATTGCTCGCGCGGATTTCGGGATTTGGCATAATTTTTTTTAACACGAATCATGAATATCGAAATGACCGGAATCGTGATTTTTCGTCATCGTATCTCGAGTAGTTCGTTCTATGATAAATAGACAGAAGGAAAAAAGAGAACACATGTTGTTTTTTTAATCAATAACTAACTGAGCTTGAGCCGCAAGTGGCGCGGTCACCATCTCCCAGGCCGGTCGTGCGATTGACAAGTTCGAACCGAGAAAAATAAAAAGAGTAGAAAAGAAAACAAAAAAACCAAAATCAAAATGAAACAACAAAAAGAAAAATGAGAGAAAATCTTGAAATCAAAAGTAACACTTTGACCGAGACTCCAACATAACAAACGTGAAAAAAATATGAGTAAATGATAACGCGTAGAAATAACACGTTTCATTCATTTTTCGGCAGTGCGGTGAATCAAGAAATTAATTAATACAAATAATGAGCACGCCGATGGTAGCTACAGGCTTAAAACGAACAAAAATATTTAGTGTGCATGTACGCCTATGATTATTAATTCTTATCATTGCACATTGCGTACACGAAAAAACGTTACTGCGTTTAAAGATGAATTTAGAAAAAAATAAAAATATATGGAAAGAACGTGTATTCGAAATATAGGCTGGAAATAATATTAGTGGTAATAATAATAATAATAATAACATTTTGCGAAGTAAAAAGAAGAAAAAAACGGCATGGTTTTAGGAATAAAAATCTCGTTTTTTTTTTTTTAAATTAATATTTACAACAATTGTTCGTGTACGGTTGTGTCGATGACGATGGGCGAACGCTCGAGATGCAAACTCCATGATTTTAGCCAGTCGGGAAAATGCGACATCAGTATGACGGTCTCCTCGGAATTTTCCCAATTAATTCGTTCCAAAAATTTAATAACGTAATCACGAGATTTCGACGAGTGTTTATCGGGCTCTACGTTGAGTAACAGTACGCACGATTGCAATCGAATCGGATAAAGATCCACGACATTTTTATTGACCAGTTGGCAGTGAGATTGCAGTGAGGATAGAAAAAATTTTATGTAATCAACAATTTGCAAAGAATAATTACAATGTACAAGAATTTCTTTGAGAACGCTGGAAGCAATTTGAAAGACGATTGGCGATTCCGCAACGACTCTGATCAGTCGTTCGAGCGCGACGGAACTTTTGAAATTGGTGGGGAGCACCGGCCCGTCGATGCAGCCGCAAACATTGTCGACGAGCGTATCGGCGAGCGGATCTTCGATGAGTTTGGCGCTCTGACAAATGTACAATCGTTCGACGGTCGACAAGCCGAGTCCCAAATTGTCTTTTTGTTCGACAGCACGCAGCACCAGCCTCTGGCTGGCTTCCGTCTGTGTCGTCGATGCGATTCTTCGGAGCAACAGTTCCAGATCGGCCAGAAAAGTTTTGTCGCGCGACAGCAGGCACATGAGCGCTCCGGCCAGAGTAGACAGTACGTCCGCATTTTCGCAGTCTTCGAAGGGAATTCCATTTTTCAGGTAAACTCTGAGAATCCTGGCCGTGAATTTCAGAACCCGTTCGCCGTGGCAAAAGGTTCGCGACAATTCCAACTCTCGACGGGGTCGCAGCCAATCTCTGAGGATTTCCTAAAAATATGAGATAACAAGAATCAACGAGATTATATATATTAGTCTCTGACGGTCAATTTGATTCGAGGTTTCTAGCAAAAACGCGATGAGCGCTGAGAAATATAAAATGTTTGTAGGAGACGATAACTCACGATCACTTGAATCCTAACGGAATATCTCTGATAAGCTTCGGGTGAGACTTTGTAGCTTATGAGATTCGTGAATGACCTCGTGAGTGCGTTCAGCACAGCAGGATCGGTCAGTGGAAATTTTTCTTCCTTCAAGGATCTGTCAAAAGCTTCGGGATCCTCGACGTCCTTCATAACCTCACTTCGACTCTGTACGATTGCTCGCACAATTTGCATATCCATCGTGGATCGTTTGAGAATGTGATTAGTGTGTTGAATCTGATCATGCAACTGTTTATTGTGTCATGCATCGATTGTCACCCGTGTTTTAAACTCGTTATGCCCGGTGAGGCAACTTTTTTGTTGTTGTCAACAACGGAAGCGAACGGAAGTCCGCCATATTGGGAAGAGGGGGGGCGCCAATGCAAAGAGCAGTCAACAGGCGATGGGCTCGATCCTTAAAAATTTTTCGTATTTCCCACAATTTTCATATTATTATCACGATACATAAATCGATTTAACGTATCCATTTACATTTACGTATGATTATAATATATTATTTATCATAACAATAAAATTATTATTATTATTATTATTACTGAAATTTAAATTTAATTATATTATTATTGTCGTACGAAAAAAATATATTGTGTAATTACATGCGAAATCGTTGAACCACGATTCGTCTCGTGTTTTTACGTGTTTTATTTTGTTCGTTTTTTTTCATAATTCCACGAAGCAAATATATTTTCCGCGACGCAAATGATCAACGATGCTACGACACCGATGAGAAACAGGATCAAAATCAAAAGAATTTGATCGACTTCGATGGCCAGGCTGTCGGTTCTACGAACTCCGTTATCGTTCTCCACGTGATAATCTATGTAACGTTTCTTCAATGCGTCGATCAAACCAAATTCTCGTAATTTCATGATCCTGCAAACAATAATGAATAATCATCATCGAACAAATAAACAAAATAGGTAAAATAATACACAAATGATAATAATTGTGAGTTTGATTTACAAAAATTTGTCGGCAACATTAATTTACCCGACGTCGAGAGTTTTCTTGTTGCCGACTGTTCTAGCGATACCGGAAGCGGTTGGGCTCCGATGGTACGTCGTTCCGACGGGAACGAGTTTGCACAATGTCTTGCCCAAACCGAGAACGTCGTCAATCGCGCTGAAAAACGCATACTGACCGGAACTCGCGCAAGCTTTCAGACGAAGTTCAGTCACGTTCGAAGCTATCGCAACGCGTTTAGCTCGGACCAGACGATTGAATATCGATTCCGAAAATGAATCCTGAATAACAACGCAATCGTCGTTAAATTCACAATCTCGTAAACTCATGAAATACGTTGAATTAATTCAATTGACTCACGAAGAAAGTCAAATGGCCCAGTGAACCGTTCAAAATGACGACACGAATTTTCGTGAGTTCGAGCAATGTTTCGAGATCGTCGAACGGAGGATCGAGAGTCTCGCGGGTCACGTTGTAGATCAAACACGAGCTGTAGCTCGTGAGAATCAGCCAGGAAAACGTCACGATGGTGATCAGCAAAATTCTGAAACCCGGTCGCTTATTTCCGATAATTATTTCACCTGAAAAATCGTCAATTTTGCGAATATCCCTTCGTTTTCATCGTCGTCTTCACGCCGTCGTTGAAATACTTCGACCGACCTTGATTGCACAACATTGCAAACGTGTTGAAAAAGTGATAGGAAGTGGATCGAGATTCGGACGTTCGAATGTCATAACGATTGACCACAATTTCCATTGTGACGCTTGCGAAACTCAGAATTATCGTTGTAACGATAACGAGCAGCCACACTTTAACGGTGAACAGTTTGACCATCCAAGTTTGATCTCGTTTCCATTGGGCAAACGAAAATATTCGTTGACTGTGGGGAATAATTGAAAACATTTCCTTTCATAACTTTTAATGGATATTTTTATTGAAAATGAAAATATGGTGAATCAAGGAATTATTGCTATTTGATTGTGTACTCGCCCGTTCATCCAAAAAGCCGGAGTAAAATCGACCGCCACGGTTCGCGACTCGTGAGCTTGCAGCTTTGGAATAACGTCGGTCTCGTTTATTCGTGCGTTCTCCAATATTCCACTGACCGTACCGTTGTCCGATGCAATACCCAGACTACCTTCCTCCCATCTTTTCAGAACCATGCTGCACGGTTTTAAACGAAATATCAAACACGACGATTTTATAATCCATGTTAATTATTCTCTGTGTTGTTTCATTTTATTTGAATCAATTTTAATTTGATGGTTCATGAAGACCGAGTGGTCGGTAACAATGCAAAAAAAATAATATAACAATAATATTATATAACAATATAACATTATTGTTATATTATGTGTTTTCTTTTAAATTTATTATGTTACAATTTTCAATCGAATAATCGTTCCACGACGTACGTGAAATTCGACAGTCTCGAAAGACTGGTCCAGATATCTCCGCATATACCGCTGATCCTCGTGTCATTGTCGTGAAAGTGAACGAATCCGGGATCCTCATTGAAACGTGTAAAAAAAAAAAATTATAAAATTTTACGCAATTATTAAAATTACAATTAATCAAACATGATTGTATGATGAACCTCGTAGTAAGAAATTCTCAAGGGTTTCTCGCCAAAGTTGTGAGTTTCTTCATCTCGGCTACGCATGACAAGACGTTTCTTCGCAGTCTCGTAAGACGAGAATCCGGAAATCGTCTCAAACTCCGAAATTCGTTTGTTCCATCGAACACCAGCAGTCACAGCATCGCAGTTTTCAACCAAATGTGAAATCAAAAAAATGCATCCAAACAGAATTTGATGGAGTGACGTCATTGATGAATAAAATATTTAGTCAATTGTCGAATTTTGATTTCAGACACGTTAACAATCGGGAATGAAAAATTATGAGCTCGTCAGACAAACAGCAGCTAGTCGACTGAATACTGAATAAAATAAAGTCGGCTTTGTGTGCCTGCGTAATTACAGATATGACTTGTGAAAATGAAGCTATAAAAAAATATAATGAAAATTAAATAAACTATAAAGACAATATTATATATTTATCTTTATATGTCGTTAAGCGCATTCGTGCAATTATCGTTACGACTTTGGCGACATTAATAATAATATGTAATATATATATATATGTACATTTCGATGGCAAGATGCGGTTAACACGTTGGGTTGATGGTTAAAATCGATAATTCGTGCACGAGTCACGGCATGATAATCAATAATCTCGCAGTCGTTCGACATCGCAATGAATCCCATATGTCAAACGTAATCAAATGGAAAAATAAATGGAAACGTTGAACGAATTATCGGTGTTAAATTTATTCATTGATATACACACGGTGCGAACAAACCGCGACGTCTCTTCATCGTGAACAATCGGCGAAAAAATAATTTCCACTGGGTTTTGCGTTTGTTCAAGTAGTAAAACAAGTTTTCCGCAACGCATATGACGATAGACGCGATTAATCCGAACGAAAGTATCGCGAAGATCATGGAAACTCGATCCATATCAATGGTGAGACTGTCGATCTGACGATAACCCACGTCTCTCTTCGGCGGCGACATATAACGTTTTTTTATCGCGTCTAGTATCCCGAATTCGTGTAATTTCATTATTCTGTTGAATGTTTTTTCGAAAAAAAAATCGTATTATTGAATAGGAAGAAAAGAAGAAGAAATAAAAAAAAAAAAAAAACATTGTCGAGAAGATAAATGTGATGTGATTTGATTGTCGAAATGACGATTAATTACCCAATATCGAGGGCCCTCTTGTTCTTGACTCTTCGACTAACACCGGAAGAAGCGGGTGTCGAATAATACGGCAATCCGACCGGAAGCAAACCGCAAACGGTTTTTTTTCTCGCCGCCATTACGTCCTCCGATTCGAACATGACATATTCGTTCGGATTGTAACATACTCGGCTGTGGAGTTGTTCGACATTCGGCAAAACTTCGACGCGTTCGGCCGTCCAGATACGATTGAATATCGCGTAGGTGTTTTTACTCTTAAAAATTTTGAACATCGACATTTGACATTGACCGATGAAAAAAGAAAGTCGGAATGGAGTACGAATAATTCCCTATCCACTCACGGCGAAACAATCGTGAGCCGTGGAACCCGCAAGAACAACGATTTTCAATTTGGTATCTTTCAACAGGGTGTCAAGATCGTCGAACGGAGCGTCGAACGTTTCTTCGGTCATGCTGTATATCAATTGTGAGCTATAACCGACGAAAATCAACCAGCAGAACACGTTGATGGTGAGGGCCAAGACTTTCGATCCACCGGCAATACCGTCACGCTCGTTCCCTGAAAAGTCAATAATTTTAACATTTTTTATGAAAAATAATCTAACCGTATGATTAAATATCGAAATTGCTATGAAAAAATAATAATTCAATCGACACGGACGTTACCTTGATTGCAAAGTGTCGAAGAAACGTGGAAAAAGTAATCCGAAAAGGATCGCGATCGTATTGGGTGACCTACGTGTCGCAATAAAATTTTCTCGGTCACGAGACTGAAACCGCTTAGCGTGACAACAACGATTCCAATGAGGCACCACATTTCCGTGGATACCAGAGTAAACATCCAAGCTCGATTGCGCTTCCACTGGTCGTGCGCGAAGATTCTCATTCTGCGGTTTTAATCGACGTTGACATTTTTTCATTCGCGACAATGGTCTTTTAGCATTATTATTATTATATATTTATATATAAATGTACACGCCTGTTCATCCAAAAATCCGGAGTGAACGTCACAGCACTGACACGCGTCGCGAAAGCTCCCACTCTCGGGATAACATCGGTCTCGTTCAGTCTCGCGTATTCCAATATTCCGGAAAAACTTCCGTTCGCAAGTTTTATTCCCAAAGACATGTCCCCGCTGTTCGTCAGAACGAGTCTGCCGAACAATCATTGTTAAATATTCGAAATAATTGTTGTACGGAACAGAATTTGCCGACTCCACCAAAGACGATAAATTATCGTCGATGACATTTTTGTGTATCTTGGAAAATAACCGAGATGGTAAAGATGATCGAGTTAAATATGGAACGTCCTTTATAAGTCTTTCTTTATAATTTCACAGTATTATTCTACATCCATGTCGGTTTTAATTACTATGACATGAATAAACTTGTACCATGAGCTAAAAAAGCTATCTAAAACTACTCTCTCTATATATATATAATATAACTATAAAAACTCGGTGAAAATGTTAATTCGTAAATTACATACGTAAAATTTAAAAACTTGGATAGAATCGTGTAGATTTCTCCGTATACTCCGGTCACTCTGGTGTTGTTGTCTCGAAATTGAAAAAAACCGTAATCCTATTGGAGAAAAAAAAAACGAAGGATGTAAACGAGATTGGTAAATAAACCAATCGTTGCGCCTTCGAACCCAAAATTTCGAAACTCTTTGTTCACACAAATATTTCAATGAACCTCGAAATAAGTGAAGTTCAACGTGTTTCCATCGAATCCGTGACTCTCCAGTCGTCGACTTTCCACAACGATTTTTCGTCTCTCGGTTTCCCAACAATTTGATTCGACAATCGGCACGAATTGTCCGATCCGTTTGTTCCATTTAACGCCGTGATAAGATTCCCGAGAAATTGCCAATTTCAGGGTCAATAACGTCCACAACAACGTTGCAACCAATAGTTTCATTTCACGATCGTTTCTTTTCTTTTTTTTTTTTTGTTTGTTTTTTGTCCCTAAAAAAATGTCTCTGCTATCGACGTCGCAGCGACTGTGAATTTTCGTAGCTCATGACAACAATGTGCCGCGTTGATATATCGCGACGTTAAACTGAACGATTCTGTCGCGAACAGCACGGAAAAATGTAACGAGAATCGATATAAATTCGAGCGTTACGAGAGGGCGTTGTAAGAATAGGCGCGGGGGAGAATATACAGCAATCGTCGAAGCTCGTCACGCGAATGCGCGATAAATAACGGAGACACGGTTATTCTCACCTGAAAGATTATGCATCGCGATAATTCGTTCGACGACATAATCGTGACGTTCCGCGATAAAAAAAAAAAAAAAAAAAAAAAAAAACGAGCCTTATGCGAAAAAAAATAAAAATAAAACAACGAACGAAGGATCGATCGATTTAGCGGTTTTCGATGCTGCCGATGGTTTTTTCAGTCGCTCTTTCGTGATATGAAATTAATGAAAAATAAAAAAATTCAATTTTCCATGTGAGAAAATTTGATATGAATATATCTTCAAAGTGCAGAGTGAGATGACGATAGATAAAAATCGTAAATTTTCGGCGCGCTTACACATCTCATGTTATCCCTGTACGTTTCGGCTCCGTGTCCTTGTGACCTTGGAGCTTCACAAGGAGCAAGGCAGAAAGAATTAAATGGAACCCATTGTACATTATTTTCTTTTCATCGTTATAAAATTTTATTCTCGCATTAATCACGAAGATCTATAATCCGCTATGTGTCCCATTACGCACATAATCACAATTTTGTAAAATCATTATCGAGCGTGACATAAAAAAATAAGATCCAGTCTAAGATCTTTTCTGGTATTGCATGCGTTGGTAAATATATATATATATGATATGCGTAGTTCAAAATAGGTAACATACATCCATTACACACAAATATATATATATATGTATAAAATAATTCCGCTTCGTATCACATCTTCACATTGAATTCTCGAATGCACAAATTGGCGTTTTGTAAAAAAAATTAAATACAATTTTTCTAAGTTAATAATTTCGTGCTTGATAATACGAATAAAATTATTGATATGCTTTGCTCCGGTCATAAAGTGATCGGAAAATACAGCTAAATAACGCGAAACGGATGAACATAAAATCGTGGCGTTTCGAGATGCTTACAAAGTGTCGAAAAACATGTAAAATCGTTTGGCGTGAATATAAGGCACTTGATATTTCCACGTTCATTCGCAGATAGCAATTTATATTTGGGATATCGATGAGCCGATGGGCCCGTGAAGTTAATTCGCAGACCTACGAATACAGTCTGTGTTCTTTTACTTCGATGGTGTATCGGTTAATTTCGTACTTCCGGTTTGCACCCCACCTGTGTGCAGAACCAGCTCTTCCCGCGAATAGAACTTGACGATATCTTCGACGCTCGCGAATGATTGTTCGTTGACTTTGGCCGAGCCCAGTGCGTATCTGTGGAATTGTTTTTTTGTTTTTTTTTTGTTTTATTGTTTTTTTGTTTTTTGTGATTGGCCATGGTGATTGTACCACAGATCGGTTCTACGTTAACTTATTCCAGCGAAATCTATAGCAATGCCATTCGTTCCATGTAAATGTATTTAAAATAGACCAAATTGCTATTTCAGATAAATTGTTTCATTAAAATCGATTATAAAATTCAATGGACACCGATTTTAAATACACATTGGTCACAAAAGTATTTTCAATTCATTTCTATCGAAGGAAGGGCCATCCCTGGTTCGCGATACCTGACATAAAAATTGATCGAATAACGTACCTGTTGTCGGGCCTTTTGCGCACTGGAATATTGTAAGTTCGGTCCTTGAACCACAATACAAGCGCCAGCGGATTGCTGCGATGCGAAACCGATGGCCTCAGAAGAAAATATCCGTTCTTTGCTCCTATTACCAAAAATGTCAAAATATTCGTCTGATTATACAATTTCTTTTTTTCAAATTGATTCAACAAAAAATTACCAACGGACAATGAATTTTTCAATCAATCGAGTAACTCGTTTGGACACTTGTTTTTTTTTTCCGTTTTGCCAATTCCCTCCGATCTATCTCAATATTAACGCTCGCGATTAAAAAGTGATTTGGAAAAAAATAGCGACCCCAACATGAGAAAAAAATACGGTACTCACGATCTTTGATCATGGCAGTGGCTTGTTCTCGGGTGACATTGTGAAACCACGGTGAGTCCGTGTAAAAAAGTTTATCCGGAGGCGGCGGAAGCGGTCTGGTGGCTCGCAACTCGGTCGACAAAGATGCAGCTGCGACGATTCCCGAGTTCGGCAGCGAGGCCAATTTTTTATCCGACGATCGTTCTGGAAAAATGAATTAATTATTTAAAAATTCTTGAAAATTTAATTAAAAATTATTTGAAAATTCGTCACACCGAGTTTGTCGGTCGAAAAAAAAACCGAAAAAAACATCAATCATAAAACACACAAATCAATCATCCGTCGTTCAACGCAGATGAAATTTACGTTGTTTCATTTTTCACTCGAACAATTAAATCGTGACGATTGAATAAATCGAATCTCAAATGATCGCGACTAAATATTTTTTTTTCAGGGCATCGTCGGTTCAATACATTCCTAACAATAATTAATTCGCCAATTTGCACGGGCTGGAAAACTATATCAGAGCTGATTATTGAATAAATTAAATTTCGTTGCTAACTCGAGAGATTGCGTCGAGCCTCCGTCAAAGCAGCTTGGGTTATATTCTGAGCAGGACCGATTATGGTTGCCATTGCGAAATCACAGTCGTGTAAACGATGAAACTTTATTTCGGATTGGATGGAAATTGTTAAACAAGTTTTAACAATTTCCGACGGTACGACGTGTAAAAAAAGTTTTCAAGATTTTATTCGGATGTTTGAGTTGATTTTTCAAACGATTGTGCTGTCGAATCGAACGGAAGAAAGTGACTGAGGGGATAATAAGCGTGGTTGGACGACCGAGCCTGACGAGACTGTCTCGTAACGATGTACGAGCCAGCAACGCGTTGGTCGCCTCAAAATAGGCCATCGGGAGGGCCGTCCGCTGCTCCACAAATATCAATACATATTTATCTCGAATCCGTGGCAATACAAATATCGGAAACCTGTCCGATTGTCGTCGGGATAACATGAACATCGTAATAATGAAAATTCAACGAAACGAAGATAATCCGATACCTGGCAATTCGGGTGGTCGCTTGTGGCGACAACAACCGGACAATGATCTCTTGATTGTTACGATCATGTCGGAAATTTCGTTGGCGAGACGAGTTCCGAGACCCCCCAAGAGTTGTCCGGCGAGTCTCAAATAGAAGCAGGAACACATACCATCACTCAGTCGCGTATTAATTCACTATCGAGACACAAAATCCCCGAATCATCGTCGCCGTCGATTTCGCACGTTGACCACGCAATCCCATCGCGACTTATTATAACGATCAATCGTTATCCAACTTTAGCTATTTTTTCTATTTTTTTTTTTTTGCTGGATGAGAGCAATTGCTATCGGTGAACTCTCCAGTTAATCGTAACAGCTTTAGGATGCTCGTGGCTCGCTCGACATCGAGAGAATGAAACAAACGTCGACGATAAACCTTTTCGTGAGAATGAAAATGCAAATCGTTGGCAAACACCAGTTGCGGACCACGTGTTGCTGCATCTCGTAATAACCAACGTCTCGCATCTTCTCCGCACCCCCCCCCCCTCTCTCTCAACCTTTTTTTTTGTCACGAAAATTTCGAGTTTGTCCGAAGTTTTTTTTGCAACGTTGGGTTTGAACCCAACGTACGGCTATACGCGGAGGTCTGTGTGTTTGCGACGACCTGTTTGTCGCTCAATGGACGGTTAACTCACCAGATTTTTGCTTGTTATCCGATCGGCACGATGTCGGGGACGGTAACTTTGACGGATTTCCGGGTTTCGCCGGCAGCGGAGGCGGTGCTGATTGCACCATACTTTTTTCCTTTTCGACTGATTTAAGGTAATAGCCGCTGCTGTCTTCCGGCTTTTGAAAAATTATTGCACTTTTATTCATGCGTTATAAAGTTTTTACAATCACAATTTTTCTAAAAAACTTTTTTTTTTTATAGAATTTTTAGAATTTTCACATATTAAATTTAATAACTTTATGACGTATTTATACAATTTTCAATTTATTTATGATGAATGTGAAATACTGAAAAATCTAAAAATATATTATTTCTAAAGAATTTGTGTTTACGTATTAGAATTTTATGATTCATTATTTACGAATTAAAATAAATTCGTTGAATTTTTCGGCATTTCATAATTTTTTTCAAATTAAAATCGTGATAATTCGTGAATATACATAATTTTCGGTAAAAAATCATAATTAAAAACCGAATCGGAGTAAAAACAGCGGATTAGAGATGAGGTATAAATAGAAATACGGATAAGAAGAAATTCGATGATTGTACACGTATACGTGCTTACCGTTTCGGTTATAGATTCATAAATCTCGTACTCCTCATCTCGTTTATCCTGGCTCGAGTCGCTCGAAGTGTTGAACACAGTCTCGAACGAACCCCGCTGACCCGAGCTGGTCAAGCTCCTCTTGCCGACCACACGGCCGAGCGACAGTCTTTGATTCTGCTCGATAATCTGCTCGTCGAAGGTCTCGTACTCGTCGTCATTGTCGTCATTCGTCGTTGGCAAATTTGCCACTAGATCGAAATTTTGTATCATAACCGGCGGTCGTGGCAAATCTTTTTGCAATCTTTCCATGGATTTGGCTTGATCCATTATTTTGCCCGTCGGCACGAAAGTTTTTTCGCGAGGATCAGATTGCTGGACAACCGGCGGCGGCGGTGGCGGCGGGGGCGGCGGCACGACATCGTGAAGAAACGATTTTTGGGGTTTCTTGAGGTCCGGCCTTTTCTCCGTGATCGATGGTTTTTGAGCACTTCTCAGTCTCAACTGTTCCTTCAATTGTTCGGCCAAACTTTTCTCCGTATGCGAATGAACGTTCGAAATGTTTTTCGGTCCGACTCTTCGCTTCACGATCGGCGAACTATTGGCATAAGCGCTCTCGTCCTCCGGCGAGTCCACGTCCGACGAAAAATACGTCGAACAACTGTCTGTCGTTGTGCTTCTGGTTCTGCGAACTCTGTTTTTCGCATCGCGCTCATGCGACATCGATTTTTTTTCATTCTCACTGAACAACATGAGATTGTTGGAAAATTCGGAATTTCGCATACGAATCTCAACGTTCATGGCTCTGGCTGCGTTGTTACCGTTGACGTTGTTGTTGTTGTTGTGGTTGTTGTTGTTTTTGCATGATGGGATGGGTGGTTCATCCTGTACTTCGTCCTCGTCGACGTCTTCCTCGAAATCCGTTCCCCAGGATCCCGAGTCGCTGACCGTGGCTCCTTCGCTCGGCGAATCCATGTCGTTCTTCGCGGCCACATGTTTCTCCGGTGATTTCTTCAACTCCTCGACGAATGTCCACAGGCTCCTGAACCGCAAGAGTTTGTCATCGATTGGTATACGTTTATATTTTTCAGCGATAACAAAGTTTCATGATTTTTAAGAATTTTTTCGAGGCACCGAATAAACATTTTTCAATTATCTTCTTGAAACTCGTTGTGATTATTTTGTTTGGTAAATTTTCTGTTTTATTTCTGATTTTCGTAAAAATAATTTTGTTTTTTTGGCAAATAAAAATGAAACACGTAGAAAAAAAAAACTAACAAACCATATCAATGGGCGAGCGAGGTCGCTCTTCCAAAGCGCGAGCTTCCCCTCGGTCAAGTGCTGCAACAATAAAACGTGTAGCGACGATATATTAGTGTTCGCTCGCGACGACGCAAGATTGTCGGCATTGCAAAAACATGCGGCATATCGAATATACGTGAGCAAAGATTTTTAAAGATCGACAACGGAATGTTCAACGAATGTTACCGACCAGGAGCTCGTCGCCGTCGACCTGTCTCTTCTGAACAGCTTTGCAGCAGTCGTCCAAACCATTCTGGAACATAAAAAAAAAACTGAAATTCTCGGCATCGACGAGATTGCCAGTCGAAAACACATCCGACAATTTTCATAGATTCAATTTTACCATCGGTGGCGACCGACCATTGGCTCGCCAAAACGCTTGTGCGTATACAGCAAACAAAAAGTAACAAAGCGTTGCCAAATGTGTCGGAGACCCCGACGGGTTCGTTCAAAAGACGCTTCGACTATTAACCCCAAAAATGAACAAAACTGCTGGGTTACAAACTTTCAAAAAAAATTATACATAACATCATTGATTACACTCGTGTTGTTTATATTTTGTTTCTTTTTATTTCAAGACGTTGTACACACCTACGCATAAGCAACTGTGCTATAGTTACAACAAACAAGGTGTTGCCGGACACGATTGTGTTTTGTGAGAAAACTTCGTTGCATGTCGTCTATCAATGAAAAAAATTAAAAAAAAAAAGAAGGAAACATAGTGCAAAAGGATTGCTTACCCTTCTAAGCAGTGATAAAACTTCGCCGGTACTCCAATTCGATATATCCTCTATTGCATTCTCGTGTGATAAAGATTTGGGCATGGTCCGTGTACCCGCGACACGTAAAACGAGTGTCGCAAGTGACTGCGCATCCGCGCACTTGACCAATCTCTATGCAATGTTCTATTATGGGCGAGGTGTGTGTGTGTGTGTGTGACAGTTTGGTCTTTTGCGTTTTGTTTTTTTTCATGGAGACGGAACAAAAAAAAAAGATTGGGTTGATTGGCTCCGTTCATTCGAGCCATGGACGACGATATGGATATACCAACTCTGTGGGAAAAACAAAGTGCTTTGACCATGGAACAGAGAAAAGGTTGTGGTGGGCAGTCTATCTCTCTCCGGTTGAACCTGATTGGTCGAAAACATTGTCAATGGAAGGGGTACTTACCTTCGAAGATGACAATGGCCTTATGATCTTCATGATCTTGTCAATTACCTCACAGGCCTGCATGTAAAATCGCTGGGAATGTAAAATTTGGGATAAAATAAAACGTTCATAATTTATTAGTCATTAAATCACGAACAACGATCCAAATATGAAATTTATCAAAAGACACGAGGATTTATTAATTTTTGTCAAATACGTAAATTGAACAATTTTGAAAACATCATTTTTTAACGGTATAACGTTCGTTATCTTTTTTTAGCGTTTGCGCTCGAATTTCCATTGGTAGATAGGAGCCGAATGTTTATCGCCGGGATGCAACTGTTTGGGCTTGATCGCCACTTGTTTATTAAGTTCTCGTTCCATTTCTATCTTTCGTTGTACGACGGAAAGTTCTCGTTCCCTGTCGACTCTTCTGTACAATTCTGTATAAGCCATCGATCGTTGGCGTTCGATTTTTGCGACGGATTGCGGCGCAATGTTCAGCGACTTTATCGTTTTCAGATCGTCGAGTCTAGGCCGATTGGTAGTTCGTCCCACAAATGCTTCGTGGGTGTTCAATCGCTTTGCAATTTCAAAGTTTTTAGCCTCTTGTCCGTCGTCGACGAAGAACGTATGACGATTGGGAATCCGATCGATCGCGTTGATCATGTGAAGTTGACTCTGTAATTTTTCAATCTTCTTGGATTCGATGTTTCTTTTGTACGACAGATATCTGTGATCCCGCGTCTTCATGAGATTCAATTGGTCCGGCGTGTGCTCCGCTTCCTTCTCCTTCGTCCGATGTATCCCGTCCTCCATTTTTGAATTGATCATGCGAAAATTGAATTCGTCCGGATTCTTGTTCAATGCCTTTTGTCGCAAAAGCTTCAGCGTCGCTTGTTTTCCTTGATAATCCTTGGCGCGCAATACATAATCTTTCTTCTTTTCCAACAAACCGAGGTGCTTCCTCAACTCCGGTTGATGGCGTTCCCTGTGAGTTTTCTGGCCGGCCTTGGCTGCACGTTTCCACGACGACATTTCCGCGGACTCCTGTTACATTCAAAACATTTTTGAATACATTCAGTGGGCTTTCTAACCTAACTTCGGATACTATTATTGTGATCTAGCGAGGTTCATCTTACAGACTTTTAGTCAACTATACACTCATGAGTTACGATTACAGTTTGTAAAACATAAAAGTTTGTACGACAAATACCTATTCATGACACATACGTTTATGAAATATGTTCCTACTTAAACGAAGAGGTTAAACGAATTTGAATACGCTCACACGTTGTTTTTCTTTAACAGATGTTTATCGGGGAGCAAGAAGACTATAGACCAGGAGACCGAACTCCACTAGTTCGGGTAAAAACGTACATAGCTGCATTGGTGGCGCTGCGATCGAGGGCGTACCGACCAATGAGGTACTCGCATCGGCTGTTGTGGCTATTAGGGAATTTCTCATTTGGAACTGAAGGTCACTAAAGGTTGTCCAGGGTAGGACCATGAGAAGCGTGTGGTCACACTGTGCTCGGGTGGACTGCTTGAATCAGTTTGAATGCTAACCGTGATGCGAGTCGATGCGAGTCAGCGAGTCACGGTAATGAAATAAAATTCACAAGTATTTATCATTGAAAATTACTAAAATGAGTGGTGCAAATGGTGAGTAAACCGCACAATCGAATACAATTAAGAAAAAATCATCTCGTCAATTGATAATTCTGGAAAAATATTAAATATTTTCGTTTATAACCTCACTCTCACTTTCATAACATAGTTTCGTACTCAAAAAAAGGTACATGTGACTGATATTTTTGGGAATTTCTCATTTCAATGCAACAGAAATAGAGAAGAGTGTGGTCATAGTCATTCTGGATGTGAATCCGGCTCAAAGAATTGTGAAACAAGAAGCGAGGGTACTGACGCAATGTCTCGACTCGGTAATAGTATTTTCAAACGCGCATCTCATGCGAACGCCCAACAACGAACTCGGACTGATAGTTTGTCACGGTCAGAGCGCAAAATTTCTCTATCCGGACGCCAAGCCCGGTGAAGTCAGACAAATGGACGGACAGTACGAAAAATTTACCATGGTCGAGCGTACGGTCAGACAAAAGATGCAAGAAGTGGTGGCAGAAATTTTGAGCAAACCGATAAACAGCGAGAGCCTGATTTCCGGAGCTCTGTCCATGGCGCTTTGCTACATCATGCGTTTGGAGAGGGAAAAATTTCCCGGCGAAAAATTACAATGCAGAATTTTGGTCGTCACGGGCAGTAACGATTCGGCTACTCAATACATGAATTACATGAATATATTTTTTACCGCGCAAAAAATGGTCAGTAACAATCTTTGAACAGACGAACAATTCATTTGTGGCTTGGATATTTTCGATCCATAAGATATGACAATCGTTTTTGCTATTTTCGTGATTACAGGGTGTCATACTGGATGTTTGTAGTTTGGATCAGGAATTGACATTGTTGCAACAGGCGTGCGACATAACCGGTGGTAATTATCTCAAAGTGCCGGCGCTCGGAGGATTGCTACAGTATCTACTCGTAAATCACATTTTTTATTTATTCGTCATCATCTAGCGCGATAATCAATTTGCAAAATTAAAAAAAAAAATATATATATTTTTTTTTCAATATCAAGTGGGTATTCCTTCCTGACCCCGAAGTTCGTTCCAAGCTCGTTCTACCACCACCCGTCAAAGTCGACTACAGAGCCGCCTGTTTCTGTCACCAAGAGCTGGTCGATATCGGTTACGTCTGTTCCGTATGTTTATCCAGTAAGTCTTCCGTAGATTGAAATTTTTTTACATTTTTACAAAATAATCAATCGTACAATTGAAACATCAATATTCTCATTTATTTTTACAGTTTTTTGCAAGTTCAGTCCAATCTGCACAACGTGCCAGTACGTATGAAAACTTTATCCTCAAAAATATCTCATTGTTTAATCCGTGATAAAAAAAAAAAAATATATATCGATTCGCATTTATTTTCGCAGCACGTTGTTCAAGATGCCAGGGCCGATCTCCATGAAACCGAAAAAGAAGAAGAAGTACGTGGACATGGTACATTAGAGGTAAATGAACTTAATTTCCTCCGATACAAAATAATCGGTGTGTCTCGAAGTTTCGCCTCAACGCAAATTCTTATTCGCGCAAAAAATTCCCCTTCATTGTCAAATAAAAGCCATTTTAGTAAAAACTATATTTTTTTTTTCGGAAACTTCGCGAAGCACCCAAAAAAAACGCCTTTGATCGTGATTTGCCAGTTACTCTCATTACGCGTCACAATCTCCATCGATTATCGTGATTTTTGAATTTTCACATCGCCCTCATGGTCAATGATCTCGCGGGTGTGGTTGCAACGTGAAAAAAAAAAAAAAAAGCTCGCGATTGTGTCGAATGAACCGCGAGTGAAATTCGAACATGCCGCAATATTTGTTCGCTCGGAGTATTTCGATCGAATGGACCCCTATACCCTCATGGATAATTTTAATCGAAAATTTGTGATCGAGATAGACGAAACGCGTATCGCGAAAATGTTATCTATTGACTAAAGGTAGGTTAGTCGATCGGGCGGGAAAGCTACATTTTTTTCAAAATCATAAGAATTACACATGGAAAAAAAAATTCCATTGGTGTGTCTCTGATAAATCATAATTAATGATTATAATAAATAATGATAATAATGCATAATAATAATAATAATAATAATAATAATGATAATACGAACGGATCCGTGCAGATAGAAGTAGGTGTTGACGTCGAGGTGAATGGATGAGGACGGGGGGGGGGAGGGGTGGTTGCGTCCGGACTAGTAATTAATGAGGGTGTGTAAAACAATGAAAACGTCGCGTTAATGACCGGGGATCCCCTCGTATCGGCCCGTAAACACGGTCCTCGCGCGACCATGAAAAAATCCCCGTGTGATATCGAGTGATACTAATTATTCGTCCGGTTTCACAAAATAATTCGCGATATCTCGATCCCAACTACGAGACTAACCCAAGGCAAACGTTTCACGGAACATTTTTACGATCTTTCTTTCTTCGCAAACCCATCTGGCCCAGTCTTTGTTTTTTTTTTTTTCTATTTCCTCTCATCTTTCTCTTATTTACCTCGACTTTTCTTTGTTCACGAGAAGGTGTCGTACACGAATTGTTGAAGAAAAAAAATAAAAACGAAAAAAAATCTTTGCCAGTGTCTTCCGGGAGTCGTTGCAAAGGCGCGCAAAAAGAGCTCGAAGGCTGCGAGAGACTAATTAGTCGACGTGTCCTCGAGGCGTTCGCGTATTCGCGCCTCGAGTTACCGTTAAAGACATCCGTACTCTTTCCACCAACTCCGATTCTTTTTTTTTTCTTTTTTCTCATTGTTCCTCGTCTTTCTTTCGAACAATTCGTGTGGAGCGGTCCAACAACCGTTTAGTTTAGACGCGATTTTTATTTTTTATTTTTATTATTTTTCTTATCGTCATCGGTATTATTTGGTCCGCTGTATATTTGCAGTGAGGGTGGGGATAGACCCCCTCCCCCCCGTGGTTCATTCCTCTGTGGAATCGATTGGCTGAGCTTTGAATTCTGGAGAAGTTGCGTTCCCGATTACATACAACTGTTTGGCTGGTATTTCATATATCGTTGTACTATGTTACTCGGTTGCTGGTAGTCCTGCTAGTGCTGCTGCTGCTGCTGCTGCTGTTACTGCTTTCGACTGTTACCGTCGATAAAGCGCAAGGGGATCACAATAGCCGGTTTACCTCACGGTTGTACATATACTGCATAGGGGATGGTCGGGCGTGCTCGGATAAGCGGTCGGCTTGTGGTTTGGCTAGAGGAGGGTAGGCGGCGGGGGGAGGGGGTGGATTTCCTTGCGCCCGGCCGCGCTCACTCTGCTTGCTCCGCAGATACGTATAAGACCTTTGGTCCCGGGTACTCGAGACTTTATCGTTTTCGCAAACCCTCAGCACCCTTTAACCCCCCCCCCCCCCCCGCCGCAAAGTCAACCGACCACCCCCCGGGATCGCCGACGGTTTAGCTATAAATAATCTTTGGTGGGTAAATCGTTGTTTTTTAGGTAACACTCGCTATAACCTTATCAATACCGCGATAGAGGCGGAAATAATGGGAAACAAAAAAGAAATATATACCATGAAAAAAAAAAAAAAATAAAAAAATAAATAAATAAATAAATAAATAAATAAAAATAAATAAAAATTCTCAATTTTTTAGGTCACCTGTTAAATTCTATTGTTAAAAATTTCAAGAATTTTTCAATGAAGATTACTTTGATTTATTTACAAACGTATGTCGGTGATTTTTCCAGCGTGATTGGTTTGGAAAAATAAAGCAATCACGTTGTGTTTTCACTGCGTCGCTCGAGACTCCGATCGGTTCGATACATTTATGAAGGCGTGGTTGGCTTGTGAAACCGAGTGTCCGCGAGCAAGAGAGAGAGGGAAAGAGAATACACACGATACGGGACCATCGTTTTCTCGTTCGTCGACGATGTGGGTTCGGACCGGGTGGCATTGAAAAGACAAACGGGGTGAGGACGAAGTTCGGATTCGGAAAGCTCGCGCGTCGTGCGCAAAATGTGTGCGATGGCATCGCCAACCGCTGGTGCTGAAGGTTGAATGAGAATAGAAAATTTACACTCCCTTCGGTGTGGGTATATGGTTATACTTTGATCGACGCGGCTGTAGTCTTTCGGTTATCTCCGTTCAATCTGGCCCCCGAAATTCGATCGCACGATTGTGCTTGTTCGGAGTGAGATGAGGAGCGAGTGAGAGAGAGAGAGAGGGAGAGAGAAAAAGAAAAAGATTGAGTGAGCGAAATGTACTCCAACGATTTTTACCTATGGTTACATGGTGTTTAGTTCTTGTGTCAAAAATTGTTGGATCAAATAGTTTTTTTTTTTGGTTTGTTACTTCGTCGTATGAGTTGGACTCAAGTGTCTGTCATATTTTGAGTCCCAAATTCCCATCCGATGACCCCAGCAAAGTGAAAACGCAATTTTCATCGTAATTTGAACGATTTCCAATTTTCAAGCCGCCATATTAGTTCAGCTATTTCGTTTTTGGTGTTGAACAATTTTTTTAAAAAAAGTACGCATCTTTCTGATAAAGAAAGCATATCGGGCAAATTTGTCTTCCGTTGATATTTTAGCTATAATAAATTAATCCGATAAGCATTGCGTGTCATCAAATGACAAAAAATATAAAATTACTTAGGCTTGGGTTAATATTGAGATAGGGAGGAGGCTCTCCGCGAATATTTTTTAAAAATTATTTGGAAACTATGTGAAGGGCGTTTCTATTTTTATTCAAAAATGACCCTTGCTAAGAACAAGTCTAATATATATATATATATATATATATATACGTTTATATCCGTTTTATCATGCTTGTAACTGCGACATTTCTACAGGTCCGTGAGACGTGGCTTTCAGCTTACGTCTGGACTCTCCACTTTTCCACGAGTTCTCTTCATGGTTAACGGCCAACCAGAAAAATTCACCGGCCCGTCGAAAACGTCGCCAAGCGGCGTGATATATATTTCCATAACCATCAACGAATAACGGGGGGAAAGATCCGCATAACGATGCAGAACGTTGAAGTGTCGTGGGTTAATTATCTCTCTCGCTTCCATAAATTTGGTTGCCTCAGTCCGGTCGCACAACCGGATGCTCTCGAGAAATCACAAGTGAAAGAAAGCAAAAACGTGACCCGCGGTTTTCGCTCGACGTGCCGACGAGCGTAAGACGGCTAATTCAATGCGCCCAAAGGGTCCGGACCCAAGGAGTCGGACATCTAGCTGGGCAAGTTTCTCGTTAAAATTAATTGACCGCGGTGACATGGAATTTTATTCGGTTGCCCGACGCGTTGGACTCGCGCGAATCCTCGGCGACATTAATCCGCACACCGCAAGCAGCTGTACGGACAGACATAAAAATGGGATTTTGTTGTCCGAGTGGAAAATGCGAAAAAAAAAAAAAAAAAAAAATAACAGGAAAGAAAAGAAAAAAATAGAAAAACCCAAGAGACAAAGCGCAAAAGCCAGAATGAGGAGAGAAAAGACGATGGCGAAGAATGAGGAAGAATTAATGATGATCGGATTTTCCGTTGCTCGACACTGAACCGAATTTTTGTAACAATTTCGAATAATAAATAAATTTTTGAAAGTTTTTAATTTTTCGCACGATTTGATCAATTTCGAATTGTTGATCCGCTGGAGTCCCAATCGATTCCAAAAGATGTTCTACAGGATGTTAATCCCATCATGAACCTCCCAGTCCAATTCTAATCATCGTCCCCGACCGGGTAAAGTTTTTCCCGTTAGTGAACCAAACAAGGATCACCTCGGTACTGTCCCACGTAGCACATCACCTCAAATCCCATGTTCGTATTCTTCGCGTACGATGGTCGTACACCGTGGGGGACTGCACGAAGATTCATTGCAAACTTAAATGTGTTTTGTTTCCGAAAGTTTCGGAATTGTTTTGAGCCCCAACCACGAGTGTGGAAATTCTTGCGGTGTAGCACGAGGGTAATACACGCAGGTAACAGCGAACTCCGAAGATCCGTTCGGTCTTTCGAATCATTCCAGGAGGATTTCCACCGCGTCGAGATGAGTCCAGAGCACGGTTTTACACACAGGTCTTGAAACTCCGACGGCTCGTCGGCAATGAGGGTTAAACTGACGATGATTGTTAGTAAACAAAAAAAATACAGAAAACTATTGAAAATGTTGATCTGCAATAGCTCCTGCTAAATCTATCGTTTTATAACTTAGAAATAAAATATCTACAAAATGGCGATTCACTAGCGTTTACATGGATAATAATTTAGTTTAACTAGACCGTAAAATGTGACATCTACTTTCTCATTCCATATTGAGGATGTAATAACCCTGACAGATTTTAGTTGATCACCTCTTTCAGTTTCACTCGCGTTAAATCAGTTTTATAACGTTGCAAGTGGCTTTCAAAGCGACTGGTCGTCTATGGGGAGGAGGGGGGGATAAGGTTGTGACTTGCAGAGAACCAACTGCAACTACGCGGGCTCACTGAGAACTTTGTACTGATTTGGGATTCAACACTACGTGCTCTGCACCGCACACCGTCTAAACAGCAAACAGCGTTATCCACTGCCACACCGAACGCCCATTCGCCCTATTCCGTCCTTTGGTCCGACATCCAATTGCGTTGCAAACTTCTTTCGCAGCATCACGCATGCGTAGTCCACCTTTTTACCCAGTATCACCTTCTTTTTCGTTTTATGTTCGCCTTGCCTCACTTTTTTCGGGTTAAAATGAAAGGACAAATCAAATAACAACTGAAAGAAACTATTGCCAACGCAATCAACAACGTCTTTGCAGTATATACTTCAAATTTGGAGATTCCTGTAAAATTTCTTTTTGTTCATGACACCCTGATCCACACTCATAAGTCACTCGTTGACCCGGATCATTATTCATTCAGTGACTGAAGCCAAAATCACAAGGTGCTCCCACAATCGAGACCCTTTCAGCTTCCATCCCCGAGAAAATCAATTGGCGCGGCCAGATCAACTTGTGAAGTAAGTTCGGACGGGGGGAGTTGGAAACGGAGAACAAAATTAATCTTATACGATGCGTGATACCCCCCCCCCCCCCTCCTCCCGCCCCGGTTGCGAAATTAATCAGACAGCGAATTTGATACCGGGCGAGGTCTACCCTGTGGCACAGGTGGTGCGCGGTTCCCCATTTGTGACGGAGTTGAGCCAGTGACTCACGAGCGAGCCACTGTGTTTCGACTTTCGCGATATACACACGTGTATATATATATATATATGTACATTATATTTCCGAAAGTTGAACACGGAGTTTCTTCGGGAATATGTCTGACACGGTTTGCTCGTAAGTTTTCAACGCGGGAGCAGGATCACCGCCTCCGCCACCCAGAACTCGTCGACTGGATTCGTCGGCTGCGGAAATCGTGCGAACCAACTACGTCACGTATATATATATATATACGTTTACGTGAACATAAATCCTGCGAAACACAACTCTGTTATTAATGAAATACAGCTGGAGCTTTATTTCTTAGCTGTGTAACTTTTATATTTTCGATACGATTCACGAAAAAAATGAATCAGTTGTACAGTTATAATCAGTAGTACATCGTGCTGAGCAAACAATGACGTCACTCTGTATCCTTTCAAATTAATAATATAAGAAACGAATTTTCGATTTTTTCCAGAAAAACTCGTTGTTGAAATAAAATTTTCACCCATTGCCGAATCAACTTAGTTCAATGACTGTACCTTTCGTGTCCCCGGACGCTTTTGACATACTCGTTTATCGGGTTTTCCGCACTCGAACCCGTAGAGTTCAACGTAACAAGCGAATTGAATTATGCTCGATGCATACGATCATTAGCGAATCCAATCACCATGTAGTTTCGACATGGTGACCGAGACCGAGCAGCGGGTTCACGGACGGAGACTACCCGAAGACCGTGAGGCTGCGGTTGCGAGTGTTTCGTCGTACTCTCTCCAACGTCATACACCTCATCCCCGAATAGTCTCCGGGATGAGGTTCTCCGGCAGTCAATCAGGCGCGAACGGTCTATCGATTACCATACTTGCTTGTACGTGTCAACCCGTTGACGCGAATGTATGTATATGTGCCAGTGTGACTGCCGTCCGACAATTAGTAGTGGCCATCGTGTAGTTTGGCACACGGACGAGTTTAGGGACAAACTTATTTAGCATATAGATTAGGGGGGGCAGTTGGAACGAACCGGTACGAGTGTGGTACTTCGTGGAGCAGTGACGTCTACCACGACTGCTACGGGTGCTACAAACGTTGCGGGGTTCTTCGTGCGGTCTGACCGAACGAATTATCAAACGTAGTCGACACGAGGCATATTGTCCTTATCGTTCATGAACGAATGGCGTTAATCGGCTATCCGGTTTTCGTGTTTCGACAATTTACGTTTTAAGAAAGGGTTGCACAATACCTGGTCATGGTTGTAATCTATAGTGGACTTCGCTTCAATACTATTGTGTCGTTTAAGGCCATTTTAATGGGATGATATAAACGTAATGTAATATATTATGAAAATACATACGATTCCTGAGACGCAGTGACCCGGTTGGTTTCGTGCCTGGTTCCCGACCCGAGGGTCCCAGGTTCGAATCCCGTCGTCGGACACCAATGGAAACAATTTTTCTGTGTGTTTTTTTTCTGTGTTCTCCCGGTGGTTCGGAATCCACCGTATAAAAACTGTAGGGCCCAGTGATACTTTGACCATGTAATTGTATCACTATAGGTAATCCGCCGAAGCAAAGTATATGTGTGTGCGGAAGGAATTGATATGACGAATAGGACCTTGTAAAAAACTTCTCAAGTTGTACAAGTAAAATTCATAAACTACATACGATTCCAGATGATTCAATGAATGAACAACGCTTATTGCTATGTCGGCGAGGGGGAGGGGGGGGGCAATGCGAGGAAGAGAGAATACACACGATAAAGTCGTAAATTATGAATAACCCGGGACAGAGCGGTAAGGAGGAGAAGGATTATTAATCCAATGTTCGCGAGAGTCACGAGGGAATTTTCGTCGTTCGGGGTTGAAGGGGGGGGGCGGAGGCTGTGGGGCGCGTGGTATACAAACGCTTTTCAAATTCTGCTCGGGGGCCCGTGGAACCTTGTTCAATGTATATGGAATATTGTGATGTGGTGCATGGAGCAGGGAGGAACGGTTTGAGAACGGTTAAAGGAGAGATGGTGGTCTTCCCCGAGGGAATGGGTAAAATCTACGTACCGTAGAAGCAGACTCTCCTCTCTCTCTCTGCCACACACGGTCCTCGCATCGTATGCGCGTTGATGTGCATATCTTGCGTGGTATGTCCTGTACATGTATATATATATATCTATACATCACACACACATACACACACATGTGCATAGCCGTGTGCATCTACCAGGAGCGTTTGGTGCGTGCTCAAATTAATTACTTGGCCCTCGATTAGCGCTTGGGTTTAGCTATAGCGTAGATTAACCATACACGGTGGCTTTACCCCTTGTAACCCTTACCTCCTTGGATCCCGCACAACGCCCTTCGACTTGACGTTCTATTCCCACCAATCCTGCAGCATCCCTAGCTCTTCCGTATGTGTGTGTTTGTGTGTGTGTGTCGTACTCTGACGACGCACCCTAGGTGCAAGTAGTTGCACCTGTATTCGCGGGTTTCCGACTCACGGGCCGTCTACCTTTACTATCCGTTTACGACGGGCCTCCGGAGTAACATCCCTCACGTTAACCGCCGGCTCTTAACGATGCCCCACGTCAATCGTAAACTCGTGTAAGGTTTGTTCCCGGTTATAGTTAGCTCGTGTTGATGCCAATTTTTCCAGGCTTCGGGAATTCTTGAAATTCATCCTTGTTTTGTGATTGGGAATTTTTTTGAAAAATTGTTTTCACGATTATTGTGAGGGCACGTTGGTACAACTCTTCACCAACTAGTGCATCAAGAACTAGACTACGAATGTCGCCAACGGAAAGCACGACGTAATTTATATCGCTCTTGGACGAAAGATTTCGTGAAAAATCTTTGGGATCTTTGCCATACCAATGTTCCGGGCTCCGATGTACTCCGTCGCGATTTTAACTCGAGATTTCGCATTCCGAAGAATGTAGATCTACTCGCAACTTCTTCTTTTTTCATTTTTTTTCCTCTATAGTCTCGCCAACAACTCCCCGGATTATCTTCATCTTTTTATTTTTCATCTTTTTGTTTCTTTGGGTTTTCATGTTCTTCTGGAGACGCCTCGTTTTTTTCTTTTATTGCGGTATCACTGCATTATGCATTTTTTTTATCTCGAAGACGTATTCTCTTCGGATACACCGAGCAATGCTGTAACCCTCTCATCTTCGACCGAGTCTAGTTGGTGCAACGCAGTCGCAACGAAACATCGAATCGCGCTTGCGCATAGCTGTTGTTGTTTTTTTTTTTTTTGGTAATTTCCTTTTCCCGGACGGGGTTTTTTTTTTTGGAATTCACGATGATGGAAGCAATGGTGGCTCAGCTTCGTTACGCTTTTTGAGGTAACACGTAGGCACTTGGTTGCGCACCGAAGCGCCCTTTTCGTGTTTTCCTTTATTTATATCTTCGTGTCCGGGTGGTCGGTCGGATTTTGTGTGTGTCTGTGTGTGTGTGTGTGTGTGTGTGTGTGTGTGTGTGTGTGTGTGTGTGTTTGTGTGTGCCGCGGTCGCACGTACAGCTGCTGCTACTCTTCGTTCCCTTAAATTCGATCAGTCTCGTAAATAACGTCTCGGGGTGCTTCGGATGTGCTGTCCGTTCGAGCATTACAGCTAAGCTCAATGTATCTCAATTACAATATACTTGGCTCGTTAGTACCACTTCAATTGTATTGCAATATTTTCTTTTATTTATTTATTCATTTTTTTTCTTTACCAGAATACCCGATGGAATTGTACGATTAAAACGTGAATTTTCGAACGACTCGGAATCAAAGGAACGATCGCATTGAAAAATCCATTGGTACTCGTGGGAATGAAACCGAGACTCCGTCTCCCATTGCCGCTCGATGAAATAATAATGACGAGCGCTCCCGGTAGAACGCTGTTCAATGGCCAAATGCAATTCTGTATCCGGAAACTCGCACGAATGATTCTCGAGGTACACTGTACGATTGGATAAGTCAAGGTGACACGAGCTTATCCAATTAGACACGGAAAAGTTGGATTTACTCCCTTTTCCAATCTGATGTAAAATTTACATTTTTGGAAAATCCAGTCGGATCATTTCGGTCGAGCCAAGAAAACAGTAGGATTATTCTACGGTTTTATGGAAAAATTTGGAAGAAATTATACGACGAACATGGAGGACACTTTCGTAAATTCTTCACCCATCCGGTCTTGATTTATCCGGTTGTGTGGTGTAGATATAAAACTGTACGTGGATAAAAAAAAAAACGTAGTAGTCAGTGGAGTAGTCAGCTCGGTTCGTGGATAAATTTTATATTCCGTCGCTCGCACACGTGAACGTGAACTGGTTTCGAAAGTAGCACTCTCCCGCAGAATCCTAGTCAATGCCTGTTCCAGAATTTCACCAGTACAGTCCGGTCGCGAATATAAAAAAAAACGAAAAAAAAAAAAGTAATTTTCATGCCCTTAGTTTCAATATGTCACTTCTAAATAATCCACTCCGTGGATCGGGCTTTGGGCATTCGAGCGAAGCAAACTGTTTGCAAATCCGAATGCAAATCTTTATATCATTCTTTTATTAGCGCACATTTAACCGACTTGAATATGAGTTACCGACTACATATCTGTTTTCACGTGAATGTGATAACAAAAAAAATTTCGGCGGATCATCGTCGTCGTGCGATCGTAATATCGTTGCGATGGGGAAAGAAAGGAACGCGGCTGATGGCGAAATGGGCTGGCTGAGAGCTCCTCCCAGCTTCGCAACGTGCTCCATTGTAGTTTGTAAAATTAGTTATCGATTGATTTTTTTTCTCTTTTCTCCGATAACGGTTGCGGCTGTGCACGAGGTCCATAATGTGCGCTCCGTGTGCCTCAAAAGAGCGAGTAAATCTGCTGGCTACAATGTAACGGCGTAAAAGCCTTTGCGCCAGTCGTATCGGAGACTCGTGTTACCAACATCCGATATCCCGTTGAAACGTGTTTTACCCTCAGCGTTGGACAATCCTCGCGAATCAGCTACCGTGTCATTCGGACTTCAACTTCGTTCCAACGTATGCAAAACCGGCGACGTAATTGGCTGTCCTGTTGCCAGTCAATTACACTCGGTCGCTGCTAATCAAGAGGCCAACTTATTAGGGAATCCGTACCACTGCTCGTAAAAACAGTTCATTCGAAGATTGCCAACGGCTACCATTCCGTATTGCAGGATCTCATCCTACCAGCGTTACCAAAATTCATTGCGACGTTCCATCTGCGAGAATTGTCGCGGAAAAATTATTGCGCCACTGCACTGTGCACCGACTTCGTCCACTCCACGAACGTTAACTCACATCGGTCTTCGTGGTCCAGGTTTCCCGTATTTCCTTGGGTTTTCGCAGCCAAGTACGATTGCTCCTCGGAGAGCCAGGATTACCAAGACCCTCGAGAGAATCCCACCTCTTCGTTTTCCAGTCCGCTCGCCACTGCATCGCATTCTTTATCCGTCCCCCATCCGACATTCGTGTGTGACCCGCTGCTCTTCGTCTTCGTTACAAGCTATCCGCGCTGCTTTTTCTTCAGGATTTTCGACTCTCCCGCTCTCTTAATTATTTGTCCGACTTGTGTCGCAAACTACGAACTCCGGGGTTGACCGGCCGTGTGTATTGAGCGTCAGCATTGACTCTGGTAATCCGACGGCTCGCGTTATGGCTGTCACTGTAAAGAGTACACACGACATGGGGGAGTACCGCACCTATTCCCGTATTCCTGTTGGATGCGGTTTGTCCCTGCCCGCGATCCAAACCGCATAATTGGACGGTATGTATTCCTCGGCTTGTCCGATTAACCCCACTAGCTCGTCACATATTCCACTTGCCCGTCGAGTATGGACAGCCCGTCCAGATCATCGACATATAGATATGGACTGCTAATGTCGCGAGAAAAAGTGAAATCGCCATAGAAAGACAAATGACTAGCGTGGCTCTAAACCTCTCTCTTTCTAAGTTGAAGCTGATTTTTCGTAATTATCTATATGTCGATGATTGCGACCAATCAGCTTTAACTTAGAAAGAGAGAGGTTTAGAGCCACGCTAGTCTCTTCTCCTTCTATAACGATTTCACTTTTTCTCGCGACATTAGCAGTCCATATCTATAGGTCGATGATCCAGATCGATGTTCAACTCGATTGTCTACGTAACACTCGGATATCAAAATAACGAATACATTTTTCTCGGCTATGTTAGGCTGTGCGGTTTCCTAAGACGACGGAAACCAAAGTAAAATCGAGTTTCCATACTTTCGTGTCTGGCAAACCACGTCTGGGAAGACCGAACCCAGAACGAAGCTTCGCGCATGAGGTTGATACGTCTCCGGAGGTTCCGAGTACAGGGTTGTGTGTCAGGATCATGGTTTAATCGAGTTATCCGCGCAAGAGTTGAATCTCGAATACTCTGAAAAGGAATCGGGCGGGCTGACGGTCGTACACGTACAGCCCAACCTTAACCATCCAACGTCGGGATTATTTCGCGGATATGCACGCCACGTTGAGACCTCCCCGAGTAAAATCGTGCACTTCGGCTATGGTATTCCCCGCATAAAGCTCTTTCGCTATGAGGTAACGTATAACGGTTTATATATGGCAGATCGTGATAATCTTTACTCGTGCGGTTTTCATCGAAATCTCATGCTTTCACTTGTGTGTGTGTGTGTGTGTGTGAACACACCGTGGAATCTTAATCGAGGTGAAATTTTGCTCATCCTCTCGGGCGTTCATATTTTCTCACTTTTCATATTGGAAGCGGGAAAACCTTAATGCCTACACGCGCGCTCTATCTCTCTCTTGTAAGGTATCGTCACAATCGAGTGATAGTTTCAATTTATGCGCATATTCCGTGAGGTTTGCGCGGGGTCGCTCACGGAAAACGAATCTCTCACGTCTATTCGTAGTCACGACGTGTAGCTACTCGTTTGATTACAATTCTCATTTTTTTTTGCTTCTCAGTCTCGTGGAATATCCAATTTATCACTACGTGTTATGCATGTAACTGGGATCTTGGTTGATGTAGAATTATCGGCTGATTTGTGATATTTTTTTCGCCTGTCTTATTATCTTTACTTCATGAAATGTCATCTGTATTGTTTTTGACTCGTCATGATCTATTCGAACATCAAGGATGAGCATCCATTCAATGAAAATATATTTTAAATACTTTTTCAAATAACTAACTATGATTAATTATCATACATAAATAAATATTTTTACATTTCCGTAATAATTATGACCAATTTACGTGAATTATCATTTTACAATGAATCAACATGATTGATAAATTCATTAATATCCATAATCGCTTAGTTTTAAAAGTATTTAAAATACATTTTCATTGAATGAATGCCCATCCCCGTCGAACATATACAACTATTTCATTGACTAGTAACTTCCTCTGCGTGAGGTTTGGGAATGTCGAGAACCTCGGCGTTATATTGACGAGCGCAGAAATCGAAAAAAGCTGTGACCGGAGAAAAAGCAAAAAAAAGCAAAAAAAAAAAACGTGGAAGCAAATGCGGAAACAAATTTGACACGTTCTGTGAATTTGCGGAATAAGTCAAGCTACCCCGGCTAAGGTCACCCCATCGTCCGTAAGCTTCGGAATAAAGGGCGGCCAAGGGTAGTTAGAAATCTGCTCACTCTGTCCCTCATCGTCGACCATAGTTACTCGATATCGTTCCGTCGCTCTCGCAGTCTCGTTTGCCCGATAGCCCGTGACGGGACGAGAGTTTCGCTGTATTAGGCGCAAGTAGAGCTTATCAGTGATCGGTTGCCTGCGGCAATTTCCGCTTTTATCGCTTATCTCCTCGACGAAATCGCCCCGAAGCGGGAGTCGTGCGCGCGTGCGGGTTCACGATCTCCCTCTCGTTGCAGTTTTCTCCCCCCCCCCTTTCTCGCGTCGTTCTCTCTCAACACGTTCGTCCATCGCTCTCGACGATCCTTCAACTCCCACACAAACTCCGAATGTGTACATTTTCCGCACGCATGGACAAGATATTCGAATGAGAGGCGGAGCAAGAAAATTATTGTTCGACGAACGGATACGTAACGCGTGACGGCAGATGGCCTCTTGACTGGTTCCAGTTGCCTCCACAAATTTACTCCAAAATAGCTGCGATGGGGTTCAGTGACCGTTCGAATGACCGTGATTTTTACGTCATCACATGCTACGATAAATTTCCGCATACGTATTAATATATAATATTATTATTTATTAATCTAGCTTTATAGAAATAACAATAAATAATATTCAACATTTCCTAAGCTCGAGCTTCACCCCTTTCAGGCACACAAACGGGATTTTTCATTCGCTCAATAAATTAAATTACATTTCATTGTTCACAGAAATTTCGTCACACTTTTTTCTGTACTTTTTTACTCTCGAGAAAGTTGTTTTTTTTTACGAGACTTTCCAATTTAACCAGCGCAATAGAAGTTCGAGAACTTTCACGTTTTTTTCCACGAATTGCTCTCAATTACTTCAGCTTCCGCTTGATTCAATTCGGTCATAAAACACGGTAAATTTACAATCTACGGGAAAAAAAATAAGACAGACGTTTAGTGGCATTTTGCTCGACGTTGCAATAACTCTTTTGTCGTGTTTCATCAATAACCCTTGTCACGACCTTCCGACGGTAATACAGTAGCAACGGAGTCGAAGAAGGAACAAGCGGAATAAAAGGTAAAACTTAAGTAGATACAGATAGACGGAGTCTCGTTTATTCGAGTTTTTATCCATCGGTAGATTTCCGAGAGTAATTAGCTTCTTCCGACAATTATATCGATGTGGCATTAGGTTCGAAGTGTGTCTCGGAAGTCCGGGAACTGTACCGACAACGTTGCCACCGTGTAAACTGCTGCTCGAAGTGGTCGTAATGGTAGTGATGATTCTGGCAGTAGGAGTGGTAGTCTTAGTGGCGTTTTACGATATTCAACGAGCGAGTCCTCAAGTTGGATAGAGGGCTCCTCCACGAGAGTTCTACGTTGCATTGTTTGTTCTTGTTCCCCTTCGTCTCTCAGCTCCACTCGACTTTCACGGTGAGCTCTCAGGATCTCGCGAATTCTCGTGAAACTTCGCCACGGTCGTTCGTCCTTCGTTGTCCTTTCCGCATTTTACGTTTTGTTGTTATAACTGGCTTTCCACGAGCAACTATATATATATCTATTTCCTACGAAACGCGAGATAGACAAAAGAAACGGGAAAAAATGACACGGCTCGTGTTGTCAGCGAGGTTGGACGAACCGGTGAGAGGCAAGAAAAGAGTATAATAAAATAGCACAACAAGTGGGACGGCAAAAAAAAAGAAAAGAAAAAAAAAGAAACAAGACGTGGACAAGTAGACCGATGTCGGTAAGAAACAACTTTTTTTCCGGAACAAGTTGCGGGCGACTGAACGAACTAGTCGGTAAGGAATGGCGCGGGGCTCTTCTTCCACTCCTTTGGTACATAGTGAGCACAAGGTTGTGGATAGTTACGTGGGGCTTGAAGATTCTCGGTAGGTTGCATTTAAGCAGGCGAAACCGAAAAAGACAAACTTTTCTTCTGAGCCGTTCGACTTATTTCTTCTTTTTTTTTTTATTCTTTTTTTTATATTTTTCGAACGTTTCTTTTTTGTTTTTTCATCTTTTTCCCGTTCCTCGTTATCTGTGTGTAGGTTACTGTATGTAACCAGCTACACGCGTTGTACATGGTCGGCACCAAACACCTCGAATTGTGAAATAAAGAAAATCAAGCTCTCATCGGAAGCGTCGTATCGTCCCTCTCTGTTTTTTTTCGAGCCATTTTTTTTAATTACTCTTAATTCTGCCCATTCTAGGTCTCGCGATGGTGTCGTTCCATTTTTCCATCTTCAACGTAGTTTTCCCCCGTAGGTTCGCCCAATTTATTCCGCTCCGTTGAGAGACGATTGGGAATAAAGGCGTGAAAGCATGCTTCCACGACGATGGTCAGAACTCGTTCAAGACAAAGACGAAGGGCAGCAGCTTCAAGACTAAAACGTAGCTAGACTACAGCCGGGGCTATTAAAGCCCCCGTCTTCGTCGTCGTCGTCGTCGTCGTTGGTGCCCGAAGTGAAGGGGTAAGTCACATTAAGCTGCTACCAACGATGCGAATAAACAGGGCCCCGGAGCTCGGCCGGAGAGACCCCCCCCCCTCCCCAGACTTCGCCAAGCAGTAGTGAGTGGTTTGGTGCACACGAGAAACGCGGATCTCAAACTCAGGCTTCGCGGTCTGTGGAAAACTGACGGAAACTGCAAGGCGTAAAGCGTCGTAATCCGGAGTAAACGCAGTGTGGCGTGCAAAGGCTGTGCGACAGAGCCAACGAGTTGGGGCCAAGATTCGAGCGGGAAGGAAAGACGGAGGAAAAGAAAGCTAGCAGGAAGTTGAGGATAGGGAGAGAGATGAAGGGGAAGAAAAAAAAGAAGTAAGGTTGAAGAAGGTGGTCCAAG
Source organism: Diplazon laetatorius (assembly GCA_963662125.1). Taxonomy (NCBI): domain Eukaryota; kingdom Metazoa; phylum Arthropoda; class Insecta; order Hymenoptera; family Ichneumonidae; genus Diplazon; species Diplazon laetatorius. The sequence continues at coordinate 1,563,903 of OY759157.1, read as the reverse complement.
AAGCGCGGGGTACGGTAAAGTTGGAGTATGGGTTGTATATCAGTGAGGTGTAGTACTGAAGCTATATAGGAGCGAAGCAATACAGCTAAAATTGTGGTCGAAGGAGTTTAAGGGAGAGAAGGACGAATATATGGGATATAGGGTTGAGGGTACAGGATAATACCTAACTATATCCCTGTGCGAAGAAACGCCGGGGCATACGGATCGTCCAAGTACATCCTCTGTCTAGCTATAGGAGTCTCGTTGGTCGCGGACTACAGAAGACTGTGTACAGTGTTTATATAGTTATACAACTGGTGAACCGTTTTCCCGTGCCCACTGTGGGGCGAGTAGACATGGCCGTGAGGCATATACCAGTCTTTACGTCGGTATGTCTATATTTATATGCTGCCTGGGTTGTCCCAGTCATACGCATTAAGCCGCAAGGTAGTACGGGCGGCGCTTCTGCAAAGTCCTTGTGTCTCTCTGTTCGCTCGTACATCCACGTTGTAGATTGGCCCGTGGTTCCGGTGATCCAGACTCCAGACCCTCACCGTATTGTAGAATTGATATTAATACATCAACAATGGCCGCTAGGGGCGTAAACTAAAGTAACCTGGAACTGAGGGGCCCGGCCAATTTGGCAAGGTCGATCTAACTCATTCATCGATAACTATGTGATGTAATTGCTGCGTACCCGGGACGAAATATGGGAAGGTGGAACTTCTGAGCTCACGAAATTGGACCCACATGAAAATCTGGAATGCGCTTGAAGCTCTTATAGCATACGGCTGGAAGATTGGTTGGGTTGTATAACCGTTGGTGTTTTACTATGCCAACTAAACGATTCATCGGATCGAAGTTGACAGTTCGTGGGGCCTGACAGGATTTTATATTGTGGATTTGCGGTCGGAGGCGCTCTTTTTCGATCGAACGACGATATAGCCCAAGTCGGCTACGAAGCGGAGCTTTATTGAATCCCAACGTCACCGAGTCACTCGCGTATCGATTGGGTTACTGCTAACCGGATTGTTTCAATCGAGACGAGTCGGTGACGGACGCGGTTATCAGTCAGGTAACGACTAGGTTTCCCGTTTTGTCACCAAGATCCAAGCGAGATTTCTCGCTATCCAGCTGTTGAAAATCAGATAACAGTGGACAATTAATCGTCTGCAGGATAAATAAATAAAAAGTTGAGAACACATTGAAATACGACAAGTGAACGAAATGTATGAAAAAATCGTTTTATAAATCGTAACGACGCAGATGGAGCCTGACGAACAATGGTACGATAGATAAGACCGCGAGAATTGGGCCAGAAGCGGACGGAGGGTCCGAAATCCAAGTGCGGAGTGCGAAAAGTAACCTCGTGGATTTGGCTCGTTGTAGTTATCGTTTGCCGTAACAGTTACGGCTTTTGTACGAAGTTCGTGGCAATGGGATATCTCAAGAGTGTATGTAGAGGATATAACGAGCACGAGAGGAAGAGCCGAGCGAGATAGACTCCGGCCGAGATTCGACCGTGGAGATAGTCAATTTCGACGAGAATCCAAGTACGTCGTACAATCCTCCGGGGCTGACACTACAGACGACAATCTTCGTGACGTTACGATATCCACCTTTTTCAGCATCGTCGATATTGGATGAAGAATTTATGCATCGAATATCTTGGTAGTAGATATATGTATTTTATATACCGACCCTTTAATGTTTCGTAACAGATATGGCAACTGAAGTGCAAGGAAAGAGAAAGAAGAAGAAAAAAACACATCAGGGAAATAACGTTAGATCGATGATAAATGGCATTCGCGATCGAGTTATGCCAATTGTTTCCAAACTCAACCATTCGGAATCGAAGAACAAGTCCGTTACTTGTCTTATCGTCATGTCGGTCGTCTGTAATTTATGCAATTCGATAGATTCGTCGGGAAACGATGGATACCGCGACGAGGTGCTTGAAATTGATATTCGATATTCCGTTCGTTTCGTCGTTTGTGATATTCAATTTATGCATGTTATTATTGGCAACATCATTATTCCGCGGGTTATTATTTTTTTTTTTATCATTTGATTTATTCGAATCACGAGTTCCACGTGAATAAATGATGAAACGAGAATCCAATATTTGTCGTACTCACATTTTCTCTTGCAACACGGATCATGTGCTGTAATGAATTATCGAAACGATGAAAAAAATTGGAAACGATGTGTCCGTTTGGACGATGATTCGTCGAAACTAAGACGCACATAACGCAACCGAAAAAATTTCGGTCTTGACCTTTATCAGCAGCTGTTATTGGCAACGAATCACCGTTTAATCAATCACACGGTTACGGCCATCGATATTTATTTTTATTACATCACATCCGCGTGTTGCAGATGACGTGAATCTCTCTCCGTTGTTCCGCGTTTCATCGATCTATATCAGTTCGTCGTTCAGTTTTCTCATCGTGTGCGCGTCAGCCCGAACGAATGTTTTGCACGTGTGCGAAATTGGCAAATCACGTTTCTCAACGTTGGTCCATCGAGTCAGCGAGGTTCCAGACAAAATTATTATTTTTTTTGGTTATATTTTCGGATTCCAAAAAAAAAAAAAACGAGCATACATAGATTTTTTTTTCTTCGAATTTTCATAAATTCATTTCGTTGGTTCGCAGTCAAAATCTGTAATTCCGTCACGTGTGTAATTCGAACGAAAAGATTTATCCGTAATCGATATAGTCCGATTTTGTACGTCCGATTACGCCCGAACATCCCCCGAAATAACAATTTCTCCAACATTTTCATTACGTCTCTCGGCCGTCGATGCTTCGATAACAAGTTTTCGAGCCATGACACGAGTTCGAACGCCCGAGAGCCATAGGAATTTCTGCCCTCGGCGTCTTGCAACAAGAAACAAAAAAAAAAAACAAAAAAAAACCTCCCCTCCGCCGGAACAGGGGGTTGGTGGCGTAAAAGTCGAGGGGAGGGGTCGTTCCAACGCATTTCACCGCATGCAGTCTCGAGATTCGAGGTATGGCTTTCAATAAGCTTGAACGGGGGAGGAGGGGGGGGGGGGAGGATATAGAGATTTGATGGAAGTGATCGAAATCCGGCAACTATGGTGTATCCCGGTAAATCCTGTCGGTGGATGGCTCTCATCGGATACGATCCAGATATCCGGACGGAATATCAAGCGTCGATTCGGTTTATCTAATCGATAGGGAAAGAAAAGAATTTTAGTGACACGACTGCGTGAGAAGCAGTCTGGTGAGCTTTTCTGCATCGCTGTCAGAGTTTATATGAGATGATCGGGTGATCATTGTCGAGCCTAACATTACCATTGGACAAACTTGACAGTACAAGTAGAATGAAAAAAAAAAATAATAATAAAAAAATAGATTGAACAAAAATAATAAAAAATAATAGATCTAACAGGAGTAATAATAACAAATGAAAATAATATGAAACTAACAGTAACAGTATAACTGTAAAGAGAGGAAGAGAGAGAGAGAGAGAAAGAGCGTGAGCCAGGGAGGTAAAGAAAGAGAGAGAGAGAGAGAAAGATGAAAAAAGCTGCTAAGCCAAGTCGGAAATAGAGAGAAAACTTTGCGCTACCGTGTCAACAAGAGAATAGAAGAAAAAAAAGCAGCGAGGAATAAAAAGACGAGGTAAAAGAAAAAAAATAGACTCTTGGGCGGGGGGGGAGGGGAGGGGTATGTTCTATCGGAGAACAGTCAACAGTATGGTCCTTCCGTTCGCGTCTTGCCGCATTGAAGAAGATAAAGAAAACAAAACTAAAGCAAGTGAGTGTGCAGCGACGAAGAAAGAGGGCGAGAGAGAGAGAGAGAGAGGCAGAGTTCGTCATAGGTGTGGGGTTGTCCCGTGGGATGGCTCCGAAAGAGATTGGATAAAAACTCGAAATCGAGTTGTCCACGGCTCATCCGCGGGTGACGGTTCCGCACTGGTTCCGGTTACCGCCACTGCACCAGCATTCACACACACACAGACAGACACAGACACATCACCAGGGCGCACCCTGGTCAAATTTACTTTGCGAACTTTCCATATCCCATTTGAGCGGTGTGGCTGCTGGTTAGGGCTCGCTTCGTCTTCGCTCGCGAATCTCGGCCATCGCGAAAACTAGATTCGGCCACCCAAGTTCAACTCATCAACGTCTATCCACAAGCTGGACCCACCCTTCTCTTTTTTATTCTTTCTTTCTTTCTTCAATTACTATTTGGGGGGTTGTTTTTTCAGGGTTCCGTACGTCAAAGATCACTCGTGGGGGTCTGTCGCTCCGTCTGTCACACACCCGATGCCAACTACAGGTAAACAAATATTTGACCAAGCGTACGTACTGTGTGTTAAGTTTTGTGGGCACGGTAATTGGCACATTTGTGATTTACTTACCAGGAATAATTGGCCCGCGCAGTTACAACCGACGATCGGAAGTTTACCTTGGGCCACGTACGGCGTTTGGACCAATATGTGCAAACCAGTGGTGCCCATCTTCGTCATTGATGATTCCCAAGTAGTAATAACCGTTTTAGTCAGACCGTTCCATCGAAACTCACTTCGACGATCATTATTATTTATTCATCGTTGACAATGGATAATTTATATGACGGTTTTGTGGAGCCACGATGGAGACTCGAGGACGAGACAATAATCTGAAACACCGTGGACGATAATGGACCATCGTCCGGTTCTGGTGCGGTGGTACTGCAGCAGTGTCTGGGATGGCCGTATGCGTTATAAGCGGTGGTTCAAACGTGTACGCGAGCGCGAGCGTTTTCACGCTCACTGATCATTCGGCCGTTATCGCGGCCGGGCCAGCATCAGTCCGGTCTGATTTCGCTCGGTCGGTTACCCTCGAGTTACTCCCAACACGTTCAATTAGTAATGTAGCGAGGGCTCCCGGGGACGCCGTCCGGCGGACAAACTTCGAGGTATCGAAGGGGCCGGTGTCTGTCCATTGCTCGTGGATGTGATGATGATGATGCTGTTGCGGAAGCTCGATTCCACCGCCAAGCCGAGCCGCCAAGCCACAAATTCGATCGATTTTGACTCCAAGCTGTCGTCGAAATTTCTTTCATTCGACTTTCGTTCGCACGTGTAATTCCAAGTAAAAAAATTATATAAAATCTATATATGGGATTGGGCATATATAGTTTGTATATAGATTATATATTGTCTATATATAGTCTATACCCAAGTAAAAAAATTATATAAAATCTATATATGGGATTGGGCATATATAGTTTATATGGAGATTATATATAGACTATATATTGTCTATATATAGATTATATATAATTTTTTTACTTGGGTAGATATCTATATATAGTCTATACCCAAGTGAAAAAATTATATATAATCTATATATAAACTATATACGGAATTGGGCATATATAGTTTACATATAGATTATATATAGACTATATATGGACAATATATAGTCTATATATAATCTATATATAAACTATACATGTTCAATTCCACATATAGTTTATATATAGATTATATATAATTTTTTTACTTGGGAACACACGCGAGCTTGTTTAATCTGAGATAAATCAATCACATCGAAATTCTCATAATCTTATCACTCAAATTTCGCGTCCCTCAAATTTTTCAATGATTATCTGAGTTAAGTTAAGAAAGTTAAGAATGATTATCTAAAATCGGTGACTTCACGACAGCTTCGTAGGCAAAAAATGACGTTTTTTTTTTTTAGTAAGCTTCAATAAAAATAACTTATTTCTTTTGAATCGTTGGAAAAGCGTCTAACGAACGGAACGAAACGTCAAGAGACATCATTGAGTTTATAATTCGGTCGTCCGGAGTGAAAGCTACGAAATTTCGTGAACCACGTCAAAGTTACCGCGGCCATGTGCAATTATCATTGAATCACACGTTCGTTCACGCGTCACTTGTGCGTCCGTTTTGTACCTACCTGCGGTTGCATCACGATCACCGTTTACCACCGGATAAACTCCGTTTGGACTCGTGAACTCCGTGGGTTAGAAGCTCGAGAAGTGAATACGTCGTGTTAGAATTTTAATGCAACGTTGACGGACTCGCTCGGACGGTTGTACCACCGCCGGATCGTGTTTGTTGCGGCACGGTGGGGTCGCTCGTGACTCTTGTGTACCTGTAATCCGTATGTGCTTCGTACGGAAGGCGGGGGGGGGGAGGGGATTGCGGTCCGCGTGAAAACGTCGCACGCGGAGTCCAATGCAAATACTCGGACGACTCGGATAAACACTGGAACCGTCCCCAGTCGAAATGTTCAACTTATATATTTACAAATTGTTTCAACTTGGACGTTCGAATTGAAAGCGTGAAGTGAGATTTATAATTGTGGATTTTTTTTACATCTTTGCTTTAAAAATTTATTTCAACCGGACAAACGCATTTTTCACGTGTTAATGCAATCGCAAAATTTGGATGATTGATGCGGAGTCGTGTGGATTGACCGAGATTGGAATTCGGTGACGTTTTTCCCCGATGTTGATTGCCCCCCAACTGCATAAATATAACAGCGACAATTTATTCGAATCGACTATCCATCTGTGCTTTGACGGATCACGACGATAATTGATGACCAAGGAATGGCAAATTATGAGGGAGTACTGCCAGGATCGAACGAACAAGACACACAAGAGAACGAAAAAAAAAAAAAAATAACACGTAGCCTTAAATTTTTGTTTTTTTGTTTTTTTTTTTCAGTTTTGTAAAACAAAGTTTTAATGTATTGATAGTTTTTGTTTAATTGCTGTATACATCGCAGTACTCGTGTGTATGTATGTGTGTTTTTTTCATGTTTTTTTTTTTTTTTCAAATTTTTTATTTTCGTTTAAAATTTTTTCGAATCTTTCATCGTCGTTCTCTGGCTTCTACCAAAATTCTCGCACAACGTCTTATCGCGTTCCGAACAGCTCACGCAAGCGGTCGATGGGCTCGAGTATTGTTTTTTTTTTTTTTTAATCTTCGTTTCATAAATTTAAATAATTATTTATATAGACCTTTTAGAATCTAAGTGAGTTACGACTCCGCGCGTAACAGACGTTTGGAGAAGATGTTTATTTTTACTATTAATAGCGTTATATTCGTATCAAGAAAATTTTTGTGTGTGTGTGTGTTTTTTTTTGTATGTTTTGTTTTGTTTTTTTTTTCGTGTCTCATCGACGACACATCGATGATTATTATTTTACAACGTCATCGATGCGGTTGCACACATCGTTCCAGGCGACAGATACTATACACTGAATTATATTCATATAGTAACAATAATAATTAACAATAATAATAATAATTTTATAATAAAAGTTCGTTCAAGTGCGCGGATCAATGCGACGTACCTGTTTTTTTTTTTTTTTTTTAATTCATTATTTATATATATATATATATATTTTTTTTATCGATGATTCGGCTAACTTACGACTATAATGTTCCGTGCGTGTCCATCCCCCTCTTCTTGTTGGTCGATTTAATAGTAATAATAATAATAGTTTATAGATAATCAATGGTAATTTAATAGATAACGACTACGATAAAATTTTCTCTCCTCACACTTCTTCATAGTTAATTGTCTTAACTGTTTTTTTTTTTTTTGTATTTTTGTATTTTTTAAATTTATTTATTCATTTATTTTTTTTTGTTATTTTTTTTCTGGCTTTGGTTTATCATAAACTTGTTTGTTTCATGTTCGATCGTCGTCAACGTCTTTGTTGTTATTATTATTATTATTATTATTATTATTATTATTATTTTGCATCGTTTGTCCGTCGTCGTATCATCCTTTATACAAAATTATTATCGCTATTGCGGTCCTACATGCTAACAAAATTCTTTGTAAGATTTTTTTTACTTTTTTTCCTTCTTCCAGTGTTTTTATTAAAAGTCATGTTTTGCGAAACTGCGTGTTGCGTCTGAGTTTTTTTTTTCTTTTTTTAATTTCATTATAGATGTCATTTATTCGTGCATTACCGTTTCTCACCCTATTTTGGCTCTCTGTTCCGGTGATGGTCGTTATATAATATACATATAGGACCGCTCTAATATCTAATATATATATTAGAGTGGTCCTATATGTATATATATATATATTTTATAATTTTTCTCGTACCCAAATTAATGATATTGGTAAATGGAGTGTATTGACTGACTCGCCGAGGCGTATAGTTGATCTCTTGACTCTTCATTTTATGAAGAGCCGACGGTCGAGGAGAAGCGGATAGTGTTAAACGCGAGGAGGACCCTTCGGCATCTTCGATGAGAATATAAGTGCAAAGGTTTACAAAATGCCATGTATAACATTTTTTCTTTTTCTTCATTGTTATTATTATCGTGGTTGGTGAAATTTTCTCGATTACCACTTTTTTTTGCAAACCCTCGATCAAAGCCCTTATCGTTATTTGAAATCGCGTCATCGGAGCGTGCCTCATCGGGGCTTCTTCGCAACTCTTTCTCTCCCCCCTACTTCGGGCCAAGCATCGTTGAGATAGACGCACGTGTGATAATACGTCGACGACGAAGAAATGGAAGACTTTTATAGATTAAACTTGACGTAAAAACGAACGTGTTTTTTTTTTTTTTTTGTCTCTCAACTATAATAATTATTATGATCTGCCGTTGCAGTTAATTTTCCGTGCATTTGTCTCTTGTGTATTTTTCATAACTTATCACGTTTTTTTTTTTTTTTTGGAGAAATCATGGATCAATCCCGATCGCCGAGGGTGAAGTTACGAATTTTCATTTCAAGGTACAATGATCAACGTTTGGACGTTTTTGTCATTTTTAATTATTTTTTTTTTTTTGTTTTTTTTTTCATGGTTTTGAGTTTTTTTATTCGTATGAATTAACGTGGGATGTGTGAACCGTACCTCGTGGACAAACGTCGTAAAGTATAATAATAGAATGGAGAAGGATCGATGATGGACATCGTTCGATGGGTCATTAAAATTTTCCTCGAAATTTTTCATGAAAGCGTTTATGACTGAACACACACACACACACACACACGCACACAATCGTCTCTCTGGGGGTAGATCGATAGGGCTAATTCACTATTAATCATCATTGTAATAGGAAACTGACGATGAATTGCTTATCTTTTCGTTGATGACATATAATTATTTAAAAATCAACCCGATGAAGCCAAGTCTTTGATAACGTACAATAGTACGAGTCGGATAAACATTGTCACAAGTCGGGTTATTTATTTATTTATTTTTTTTTTGATGATGCAGTTGCCTTTTTTTCGAGCATTAAAAAAAATATTTTAATCACTCGATTTTTAAACTATTGCATTTTTTTTTAAGTTTCGAGTCTTTGAAATAATGCTTTTAAAAATGATTGAGATATATTCACAAGAATATCGAAGTCATTGAGATTTTAAGATTCCGAAAAAAAAGAAGATATTAAAAAACAAGAAATACCAAAAATGTCTGAACAAAAGGCAACTTTTTTCCTTAATCGAAATGGATTTATGATTTCAATTGGTCGATGAACGTGACGCCGAATGAATGCGAATTATTTTTTGTGAAATGAAAATAAACGTCGCATCGGATAACGAATAACAGTCGGGCGGAGTTCAGAGGGGTTGTGAGGGGGTGGGGGTTATTTGTTCGAAAAATATTACGATGCCTCGTGCGCGCATGAATTAAACCGCGATGCTCTTGTTTTATTTTCACTGTGTCAATAAAGTTGAGTGCATACTACAAAGTGCTGCGATGTCGTGTAAATATATATAGTTCACTTTTTTTTTATCCATTTTCTTTTTTTTTTATTATATCGAATGTATTGTATAGATTTTGTTATTGCAGTTCACGCTTCGTTTGTTTTGTTTCTTCGTTATTTGTTGATTTATTTATCCATCTATTTATTTTTCGGGTCTGTTGTCTCAATGAAAAAAAAAATGAATAAAGAATAATAAATAAATAAATAAACAGGTTTTTCTGGTTTCGGCAATATTTGTAATTATCAGGTGATTGTTCGAGCATTAAATATCGATCGTTGTGTAAGCAAACACAGTCAGTCTGATTTGTCGTCGAGTCGATGAGCGTTTTGGTTTTCAAACTAGCAGGCTAATCTTTTTTCTTTTATTTCGCAAGATGTTTTTTTTTTCATGGAATAATAAAAAACACGCTAGTTAATATCGTTCAATCCCCTCAGCATAAAAGATAGGACAGTTAAAAGTGTTATTTCAACCGATCACGTCATCGTCCTTGCTTTTAATCTATTTACACAATTTCGTTATCGGTATTGCACAAAAGAACGAAAAAAAAAAAAAAAACTATTCAATTATCGTATCATCAACTCGTGTTAATTGATATTCGTTACTTCGTTACATCGTTTCATACTTGTTTTCGTATTTTCAATTATCAAACAGTTAAAATTTTCGCGATTTTACGCTTCGTAACAGACAACCAACGTTATTTTCGACACTAGGACTTTATCGTATTTTTCATAAGATTGGAGCTAATAATGGAAGGTAATAATTATTTTTTATATTTTTTTTCTCGTTAACTAGTCAATCGATGATAATCATTTTACGTTTTCAATAATATTATATTAATAATAATAGTGAACTATGGATATATACATATACATATTTATTTCACTTTATATGTAATAAAAATCATATAGAATGGATTCTTCGATCGACTATATGAAGTTTGTCATACGATATATGGAACATTTATATATACATATATGTAGATACACATACATACAGTGGTACGTTTTTGTCTGGTGTGCATATATTTATATAATATCATTTTTCCCCGTCAATAATAAAATTATCACGATCTACGATAATTTACGATACTCAATATCATGAATTCTCTATTTTTTTTTTGTTCATTCCATATTTCATCAGCCATTTTTCACATCGTCCTGTGTTTGTTTTTTTCTTTCTTTCATCCCCGTTCGCCTATTATCGGCCTGCGGGCCAATTACGTCAATTTCACCTCAATATACGTTGAAAAGCGTTTTAGTGATATCACAGTGATTTCATTGCTCCAATATTCATCGATATAGAATTTTTTATAACGATAATCGGGAAAGAGAGCGCTCATTTGTCAGCCCCAGCTCGAAGAATATTCGCTTCGATATATCGTTGACTTCCCATTCGAAAAATCCATCGTCGTGTATTTTATATTGTATATCAATCGCTTTTACGTCTATTCGGAGTTTCGCGAAATTTCCGTTCAACGCTGGAACGGCAAAAAAAAACCCAAAAAAAAAAAACGAATAATTATCTTGGTGCAAAAATAATTGGTACGGTTTTTTTTTTGTTGTGAAACTGGGGCTGTTTTAAAATCGAATGGAGTGAGAAGTTGTGGCTGCGAACGAATTCGAGTGGGCCGGTCCATTCAATCAAATTGTTCAAGAATAATCGTTCGAACGCGAGAGTGTGCTTTTATCGCCCGCGTACCACTTTTTTTTTTTTTTTACCATTTTTTTTTTTCAAATCGCCTCGATCGGTTTTCGTGTGCTCGGGGTAATCTTTTATGTCCTTCCGGAAGGTGAATAAAGTGGCGGTGGAGGGCGTGGGGTAGTAAAGGGTAAAGGGCCACTGCCGTATAAACGCGGACCCGACAAAAAAAAAAGAATTAATTCATTTCCGATTCGATCGATCAAAAGTTAACGGAAGTGATTTACCAACACTAATTTTATGGCATGAATAATAACAACAACAACAACAATAATAATAATAATAATAATAATAATAATAATAATAATAATAATAATAATAATAATAATAATAATAATGTGCGTTGCTGTACGTGTATTATCGTTTACATTCTCAAGTAATAATAATTGTGACACACAGAGATCTTCGAGAATTTTGCAAAAAAAAAACAAAAAAACAAAAAAAAAATCGATCCATCTCTAAGAGACGTTGAACTATTTCTACGTATATCCATTATTATCATTCGAAAGTCTTCACTGTTATTCATTTTTATTTATGCTTTTTACGTATCGAGGAATAATAATTATCATAATAATTTTTACATACGGACGATTTATTTATAGAGGATTCAAGGAGTTAATTATGTATATTATGTTATATCATATAATAATTGTTCAACCCCCGCGTTATCAGACTCAACGATTAGTGTGCAAAAAAAAAAACGATATTTCGTATCTGGTGTTGTGTCTCCTAATCGCTGCAGTTACCTGCACAAATAATAAAATAATAATAATGATAATAAAAAACACACACACACACATTTTTTACCATGACGTGCGACGATTGCTCCGATAAGATAACGAGAGAATTATTACAAGCGTATTCGTTTTAACGTCGCCACCGTGTGTATGTGTGTGTGTGCGTGTGCGTGTGTGTATCTGTGTATCTTGGTAACAATGCGATTGTCCGTTAGACCATTACCGATAGAAAATATTTCCAGTCCATGAACGCGACAAAAAAAAAAAAATTGTATGATTATTCATTCTTAAAAATTTTCTATTTATATTTGATTATTTTTCATTTGTAGGTCCAGTCAATGTGTCACTGTCCGTTTCAAGTTTTTGTCTCGAGTTTACATATTTTTCTTCGCTTTAATCTCTCTTTCTCTCTCTGAATGCAAACTTTGAACTTAGTAATAATAATTACGTTTATTCGAATATTTAAATTGTTTTTGTTCTTCGAAAATTAGCAAATTTGCTCAATAAATCCATATCAATCAATCAATTTAACTTTCCCTCTTCCTCTCTCTCTCTCTCTCTCTGCCTCTCTTCGATTCCGATCGTCGATGGTTTGCCAAATACACGGGTACCTCGACTAAGGGTTCTTCGAGCATCGGAGAGAGAGTTATATCTCGATCACGTTTCAATGGTTAATACAATCGCTCACGAGCGAACGAGAGAGAGAGAGACACATTGTCTTATCAGCGAAATTCACATTGACGGTTCTCAGCGCCCGGGGTCGTCTCCTCCGACTCGCTCCTACGTACCGCGAGAGGCAAATGCACGTTCAACTGCATGCACACGCACCCATACACTCGGACAATTGCAAACCGATGGTGTTTATCGATTTATCGTCATTGTTGCGCCCCAACATTTACATGTGTGTGTGTGTTATAAGGGTTATCCCGATGGTATACTGACATACATTGCGTGTACGTTATCGTAATCTGTTAGACGTACGCAAGTGTAATGTATTATTGAGATGTCCTGAATAAAAGAAAAAATTTATATCTCCAGGTTTGAAAAAAAAATTTTTTTTAGCACACTTTTTATTTTAGCCTGGAATTTTGACGTTATCATTGCACCGGTGTACGCATGCGTGTGCATTCATCTTCGATAACGACCATCCATGTAATCCGTAGTCGTCGTCAGTGTCTTTGTGTTTTATGCTCGTTCGTATGTAATTTTTTGTTCTTCTTTTATTTATTTATTTATTTATTTATTTATTTTTTTTTTCGTCATAGAATATCAATGTTTAGACTAATTGAATGTCTGTTGATCTAAAATTTCGCTAAACGTCGATCTAATAATAAAAATTGCCTCGGACTGTCACGGCTATAACTATGTCTTAAAATTTACGAATTTATACAATTAGAATTTTCTTGTTTTTTGTTTTTTTATTCGCATATATATATATATGCAATATATTTCACATGATTAACCTATTATGTAAATGGTAATAGCTGGATTTTGTTTTGTTTTTTTTTTTATTATTTTTATTTATTTATTTTTCGTTCATTAAGACGTTGACGATCGGGCAAGAACGCCGATATAATAATGTACACAACCTTAAGCGTTTATTTTCGTAGGAAACATGTTTTTTTTTTTTTATTTTGTCTTTTTTTTTCTATATTTTTCGTTCTGTTGTTGTTTTTCTTTTCTTTTTTTTTTTTAATTTTTATAATGCTTTATTTGTCAGTGATTATCGATATTTTCGTCATCGTTTCTCTCTCTCTCTCTCTTTCTCTCTTTCGAATATTATTATTTGCTAACGTTCGTAGTAATTACCATTAGATAGATTTGATCTTACGCCCGGTGTTACGGATACAAATCCACAACCTTACTCTCTTGCTCTCCGTGAAATCCGACGTCCACGGATAAAACTCACGAAGAATAAATTTATCGTGTTTATTGAATTATTATTTTTTAAAACCTCTTTTTTTTTTATTCATCATGTCGTAGGTATATCGTAGCTTATAATTCATAATATAACGCTTCATTATTTTCCTTTCAATCTATTCTTCTTCTTCTTCTTCTTTTATATATATATATATATTTTGTTTTTTTTTTTTTTTTTTTTTCGTTATCGTATTGAATATATTTTAGATTCAGAGCGGATTGTCGTTTCATGTTTGAGTTATAACAAATAATCGAGATAAAAACAATCAATATGATTAAAATCGTGAAATATTGTAAATCGTTTGGGGGGTAATCTGTTAAAATTTGATAATTCGTAATAAACTGCTACGAAGGTTTATCGATTATTTTATTTTATTTTTTTTTTTTTTTTTTCACGTATCCTCTCGTTCATCGAGCAATAAAATTATTGCTATTTCGTTCGAGTCGAACGATTATCGACGGTCGCTCGTCGAAGGCCAGACAAATTCTTCGTCCGATCGTGGGGATAGAAAAAAAAAAATTAAAAAAAAAAAATAGAAAAAAAAATCTCTCGCCACTTTCCGCGTGGGATTGAATGGTGTCAACCCTTTTTTTTTTCGTATGTCATCTCACTTGCAGTGACTCCGTCGTCGTTCCTCGGGTTGCGTATCGTGTACCCCGCGTCGACGTCATTCCGTCCTTGACAGACGATGCGAAAACTCTTTCGCTCGTTCTCTCTCTCTCTCTCTCTTGCACTCGTGACGTACGAGAAAGGTTTCGCATCATCTCGAGGGATTATATCTAGTTGCTTGCGGAAAAATTAACGGATGTTCATGATTTATTCAGCCAGGTTTAGCGAAATTTTAATTATTAATATATAACGTCGTCAATTTTTCCAAAAAGTTGGATTTTTGAGATTTTTACGATTAGCAAAAATCGACATTATTTTAAAAATCGAAAGTTCGCTAAATCCGTTCGAAATCTCTTCTTTCAGTTTTTTAATTTAGTTTCCCCAAAAAAAAAAAAAAAAGAATTCATGCAAGTACCTCAATAAACTTGATCCTGTACAGTATATCCCCATAAAATTATGTTAACATGGCTGATAAAAAAAATCCTGAAAATCCTTCAATTTTCCGGAGAACAACTATACATATATATATATATAACCGCTTGATAAGGACGACGACGAGTGGCTCGCGTGAAAGTAAAATATTCTCCCTTTTCGACAAAACTCGGAGGATTTCGTCGCGGTCGTTCGTCGTCGACGACGACGACGGCTCAAGTCCGGGTCAAGTGAGGGAATCCCCGCTAGCGGAAATGATGAAGAAGACCCGGAGACTCGGCACGCGCCTCCAACAGACCACGCGTGCACATGTTCCTTTCCTTCATCTCTAAATTTCACTACTCTTCGTCTATAACCATCTCCCACCCTTCTCTCTCGCCCTCACGTGAGCTCTTACTATATTATTGCAGTATATATATATACATATACAATGATCCCTCAGCCCAGAGACTTTTGGATCACGACTGCAGACCACACGTCAGTCACGTTCAAAGTTATACCCAATTAAAAATCGTCTAACATTATTTTTCGTTTGTTTCTTTTTTTTTTTTTTTTGACATCTTAAAAATACTAATTGGTGATTAAAGACCAGGGTTTTTGTTGTTCTTGTTGTTGTTATTTTTTTTTTAATTCTTCACCGTTAACCGAGGCAGTCGATGCACGTTGTTGCAATCGTCGCTGTTGCTTGGTGAAGCTTTTTGAGGAGATGCGCCTCTTCATTGAGACCTCCCAGAGTCTTATCACGAATGCAAAAACGACCCAACGAAATTTTTTCACCATCGTTTTTTGCCTTCGACCGTAGATTCGCATTGCCGATCCTGTTGTCGCCTGGGTTCGCTCTCGTCCCTCGTCAATCGTCTCGCAAATCACTTGTACAATATACGTCGAAAAGCTCGACGAAAGTCTTTGTTGAATACCGTGTATATAACCGGATTCAACGCCGAATTTATGTAACCCAGCCAAAAAGCTATGGCAAACGCTTGCACGGGTATATTGAGATTCGGAAATAACGGTTTGACGATGTAAAGAAAGAAAAATGGTAGCCAACAGGCTATGAAACTTCCCATTATGAGACCCAATATGAGTGTCGCACGTTTTTCTTTTTTTCTCGCTAATCTACGTTTTTCACGTTCCGGATCACGCGGTTTCGGGGGTTTAATTTCCTCGATTATGTCCTTGCCAATGTGTTTGCCGGGTTCACCGTGTTCGCGTTTTAGTTTGCCAATGGCTTTGCGTCCGAATATCGGACGGCAGAGTCGGAGTTTGAGGGGTTTGACGACCGCGCATCTGGACACGACTCCGCTGTCGGACGACGATGGGTCGAATTCGGAAACCATGTCCACGTCTATGCCCACACTTGGGGCACGGCATCTCGCTGGGATACTCGTTTGACCCGTTGATCCACCGTCGCTCGAACCGTTTACCGACAATGTTGCCTTCAGATTTGTTTTTTGCATCGGTATCGGCATACTCACCTGTTGAATCATTTCAGACGATTATTGTTCACGGAATTATGAAATTGTGGATCAATTCAAACGTTGGACACCTTAACCATTCGTTCGTCTGCTGGTCGAAATGTTTTATTGGGGTACTCATTGTTTTACGGGGTTTCAGGAGATTTGGGGGTTGTCGAGGAAGAATGTACTTATTTATTCGCGTCGCCTCGAAAGCTCTGAATTAATTGAAAGCTTCGTATTTAAAATAATTATAGCAATAATAACCCTTAGTCCGTAAACGTTTTTTGGGCACCTTCGATCCGTAAACCAGGGTCGTTTTCGTCGTTGCCTTTTTTTAAGCATTCAAACGGTTGCAAACAATCTGAAAAAATTCACGAAGATTCTTCAAGCCTCCGATTAAAAGTCTCAATCATAAAATTATAAAAAATTAATTTTTTTAATATACTTTTTATACAAAAGATGAGGCAACCTAGGAAAACATTTGATTATCGACAGGACGAAAACGACCCTGGTTTACGGACTGAGGGATAATAATAATAATAATAATAATAAGAATAATAATAACAATAATAATAATAATAAAATATTGAATGAGTACTGACTTTGAGGGTGTCTTTCTCTTCCAGAGCAACGCTACCACATCCGGGTTCGACCTCGGAGGTGCTCACGTCGCTCGCGAAGTCGCACGTAACGATCGGTATTTGAACCGGTTGATTCTCGATCGTCGCGACGTTTTCCATGGTTCCGGGTGTTCTCCGCGAATCCGTGGCCGGTGTGCTCTGGGTGAAACTCGTCTGTCGTATGTCGGGCGATTCGGTTTGCATCGCCGGTCTCGGTCTCGGTTGTTTTCGAATTCCCCGTCTCGCACGGGCTTTCGCCGCGAAATATATTCTTATGTATACGAATACCATTATGCACGATGGTATGTAAAAACTGCCGAGGGCCGAATACAGCACGTATCCTATGTCCTCCGACAACTGTAACACGAGAAAAAAACGTAACGTAAATATTTCTCAGTCGTGCATGAAAATCGTAGCGATAAAACTAAAACGAATGAATAAATAAATAAATGAATAAATTCACAATTTATACAATCGTGAAACGAATGATCGTCGGTTCGTCTCGTTTATTCGAGACAATAATGTTATTTTTTTTTCCAATCTGGAGACCGCAGATTTTCGTACTGAAATTGAGTTAATTTCTCGTTCCTGGTTGTAAATTACTGGATTTTTTTGTTGTTTTTTTTTCTCTTTTTCGATTCGCGACCGGAAATTTCGCGCGTTTTTCACGGTTGTTCATTTGGATCTCGGAGCGGATGTAATCGCGGAGGATTATTGCACGAACGAGTGATGAAGCTTCAAGCGGTGGTGGAGGGAGGGGGAAGGGGGGGGGGAGCGGTCGACCCCGTACCGCGCGAATGTGATTCGTGGTCGCGAGACGTAATGACCAGTCCCCGGAGTACGAATAAAAATGCATGAAACTATGAATAATAATGTCAGTCGAGAAATGAAAAAAAAAAAAAAAAGAAAAAAAGTGTGAGCTTAGCGGATTCGCGCGAAACGAGTGTCTCGAGCTTTCGTCGCTCGACCGAAAAGCTCGGATGATTATGTACACGTTTTGACATGTGAAAAAGACCGGGTCGAGATTTGCGTGTTAATCGGGCACGAGTGTCTCATCAAGATTTATGTCATTTAACAATTGATTGCGGTAAAAGATCTTCCCAATTAAGAAAACAAAAAAAATATATATATTTATTTATATATGATAATAATAAAAAAGTTAACATTTTTCAACGAATTAACCGGATGACGCAATATCGATCGGCATTCGCAGACCTCAGGGTCAATCGATGTCAACGAACTTCATCGCCGACAGATTTGTCCGACGTTTATTTCCACGCGGTCGTCCGCTTTCCATCTTCGGTCTTGTTGCTCTGCGTGTGGTGCGTGAGTGATGTGAAAAGTGAAAGTAGGCGATGATGGAGGATTGTCAACGATGAGAGACAATACCGAGTCATGCACACCGCCGTGTGTGACCTGAAACGCCGAGGATCTTGGAAAAGCGAGAGCGAAAGCACCTTCACCGCGGGGTACGGAGATGTTGCGCTCGCCGAGAGCTTGCGACCCTCGTTGAGTTGCGAAGCACATATGAGACGGGCTTACCGCACCACGCAGGGGGGCGCGCGCTAACGTCGAGGATTATACACGAGCGATCAAGTCATACGGATTCCAGACACGTGGCCGAGGTCTTATGTATATGCGTCTCGAAACTCCACCAAATTTTCCGGTGGAAAGTCGGTTGAATGAATTTTTCGAGATCTCGACCGAAATCACTGATTTCTCTTCAATTGAGTCAAATGGATCGGAAGTAATGAAAGCCATTGTTTCAATGTCTACGAAAATGGTATTTCGGTAATCAAGAAATTATCACACAATGTTCGGTCGATGCGAGATGAAAATAATAATAATAATAATAATAATAATAATAATAATAATAATAATAATAGATAAATAAATAACTGTGTACACAAACGTTAATCACGATGGAAGATAGCTAGAGAGTTATGGATTGCGTGGGCGGCCTCGATTAACCGAGAATGAGGGGGAGAAAGATGGATGTGATGTTTGAGAACGAATGAACGTTCATCCAATCGAATTACACGTCCACAGGATTCTTGGGGTCGACGCGAAGACGATGATGAAAAATAACGTCCTGCAATACGTTCGGAGTACATTGGTATAAGAGTGACTTTTTTGTAAATTGGCGGGCTTTGATAGCAAGATGGCTGACGTTGAGAAGTGTTTCGGGCATGCGCCGTGCTCGCCACGTGGGAATCCTTATCCCAATTTTCATTGACCGCCATTCTAAATTGAAGGGAAATTTGTTTATGTCAAATAACTCCCACATTTTAATTTGTAACTTAAAATATCCGGAACAAAAAAGTTCGTCGACGAAAGAAAGAAAGATAATAATTGTAGCGAGGAACCGAGAGAATAAACGTAAAGTTATAATCAGAACTCGCTAAATGGGATGAGAAACCGTGACCCGCAGCCTGATCCCAGGCGACAGGTCACTATTAAAATGTAAAATTCAACTTATGTAAATTTATAATGCGGAAGCACTTTGCGGATTTTTCGTCGCCGAGGAATCGGTGAGCTGGTTGGAGAAAGCTGAGGGAATGTGGTCCGCGATTTCATTTCTTTCAAAACCTCGGATCGGCGGGCATTAGGCGATAAAAAAAAATGGAAAAAAATTAGAAGAGGCT
The DNA here is from genome assembly GCA_963662125.1 of Diplazon laetatorius. Classification (NCBI taxonomy): domain Eukaryota; kingdom Metazoa; phylum Arthropoda; class Insecta; order Hymenoptera; family Ichneumonidae; genus Diplazon; species Diplazon laetatorius. The sequence continues at coordinate 1,544,078 of OY759157.1, read as the reverse complement.
ATCCGTTGAGTACCGCGAGTGAGTGCATATCGAATGGCATTGGAAATCGTTGGTACGTGACGTCGCATTGATACGGAATGAAAGTTTCGATCACCATTTCGACACCTGTTCGCTGTTCCAACTTGTTCCAATTTCTTTCCACATTTTCATTCCGTCGTTCCACCAAATCCTGGACCGGAAGTAAATAACGAATTCCATTTACTTCATTCCACCCTAAAATTAAACTCCATTTCACCCTAAAATCTTGCTTAGTTATTTCCCATTCTTCGAGTTTGGAAGGTGGAACGAAGTTGAGATACGACGTAAATATTTTCACTCGGGTTGTTCTCGTTTTTGCGATAATGTTTTCGTCTTTCCTCGGAAACCCAGTGTGCTCGACCATCGTCGCCGAGCTGCTGCCGTTTTTGCCGCGAGGGCGGTTCACCGATTGTCCGTCCAGCACACCACAAGAGCAGCCTTTTCATACCAACATCGTGAGACTGTTGGCCCTACTGTTCATACACAGATATAGGACACACGGCTCCTTCCTTCCCCGATGTCGTCTATATCGCACATCGTCCGTATGTCCCTATCACCCTTCTCCGGATTCTCCGCTTTGTCACAACGATATCATCCCCACCGGACTCACGTTTTTTTCCAATACTCGACCTATACCTAGTTTTCGTCCTCCACAACTGCACGACGTCGCCTCTTCCTATATCCGGCATTCTTCGCAGCCAATACATCGCTAAATACAGGTACGGAATACGGAGGTTCCATCGGTGAGCATTGGCAGACGCATTCACGTCATCTGTTCGTACACGCGACACAGACACACCCTTTTTCCTTCTTTTTTTTTTCATTTCGTTTCTCGCGGGTCGAGTAGTCGAGTCCACGTTTTCATTTCAACGGTGTTCGTGTTTTCACAGTCAGTCTCCACCTACTTCTTTCGGCAAACAACTAGTTCCGGATTCTTCCGACACATTTATTATTCTCTCGGTTCTCATTCCCAACGCCTGACCCGTCTTCATGAAAATCCATTTGTTTTCGGTTTTCACCGTTCCAACATTATCCAACCTCGCGAACGCGGGTTCTCCGGCAGTTTCTTCACCCTCCTCGCGCAACCCTTCCACCGGTCCGCCCACGAACCACGGTAGAGGGGGTGAAAATTGTTAGACGGCAGCTTTCCGCTACGTCACGACTCTGCGCCGTGTCAGGAGGTTGGATGCAAATAAGAACAGAAGTCGATACTCGGAGGCAGAATAGGGTCGGGGCGGGGGAGAGGGGGGGGGGGTTGAAAATACCGACACGACCGGAATCTAGACAAGGCTTCCGGCTAAAAAAAAAAAACAACCAACTTTGAACCACAACGTCGGAGCGTCGATCATTCGTTAGATACAGAGTCGAGCTAAAAAGAGGGCCTTGGATATCGATTATCTTTTTTTTTTCTTTTCTTTCGTTTTAAAACAATATCCTTTCGCTCGCTTTTTGCAGACCGTTTTCCAACGATGCGGGAGAGAATGGGGTACTTTGTGCCCATTTCATTTCATTGTTATTCTTTTTTTTTTTAATTACTTGAAAATTGTTTTTGTAATTTGAGATTAAGTATAGACTATATAGATATCGCTAATTCCATTTGTAGGTTGTATCGATGTATTTTTTTTATTGGGGATGATTTGCGAAGCTCGGAGAGTCGGTTAGATGCCGAGATAAGGTGACCTTGACGAACAAAGGCGAGATATCGACGATAATAACATCCGTTTTATCTAAAATAGAAGGTCGACACTTTCTCTTCCGGGCAACCCCTATTCCTCCATCCCCTTCGTACGTCCCGACGTAACCTCCTTTTGAACCGCGACCCACTCCGTTGATTCTCCGCCTCACCCTCGTCTCGCGTGCTCCCCCGTTGGATTATATCCCATCATCCACGGACAATATATGTTCAACCCGATCATCATTCATAACGTCCCACGGTTTCTCGTCGGATACTCGGCATCGTCGTCACTCGCCGCGGTAATTTCGCGTCCGTTGTAATACGGATCGATCCTTTTCACCCTGCGTGACCGACGAAAGATTCTTCAGCGATTCACAGCCTCTCATTCATCCCCATTGTGCGACGTTTCAATTGTGAAAAAAAAACTAAATTAATAATAAAGAATGAAATGAGAAATTAGAAGACGATCGGCGATGATAAATCACGATGATAATCCATCATTTTTACTTACGGAAAATTCGTAATGATCTCTTTTAATTTCAATCTCCTTCTCCACCCTAAAATCAGGTTGCAATGAGTCGAAACGAGGGTGGGAAACATTTTGAATCGGGTATTGGTTTTTCATATACTCTTTGCCTCGAATCATATTATAGACATAAAACCCACTGGCTATTCGAGAACCCATTCTCTGACCTTTACCGCATGACAATGAAACATAAACGTGGCGACAAACACGAAGATGTGGGATGTACCTGCGTACCTGATAACCCACTCGCACCGTGGACGTCAGTCGGTTGCCCACGAGAGACCAGGTGATCACCGAGTGATCACAAGGGGTTTGTTAATTCCGAGATAACTCGTTGCGCGAGACCCTCGTGCGTTATTCCGCACCGGAAAAAGTTGTGGGCTTTCAACGAGCTTTCCGCATCGCTGAAGGCGGAAACCGAATTAGAAAACTGTTTGATAAATGTGAAGTTCAAAGAGGCGGATGATCATAAACGGCTAAATTGGGAGGCTTTTTTACCATCGGGGTTTGATAATCATGAAACATTACTTCGTTGAGAATTCTCGACTGACGTTGCTGAAATTGCTGATGTTGGATGATGAAAAAAAAAAAGTTGCAACAAATATGATTCATGTTTCGGTAACGTCTATGGCGGACAGTGGTCGAGCTGTGGGTCAGGACAAAACTTGTTCAACCGTTCTGGATGTATAATACAGCACCACAGCTTTCCAAGACATCGACCGATAAATCTATGACATTCGACACGAGGGATAAAGTGCATTTTACCGGATCTACCATCGTGCATCGTTGGTATGTCGTGTGTTTTACTTTTTTTTGTTTTTGTTTTTTTTTTTTGTTTTCCAAACACGACACGGATGAAACACAACGGAAAGCCAGACTGTGCACGTACTCGTGGCCTTTGACATTCGATATCATACGGAAAATTGCATCCCTCCGCCCCTCCTCCAACGACCAAAGTACACGGATCGAATCGGGATACGAAGGGATGACGTTCGGACCCGAACGAACAAATTATATATAGTCCATATAAATAATATACATGATTGGATATGTATATAGTTTATGTGTGGTCCATGGATATAATCCATAGCTGAAATATATATAGACTAGCCAAGTAAAAAAATGTTCACATAGAAAAAAAAAAAAAAAACAGTTCACGTTTTACGAAGTCAGCAAAACTCGTGCACAAAAAATTCGGTTCACAAGGTGTTTCAATTCGTTTCAAACTTATTTTCCGTTCCGTTCAAATGTTTTTCTATGATCATGTGCGAGCGTGTGAGGATTGGTTCGAGTTGGAGAAATTTTTCCCGCGCGGATTTTCGTTGTGGATTTTTTTTTTTTTTTTTTTTTTTTTTTTCGACAGAGTTCTTAGCTGCACACCGAATTCTAAGAACGAGCTTCGCGATCACGTTTCGTTTACCGAACTCGAAGAATACGAGGAGCTCGGAGTTAAGACGGTGTGTATCAAAGAATAAAAAAAAAATGAAAAAAAAAATAAAAATACACATGTACATCGATACGTGGGGTAGGTGAGTACGGAAACGTCGGATTTACGGTTCATTCGGAGGACTTTGGCCCTCTTTCTCTCTCTCTCTCTCTCTCTCTCTCTCTCTCTCTCTCTCTCTCTCTCTCTCTCTCTCTGGGCTTCTTACCGAATGTGCAAGGCAAGGTCCCGGTACACGGACTTTGAAACTCTAAAAGCACCGGCTTTCAAGTTCTTTTCTATGTATCGCCTTATACTTCTCCCGCTCTATTACTCTTTGCCTCACTTTGCCGATGTTTTTTTTACTTTCTTTATTTTTTTATATTTTTTTTTTAACCAAAGGATACCGAGTTCTTACGGCCACAAAGACCGTGGAATAGCTTTCGGCTCAACTTATTTATATCCGGGACAACGACTCCGTCTCGTAAGTTGTGGCCGGATGTTGTACGATTTATTCCGGATACGACCGGTTGACCAAATTGGCGCGTACACAAAGTCATTGAAAAATTCTAAAATGTCTCCGAGTTGGTAATAACGGAAACTGCTTGTCGCATCGAAGGGTTCATGAATATATTAGTTCATGAATATTGAAAATTGGAAAAAATTTCGATTCGCAAAAATTAAGATTTTCGATCAAGATTTAAAAACTCACCGTGAAATAATTCAAAAACGATGAACGAAATTTTCATCACTTCGAGTCTATTGAATTTTCGTGCGTTATCTTGAAATAATTTTCGATGTTCGGATGAATATTCCCCTCGGCTTGGGTTTTACTGCACGAATGATTAATTTCCGGGTATATAAACTTTTCCGGCTATCCAAACAGGGACTTAAATTTTCAATGAAATTTGCCCGAAGCGTCGTCGTTCGACGAGGTGGGGGCGGGAGGGGGGGGGGGCACGTGTATGCGACCCCGCGTACCACAGATACTCCGGCGAATAATGATTATTCACCGATGTGCCCGCGTGCCGATGCGAATTCTCAAAGTTCGACCGTGCCCCCTCTCGAATTTCGTGTTTGCGCGAGGCAATTAATTGTCATCTCTGGCTCGTGATGATTTTATGCCGAGAACGAACCCCCCCCCCCCCCCCACCCCTCGGATGGCGAATCCGCGGGAACGAGGGGAAAATCAATATGCGTGTGGGAGCAAGAATCGAAACTGGGACGTTGACGTATTATCGTTTAACGCGACCGACATAGAATCGATAACCAACCAATATTGATTCTATTCTTCATTGAGACCAATCTCGCTCATCATCGACAAAACATTATTTCACAATGGGATCTGCGATCCATACTACGTTGCTCACGGCTGTTCGGTAATTTGAAAATTGTCAAATCCACGTGACCACGCGTATGGAAATGAATCAAATTTTTTATGTTTTTTTTTACCATCAAAAAACTTGACGATTGATTTTTAATGGAAGATTTGCAAATTTCATGAAGAAAAAAAAAATATTGAAACCGTAGATTCTCAAGTAAAAAAAATCGATGTATAGTCCATATATAAACTACGAATGGGGAATAAATTTTGATCGCCCCTAAATTTCATCCGAGTACGAAAAATCGGATAAAACTAATGTTCGAAATAGTTCCAATGATATGTGCATTACGCGTTAAGCGTATCCAAATGTAGGTTTGGGGGCCCGGGTCGAGAGTGATTCCGATTGGTAGTGCGTTCGGACGAAAAACGGGATAACCCAAGTAAAAAAATTATATAAAATCTATATATGGGATTGGGCATATATAGTTTATATATAGATTATATATAGACTTTATATTGTCTATATATAGTTATATATAGTCTATATATAATCTATATATAAACTATATATAAACTATATATGCCCAATCCCATATATAGTTTATATATAGATTATATATAATTTTTTCACTTGGGAATGCGGGCCCCAGAGGGTGGTTTTCACGGTGGTGAAACGTGGTCGCGACGCACGGGCAACGGGGGAATCCATCGAAACGCATTATTGACCGATTATTCGAGGTTTCGGTGACACGGAGGAAGGTACGAACGAACGCCGAATCCGCAGTGCGTAACGGCTGCCTGTCTATGTGTGTGCGTGTGGGTTAGAAATGCAAACTAACAAAGGTCGCTGGTTTCGGTAACGGGTTTCGCGTGTTCCAGCACGAGTAAGTGGAAACCCCGAATGTGCGGAGATGAATGACGATAAAATAACGATTTGCGGTCGAACGACGGAAAGTCCACAGAGGTTTCCGCGAAACCCAGATCCACGAAATGGCGAGCATCGAATGCGATCCTCGTGGTATTTCGTTGTTAGGTTTGCGTGGGGTTACGCTTTGAATACACTTTGGGACACCGGAGGGTCCACATATAGATAGATAGATAGATACAGATTATATATAATTTTTTCAATTGGGAATTTTTGTATAGTCTGAAAGATGATCCATATGCTTTTTTACTTGGAGTACTATTTAGAGATGGAGAAAGAGAGAGAGAGAGAGAGAGAGAGAGAGAGAGAGAGAGAGAGAGAGAGAGAGAGAGAGAGAGAGAGAGAGAGAGAGAGAGAGAGAGAGAGAGAGAGAGAGGGAAAGAGAGAGAAAGAGAGAGTTTTTCTGCTTAACGCAGATATATATAGATTCCCCTAGTAAACAAATTATATAAAATCTATATATGAGATTGGGCATACATAGTTTACATATAGATTATATATAGGCTATATACAGTCTATATATAGTCTATATATAATCTATATATGAACTATATATATGCGCAATACCATATACAGTTTATATATCGATTATATATAATTTTTTTACTTGGGTCGACAAAAATTCAGCTAACGCAATCGCTTCTCTCTTGTCATTTTCTCTCTCTCTCTTTCACTCTCTCTCTCTCTCTCTCTCGTGTGGTCGAGCTTTATACCACGCGGATTGTAGCGACGATTTGCTGCCGGTCGCTGGAACAGTGTGTGACCGGTTCCTACAGCACCAGCGAATTTTATTAACGCGGCGGCACGTTTCGGTCCCTCCCCGCCCCCGCACCCCGCGCGCTACGTTTATATTCGCTTTCTATCATGTCCGGGCGACGGCTAAACTACATGCTCTCCTCACCTCATATCCACCTCTCATCCTCTCCTCGCGGCAGCCACACTGCAAAAAGCTTCGGATAATGGTCGGTCATCCGTCGGTGTCGAGGGCTACAGGCTCTCGCGGCCTCACTCTGCCCTGCCCCACACTGCAGCTCACACACACACACACACACACACACACACACACACACACACACACACACACACACACACACACACACACTCGCACAAGAGCTATAACCGTAACCGCGTGAAAAACCATAAAGATACGTCGACGAGGTAACAACGGGGAGAGAGAGAGAGAGAGACAGACAGGCTGGACGTGTTTCGAGAGCTTGCACGAGAGTGAGACAACCTATATACATAGCCGGCTGGATGGGATAAATAAAGAGGGGGGTGAGAGAGAGAGAGAGACAAGCAGAGCTGTCATGCACCGATGGCCCGACGAGCATGTTCTACCGACTAATTCCCGAGATCGCAGCCGTTGCGGTGCAAAACTATTTTTTCTCATAGCTCTACAACCTTCGTTTCCTTTTTTTTTTGCCTTCATTAATGGTTTTTTTTTTTTTTTCGAATTATTTTCGTACGGTCGCGCGCATGTGTACTATGTCTCTCTCTCTCTCTCTCTCTCTTTATCTCTCGTTATTCTTCTGTGCTGTTAACCATCATTCTTCGCTCTTATGCTTCTTTCTTTTTTGCGTTTAGCTCGCGCATTCGTTTTTTTTTTCTTTTCATTCTTTTCTTTTTCTTTTATTTTATTTTTTTTTTTGCTGCTGCTGCTGACATGAGCGCCCACATTATACTGTTCACTTTTATTTTTTTTCACGTTTTTACAGCACTCACGGGGTGCTTCGGTCCTCGATGTGCACATACCGCGGCAGAGAAGGGGTGGATGGGGGTGGGGGGTGGGGGGGCGAGGCATTGTACGTCGCGAGAATGGTACGATGGTATCGTGTTCATCCGGTAATACGTGCGTACACGAGGGCTACCGAGCCGTACAGTGATGTGCTTGTACCCGTACTAACTATACGGCATATATATATATATATACGGCTCTCAGCTCTGACTCTTATTCAACGGATCTTCGCGAGCGTGAAACAACCAAGTTTCGTTGGCACATCCATATCCACTCGGGATCACGAATCATTATTGTCAATCATGTCTAATGTGCGAAAAAATTCATCAATCATATAAGCGTATCTTCAACGTCTCGCGAATGATTTCAGAACGATCTATCGATGCATGTTTATGCATAGTCTATATACAATCCATAATACATATAGAATATGGTACACAATTATTTTTTTCTTTAACTCGAAACGCTATAAATTTATTGCTTCGTTGAAAAATTCTTTCAATTTTCGAATTTGATCGTATTCCGTTGCAACACGCGCTCTCTTTATTTCAATTCCATTCACATTCCTGTCTCTTTTTTCACGGCGCTTTTCACTCGCCTCGCTCGGTCCGACCAAACTTTTCAACGACTAATTACTTTGCTCCCCGACGTTCTATCTCTCTCTCTCCTTTTTTTTTTCGCCGACCGCGTTCCCCGTTTTTTCGCCCCTTTCATTTCGTTTTTCCACACGTGGAAGCAACGCCGCGGCGGAATAATTTGCAGGCACGCTTCGCCCTCGACGAGCAACCAATGGAAACTGAGAGCGAGGCCCGAACGCGGACCGAGTGTTTGCCGGGAGCCGGAGAAGAATGATTCTTTTTTTTTTCTTCCCGTTTTTGCGTCACATTACCACGTGAATGAGATTGAGTGAGATGGGTGTATAGACGGGTGTACGAGCTTGCGAATGTTGGCTACGGATTTCTCGTTGTTGTTATATCAGTCCGTTGATAAATCCCAGCTTGACCGTACGGGCTATTTCGACCGGAAGATGTGTATCGAGTTCTTCACCGTCGTAACGGTCATTAACGCTAACGAGATGAGTCCCGGGTGTTTATCACGTTTTGGGTTACGTTCCGAGGTTTTGCTAGCCGTTTCTTCGGAGCATCACCGGTTTATACTGACCCAGTGTCCCTGATCGATAGGCTATGCATAGGCTGCATAGGCTATGCGTAGACTACATAGGCTATGCGTAGACTACATAGGCTATGCACTATATAGACTATATATAGTCTATAAATATACTATTTTTCGGTACTAGTAGCCGACTTGATTGATAATCATACATAATCAGCACCTTCTTCGCTATTATCTACATATTCACCCCCTCTAGCTGTGTTTCGTCACACTGGTTTGCGAATTATTACAAAACCGTTAAAATCCCCGCACGCGAAACAACGCCACTTGGGCAACCAACGTTCTCTGGCATTGCTCTATTTGCACTCTGCCTACGTGTGTACATGTACAATCTGTACATGTCGTGGGGAGGGTGTGGGGGAGGGACTCGTCCGACTGTGCAACGCGGCCGTCCAACTTCCGGGCAATTTGCATGCTGCACGGTTTTTGCTGATGCTAGTGGTATATATACATATACGTATATATATATATATTCCACCTGCCTGGAATATTCGTCGGTATAGTTGCCGCTGGCCAGCAAAACAGCCTATGGCTCGCGCGCGCGCGCTGCCGAAGCGCCCCCTCCCCTCCCGTACCACGCGCCTTAATCACTACCCTCGAGCGACGCGCCCCCGGTCCGAGAACGAACGAACTAACCGGACCACGGGCCACGCCACCTTCAACTCGATTCGGACGTTTCTCGTTGCGAAAAAAAAAAAAAAAAAAACAGTACGCGTTCACGTGAGCCACTACAACGGCAAGCGGAAAATAAAGGGTCTGGCAAAAAAAAGAAAAGAATGTATAACAGATTATGCCGCGGAAGAATGAGAGTGATGGCGGAAAAATGGGGAGAACTGAAGCAAGCGCTCGGCGGAAAAAAATAAACTGAAGGAGTTGAAAAGTTGAAACTTTCAATTCGACTTTCTGCGAATCGTGAACGTGGGATCCTTTCATACGTTTTGTGTTTAATGTTTCATTTGATTAAAACGCGATTGTTCATTTTTAAAAGCTGTTTAAGGGAGGAACATTATATTTTCTTTTAAATAATTTCTGCTGATAGTTCGCAGGTGGAAAAAAAAAACTATGCGTGCGGGCTTTATGCCACGTAATTTGTGGCGCGTCAAACTGATTGACCTTCGGGGGTGCGATGTGTCCCGTGAGGATCGAATATTCGCGCGCATCGTGAAATTGGAAGGTGAGCGATGGTAAATGACGTCAAAGTCAGACGAGGGAACGTGAATGGAAATTCGCCTGCCCCGGGTTCAGGAAATCCGTGTGGATCATGAGAATGGAAGGGTTGGAAGGGTTGTATAGGACGTGGTTAAACGACACCGAAACAACGGTAAGACGATGGTGACGGCTAGCTGAAGGTTAAAGTGAGTTGAGCATGAAAAGTGAGTTACGGAACATTGTGGAAGAAAGGTCGTGTCCAAACAACCCCACCTCGATGAACATTCACTGCGATTCACCTGGACAAATTGATGCGACTAGCTTCATCTCCGAATTAACTCGAATGAAACGAAGCAAAGATTTTTTTTCGTCAAAGTTGTGCGTTTATTCAATGGCCCAAATAGAATCAAGGGCCTCTTGATAAAATTCGAAAATACACCGAGCGTTCCTCGTTGAACAGACTCGCAGTTCAGAGTCGGAGGTCGCTCACGATACGTAGCTCCAAACGCGATGGATGTGGAAACTGCATAGTTTGAATACAGTTTACCCACGTCAAGACGCGCGATATATTATGACGTGGATGCGGGATACAATGGTTTAACAGAAGGGAAATTGAAGTTTGAAAATGGGGTTCGTGCTTCGTGGCCGTTACCACCTTGAAACCCTCGTCCCGTATCTATAATCCCGAATTAACGTTGACACGGACTAACTGCATTTTACAAAGACCCAATATATATATATATATATAAACGTACAAGATCAACGATCGTTGCGTTGCACATCGTTCGACTGATTAATTAGTTTCTAAATTACAACGATGATGAGTTCGAATAACCGGATGACCATGGACGAAGCCTCTGTGATAATTACCCAGATGATTCGATTGCATGCTTCAAAACAAATTCCCACATCTTTTACGGTGCTAAAAAAAATAGTATATTATGACACTAGGACGAAAAAATGTTTTCTGACGAGTGTGAGTTTGCAGAACGAGCCGAAGGCGAGTATTGCAATCACACGAGTCCAGAAAACGTTTTTCGTACGAGTGTCGTACGAATTTTTATATCACAAGGTCCGTAAATGCGGTTTGAAGCGAACGAAGTGAGCGTAAAACCGCACTTTTACGGACAGCGTGACATAAACCATATTTTTCAAATACGTTTGAGGTAAAAAGTTTCGTTGTCGTCCAACAACCGATGAAGTAACCCTGCTCGCGGATTATGGAAAATTCTTACTCCCTCACGATACACATGCAAAAGGTCGCGCGAGTCACTGTGCAAGCGAGCTACGCGGAAATTGAAGTTCTGGAATGAAGTTCGACAGGGTTCGGGGGATAATATGCGGCTGGCGGGGGCGCGCAACAGTGCGGTTTGTAGCACTCGGGGAGCTTCTTCGCCGGGGGCGGGAATAAATATTGACACTGGCGAAACTGCATCGGGGGGATGTATTTGAGATTAAAAATACCGGGGCTTGTCCCCCCCTTTCCCCCGCACCGCGGTTTCGCTATTGCGTCGAGGCAGAAGAGCCGAGTGGAATTTGGCTGGGAGAAACTCGCAGGGAGGATGAGGCGATACGCCTTTCGTAGTTTTTTCTCAAGCAGCATCTGGCCTTGGGGACAGCTTGACACAAGTCCCCCCCCCCCCACCGCCTCTCGGTGTATCGAGAAACCAGTGGAAGGACGACGAAAAAGAAAAAATACGAAAAAATAAATAAATAAACGCGGAGAAACCGAACGTTATATATTTCGCTCTTTATTATTATTATTATTTGTTTTTTTTTTGCATAGATGACGTCACCGCCGATAACTCTGCGAGTCGAGAGTAACGGCAAAGTCTCGACGTCACGCCGACGGATGAATCTCGCATGCATTTTGTTTTTTTTTTTGTTTTTTTTTGTTTGGGGGGTTTTTGTATCTTTTTTTTATTTTTCAATATCGCCGTTATAAAAATGTATGAGGATGAGGCATTGGTGAAGTGGTGGAGCGATTGCGGGGCTGGGGCTGTTGCTGTTTCTGTCTCGGAAAAGTGCAAGGAAAGTACAGCGAGGCCAAAAGGGTGATGAGGTCGCGTTGGGACGAGGGAGGGGACCAAGGGGGTGATGTGTTCACCTCTGAAACTCGTTAGACGAGGGTAAATCTCGCCCAACGGATGGAGTGTGCTTTCGGTCTCACCCCCCCCCCCCTCTCTCTATCTCGAGTGCATCGTCGCGATAAAGAATTTTGCTGAATTTATCCAACAACCACGACGGTTTGCATGAATCGTGTAGCCAAACAAAAAAAAATATATATATATTTATAATGTTCTCGTCCTTCCTCAAGAGCTGTTGTGTCTCGAGTGACTGTCGTGAACTTTAAGAATCGAAAATTTTCCGACCAGATTTATGATCTTTGACATTACAAAAATGAGGGAAAAAAAATCGACATTATTTAAAAAGTGAACATTTTTTAATTTTTTTTTTACGGTCAGCTCCGAGCGTTTGGGAACTTCGTTGTGTTAATAGGGTTGAAAACTTACGGCGAGGGGAAGAGTGGGGATACCGAAAATTGGCGTCATAAATTTTCGAGTTGAATCAACGCCTTTGGTCCACGAAAACGCAATGGGCGGGCAAGAGTTATACACGGTTCGTTAAATTAGTCGATTCAATCGGCTGATTCGCTTGCTAATTGAATTTTGGGTATATGCACTCGCTCTACCGGTTGCAGTCCATGCACGCGCCAGACGGAGAAAACATTGAAGACGAAAGTTTCGGGGTTTGTGCGGAATGATACGAGGTTACTGTATTCGGCGGGTCGTGCCAAGCGGAAGCGACTCTGAAACGGAAGTGGGCGGGGGGGGGTTACTGTTTCGCTAATTGAATCGGATGTGTTTGATGATCAAGCACGTATGGTTTATAATGATAAAGCATGGTCCAGAGATTAACAGCATTAATACGTTTGCCATGAATTTTCAGAACGTGAACGATATAAAATGAAATGGAGAATTCGCGAGTCTCGAATGCTAACGCGTTATATTGATTCGGGTTCGACCATTGCCGGATCAAATAACGGATTATTTCAGTGACGATAAATCCGTGGAGAACCGTGACGATGATCTCGGAGTCCCCGTGCGGTTCCCATCGTCCCGAAATCCGAAGCTATGCGCCGGATCATGGCTCATCTCGTCGTGACTGATTTCCTCTCAAGCTTCTTATCCCTTTCCACCTTCTTTTCGTTGCTGAGCATCCGGAGAACCGATGAATTTATCAAATATCTCAACACCCCCTCGCAAACGCTTTCTCCTCACCCTCTCTACATATTCCTCTTTCTTTCTTTTTCTTTTTCATCGGCGAAATCTCGAAATTCCATGAGAAATGGCGGTTGTAATGATATACGAAAAATATTCTCCAATGTCACGCCTCTCGTTCGTTGCTCTTTGTGTTCCCTCGGCTCTTTGTAAATATTTTTTTCTTTTTTATTTCGGTTTTTATATTTTTATTACTGTATATATAAGCATATACAGGGTGTTCCAAAATCACCGCTTCGAACGAAAACCAATTTGCTTGGGATTTTATTGTCATCGGTGATTTTGGGACACTCTGTATGTATTTATATTCAGCATCAAAGACAAGGCTTCACTGTGAGAGCGACATCCCTAATTGCATATGTATTATGCAAACTTTTAAGGCCATTTATCTTTGGTGGAAACGTTTCGGGCTCGATCCACTCGATCTCGCCACGCGATAGACTCGCGGTGTCTCGCACAGGGCGTCAAGCTCGGTACAGAGCCCTTTGCCACGATCGTGTGTGTGTGTGTGTGTGTCTGTGTGTGATGGAAACTTCGTGCGCTTTATCCCGGCTCGAGGTAAACGCGAATTATTTTCTTTTTCTTTTTTTTTTTTCACCCCCATCGTTGTACGTTAACACACTGTGCCGTACTCGGTGTAACCTCATTACACGTTGGCCGGGGCTATTCGCTTTCGGTCATTTACACCGTGACTGGTATATCCCGTTTACGTGGGAGTAAGAGAGTACGAGTGTATATGGTATCGTGTGTCTCGTTCACGTCACTCGCATCCACCTTTGCCGGTTCACGTCGCTATATCTTATTTAATTTCTTGAGCTTTGCTCCGCCCGGGCTGAGCGCAATTTCGTGAGCTCAAGCGAAAGTTCAATTCACCCGGCGACCTCTGAGTTGGGTCCCCCCCCCCATCCCACCCTCCCTGCACCTTTCGCGCTTCTTCGACGTCATACAATTTGTTTCTATTTCCTGGACGATCCGCGTTTTGTGATTCTGTCGTACGAAATGAAAAATTTACCTCACTCGGAATTTTCATTCTATATTTCAACTTGTTACACCTTATACGTCCGGATTGAAAGTTGAAGTGAGGTTGAAATATTTTTTTTCTTGCGTGCAAATGCAAATAAAAAATAGTTGTATTATTACATCTGAAAAAAAAGTTAATTCTATTTTTATTTTTTTTATTTTGACGCAAGGAACAGTGCGAAGAAAAAAAAATGTTTGTAATCTTATGTTCATTCACGGTTTGGCTTGGGATGACGTAATCAGACAGGAAATGCGGCCCTCGGGGTCGAAGGGGGCTGATCGTGAAAAAGGAGTTGTTTTTTTTTTGTTTTGTTTTTTCGCGAAAAGGGGTCAAGCGACTTTGGTGCAGGAAAAGCTCTAGATTCTCGTGATCGGTCTCGTTACTCTCAATCGTACGGCAGTAGTCGTCGTGCACACGCCAGGGAGCATTTCTCTTGCTTAGCCCAAGCAGAACTCAACGAGAGAGAGAGAGCGAGATTCAGCCGAGCTTGTCTTGGCGACTTGCCGGCTCGTACATTAACTCCCCAGCGAAGAAATACGAATGGGACGCCCGATGTGTTTTTCCGTCTGAAGAGGAGAAAATCTCGGGGGATTTTCGATGTGGAGAGAGCTTGAACGAGACGAAGGAGGCAGATGAGAAATTGTTTCGGCGAATGTTCCGTTATTTTCGACGGGCACACGCGCCGTCAGGTTAATCCGACTTTACAAACGTCTTGAAAATCCGGTAAAACCTGGTGGATATACATTTTTTTCTTCGATCTTCAGACAGTCGTTAGCTATGCGGAAAAACTTACGTACCGATAACAAGTCTTGGAAATGTCACTAATGAGAGCGATCTGAATGACCCATAGACCGATCGGGCCGGCCCATAGACCGATCGCACTGACCCGTAGACCGATCGAAATTTTTTTTTCATTCAAAAAGATAAAAATTCGACATTCTGACTCGCTGGTTTCGATTTTCGTGGGAAAAATCATAAACTACAAAAATATTTTTACGACATGTGTTCGAAAAGCGCAATCTCCAATAATAAAATTGCCATAAATGAACAATGAATATGGTCTAAAAAATATAGCGAAACTGGCAACGAATGTGACATCGGCAATATCCGGTGAAGCCATAAAAAAAACCTTACATGACATTTTCCCGAAACCTCGAGTCTCGAAATTCTCGCCTCACCCAAAACATTTTACGACAAGTGGTTTTTCTTATCTATCTCACTTTCAAAGTTTCTTCATGGCTCCTTAAACCTTCAGCGACGTTTCTCATTTCGCGTTCTCTAATACCCACCGGTATTTTCGTTTTCCTCGTGCTCGACTTCGTACACGCGCCACGATTCTAATCGTCATTGTGTGCGCGTACATCGTGTGTATGTGTGTATGTGTTTGTTTGTGTGTGTGTCATCCACTTTACGCCCCTAGTGTCTGCCGTAATATGTTGAACAAATAAACGCCTCGAAAGCACCAGCAGCAGAAACGATGTTGTAGTAGCAACGTGAGACGACGAAGCAAGAGAGATAGATATATATAGAACACGAAAACTATTGTGAATCCTCACGGATGAGCGAACTCTCGACTGAAATCGTAACAAACCGGCGAGTCAGGGAGACAATTTCGAGCGAAATCCGTATAGACGTCAGCATATCGTACGGGTTGGGATCTAACATCGTCACCGTGTCTCGAATCTTTGTCACACGAAAATCTCGATGCCGGTACCGGTGAGAAAATACGAAAATTCGGAACGTGTGTAACGTAACACGTAATCAGTCGTCAGAAATGCATGGTGTCGCAATTCAATCAAGACAAGCCGAACTCAATGTGAGTTTGGCGATTAGAACTGGATTCTACGTGACAAAATACGTGCGAGGCGGATATCGGAGCTAAGTTAGCATCATTATTATTTATAATAATAATAATAATACGGTTACTGCATAATGATGAATGAAATCCGATCAATTACCTCTAATTGGTCGGTTTACGACGAAAAGCGGATAGTTGACGCTCATAACGGATAAACAAAAGTTTATTACGAATTATCGCGATAACTCGTTTGATCGTTTTCTTTTTTTTTTTTTTTTAATTCGCTTGAATAACGCCCCGAATGAATAGCCAAGTTTGCCAACTTTAATTTTTCCACTCAGTTCGTCTTGGCTCTCAAATATCCCGCGGCTGAATATCCGCGGGGTGACTATCCGCTGCCTAATTACCCCGAAGCCATTCGGGCCATCTGACTGCTCGGGACAGAAATTGCACGGATGATGAGCCCAAGTACCTGCCGTCGACTACTCGACTTCAGCGAAATAAAAAGTATCCGGTAGTCTTCCAGCTTGTCACTTTTTTGATGTTCGGGTTTCTGAGCTTCGTGACAGACATCTTCCGCTCGGCTAACAGCTTCGCTGTAATGTTTTTAATCCGCGTGGTGTTTGAAATTTATTTATTTATTTTTTTCTTCATCACACTCGTTGCCTCTTGCTCGATCTTTCATCTTTGGACTCGAGATGACGAAGGAAACTTCAGTGATACACAAATCCAACCCCTCGTATTTTTTCATACATCCTAACGTTATAATCTACGATCGTACAACACTTGTTGGCTGATTAATTGCCTTTCTCGTTTTCGTTTTTCGTCCAAACTCTTCTCACGAACTCTCGTCAGGCGATAGGTAAATACGGCTCGTCCTTGTGACCTTTGTGACTCAACGTCGAGAAGAAAGAGACTCGGACAATAACAAAACTTTGTCTTCTTAATCTTTCAAGGCCACACGAACGATGGAACCGAAGAAAAACAAATAAATAACGAGCCTCCGTGGACTCGTAAATCTTGAAAGCGTATCCGTGTGAGTGAGATAAAAAAAAAACAAACCATTTATATACATAAGAAATCTTGACCCCCAAACTCATTGGTCTTCCCTTTCGTACACTGTAGAATATTCGTAAAATCATTTTCCATTTATTCGCAACGTTGGTTGACAATTTTTCATTAGTCTCTCTCGATCTACGTGCAAGAGCTTCCATTTCCATTCCTGTGAAAATTTTCCCGTCCGACATACGTGTCCGACTTACGGAGGTTGTGAAATACGCGCGAAGAGTGTCGGTGCGCGTTCGCGAGGATTGCATTCACCGCACCGAGTGTGTCGATTTGAAATGGTCACGTGCTCGCCGTATACAGCTCAGCGCTACCCACTCACTGAGATAAAATTCCGGATATCTTTTCTTCGTCAGCGGCCGAGCTCGGCAGTGTTCATGAAAATTCGCGAGACTGGGGAATACAGAAGGGTATAGAAACTAGGACCGGCTTTGCTTTCCCACTCGCTCGCTCGCTCGTATCACAAGATGGGGCACGGGTAAGTGCAACGCTCTCCCGCTCGAGATCTGGCATAATACGAGTACACCCTAAGAAGATGTACCCGTCGCTGGATCTCTCACTCGCTTCTATTTGCTAAGTGATATGGTAACGCTAGTCTTCGCCCAGCATTCTTCGCACTCGTTGATGGCAATACTTTTCGAGTGCACCATTCCGTCCAAGTTACCGTTACCGGCTGCTTCTTCGCTTGGTCCCATGTATCGCGATAACTCGGTCGGATGTAGGACCGATGATGTCAATGATAAGTTTCAGGAAAGAAAGGACAACTGTGACCTCAAGCGGAGAAGCAATAGTGAGTGCATTGTAGAGTATTGCGAGGAAAATTGGGAGAGGATACATCAAGAGCCCGGAATAAAGCTAAAGACTGAGAGAAATGCCGATCGATCGATGGAGTTAATTTGATCGTTCCGTCGAACGTGGAAGGTCGACGGTGAACCGACTGATTTACGAGGTTACAACGTCGTTTAGCCCCCCCCGACTCTCGCTGACGGCGTTCTCAGGGTTGCCTCTCTGCACGTTCGCCGGCAGTTCGGACTTGCCCTCCCTCCTCCCTCGCCCCCCGCCCCACGGCACTTAGTTTTAATTTCGCCCTTGAATGAGCACGACTCGCCCGCGGACTCGGTTCCCAATGTCTTGGGCGAGCACCAACGTCCGGAGAGCTTCGTTTCGTCGACGAGGTCGAAACGTTGGCCGAGGTAATTTTTCGCTGTCCACCGACGAACGGCTAATGCCACGGTCAAACTCCATACGAAATGGATCTCCCTTGTTCGTTGAAATACGTCCCCGAAGAGTTTCCAATCGTTTTCGTAAAAATCTTATATATTCAATAATAGAAAGAAAATAAAAAGAAAGAAAAATATGTATATGTTTTTCTCTCTTCTTCTTTCTCTTCAATATTTCTTCTTTCATTTTTTACTCTTTATCATTATCATGATTACACGTTTCCATTTGTACGACGTTTTTTTTGTCCGTAACGAAAAAAATATTTCCCAGTTTTCCGGTCTCGTCGAACTTTCGTTGACCCTCTTCACGCAAAAACGCTCGTAGGGTTGGTGTTTCCGTCTTCGTCTTTTGTTTTTTCTTGCCCCGAGAGAGGTCCTGTTGGGTGAGGGAGGGTTCGACGGCTGCGTCGAATCGAGCACGCGAGGCGAGCCGCTTAACGAGATGATAGCACCCATCCTTATTTTTTTTTGGCAATTTCGCCATGCGGCGAAAAAAAAAAAACACGCGTTAGGCTGCTCGTGCACGAGGCGAGAACCCAGTGCTTCGTTCGAAGGTGATTCACCGTGTTTCCCGATTGTCTTTTTTTCTTTTTTTAACAACAGCCCGCTCTGCGGACGTTAATCGAAGCAACGAAAGTGCGTTATCACGATGACGACGGTTACGATGATGGTTCTAATTGTACTTTGTGAACGGTAACAGCTTCGACAGTGATAAGTGAACCCGTGATATACTCAGAAAACATTCTATCTTTCGTCGGGATTGGATTGGGTGGGTTTTTTTTTCCTTTGTTGCGACACACACACACTCAGACACACACACCGCACTAACTGACCCAATCAATCAACGTCCGGAAGTATGACAATTGTACTCCGGGCCAAGCATTCGATCCCACCAGCACTTGTCCACACCTCTTCACTGTTACTGGAAAATACGCACCGTCGTAATGTACCCCATCGCACAACAATTGACGAGGTACACGGAATTTCCTGGTACACACCATTCGTTTTCATTTGTCTTCGGTCGCGTATTTTCACCCCCCGCCCCCGCCCATTCTGTTCCTTGCTCCTGACACATCAAACACCCCGCGGGATATCGAAGAACAACAACGTCGAGCGCTGTTGTATTCACGCCTCATGTTCGTGTCCCGATTGCCCCGCCGGTCTTCGTCTCAGCAAGCTCCATCCTTCAACCGGATAAATTATCACCCTCATTTCGACTGGAACGTGTGTTATCATCGCACGCGCGATCCTCGCCGAATTGGATTACATCGTAGATTCGTTGCACCGGAAAAAACTAAAACAGTCAGCAAAAAAGGTTTTTCCGCAGGTTTCGTAAATATTTTTGTTTCATTCTAGGAGATAATCATGTACCCGGCGTATAGATACGGTTCATTCCGCGTGTGAAATACCGTAAAGCCATCGAGCTAACGTGTTAGCCTGTGACAACGATAAATATGACATACGCTTAAGTCGTAGAATCCGTTGCAGAAACATCCGCAAACCGCGCGAGTGTGTTTACATTGCCAAGAGATCCACAGACACACACACACGGCCATTGGCCGTCGAAAGCCCGGGGTTGGAGTCATCGTCGTTTCGCCGTCAAACGGGCCAACTACGACCTGGTTTTCTGCTTCCGCATCCGTTTCCGTCTGCCGTTTCCGCTTTCAATACCAGTTGGCGAGTTGCCGTTTCGGTTGGTGCACGCACAGCGCTGGCATCTGTCGGTCGTTCGTGAAATTCGTTAGCGCTGGGTGTTTCACTGGTTTCCCCTAATTTCGTGTCTCATTATTTATCCGAAAAGCCACGATTATCCGATGTGGGCGCTTGCGGTTCGGTTCGACGTGGGGCCGAGAAATGAGACGTTGGTAAACAGGCTTTTGGAGGACCTGTGTGACGAATGTGTGTGTTCGGCTGTCTCGTTTGGATAACTCGTGAGCCTTGGAGTGATCCTTACTTAGCTCAACGAATCCGAGCAACTCAAATCCATTCCCAAGGGCGAGATATCCTACCTACCGACCGTAGAATGACGACCATCGTCCTGCACCACTCGCCAGCCTCGTGTGTTAGCTTTTCTCCGGGTTTTTCCTTTCCCGTTGTACCACTCCCATCGCCGTACTCGAGTACCAACTCGGTATTCCGAGGCGGCGTGTCACCGATGCAGTGACGACTCGGATACAGCGAAAAAATCCGTACGTATATAACGGCGCCCGGTCTTCTCGGGTCACGTTTGTCACTGCAATTCACACGAGTGCTGAAAGCCCTTTACGTCTCTTCGTTCCTGTTCGTCGGTTGTACAAGCACGTATATATATATAGACGGATATATGTACGTGCTCGTAAATATATATGGGAAAAGTGACCTCAATTCGAATGGGCAGAAAACCCTCAACCCTTGCAGAAGTGATCGTGTATTTTTCCTTCAGTTTGCGATCATCCAAAGACGCTTTATAATTTTTTTTTTGTAATTTTTCCACCATCCTT
The DNA here is from genome assembly GCA_963662125.1 of Diplazon laetatorius. Classification (NCBI taxonomy): domain Eukaryota; kingdom Metazoa; phylum Arthropoda; class Insecta; order Hymenoptera; family Ichneumonidae; genus Diplazon; species Diplazon laetatorius. The sequence goes on along the minus strand of OY759157.1, from coordinate 1,523,265 downwards.
TTGGACCTAAGAATACTTGAGGGAGCTGCAACGAAGACGATCTTGTTGCGAAGCAACCAAGACGACGGATACAATATTCTACGGGACAAAGGAATTACGGTATCGCGAAGCGACAGACTTTAGTCTCGTACTTAGAGTTTTCGTACTTTCGTCGTTCGAGAGTTTTGTTTCTCAATGGTTTTAATCGTTACAACCCAAGTACCACGAGTATACGAACAAAGAACTCGGGACGGAGTCTTGATAATGATGAACGTCGCACTTGACGAAACACTTGCGAAATAATTGTGAGGTTAATCGTTGGTTGTTAATGATCCGTGGATTTAAACGATTTTCGAATGTAACTTCTGGTTCGTATGATCCGGTTATAGATATAGTCCATGCATAGACTGTACATTTCCAATTTCATGTGCAGTTTACATATAATTTTTTTAACTTGGGATACTGATACGCGAATACTTCGTACTCGTGTGTGTGTGTGTGTTACGAGCTCGTATTTGGTATTTGGCTGCCGGCTATTTTCGAAGTTACGGGTTGCGTGTCTCCTCGCCATTAATACGCGTCTCTGTGCTGTGTGGCAGATAGCTATGTACGTGCAAACGTTTGAGCACGTACCGATGGTAAAAAAACTCGCCGATATACAGACCGAGGTAGCAGCGTTGAACTCGGGTCACGAAGAGAGAAGATAAGATGGCAAGATAGAGCGACATCTATAACCCCCAAAGGTGCGTGGGCGTATGATCACGTAATGGCAAATCGGCAATATTCAGAAAGTTAACTTGTATTTTACTATCGAATGTACTGTTGGTTAACGCAGTGCAGTAACACCTGTGTGTTTATATATATACATATATGTATTCTTGTTTCAACATTTTCCCCGCGGATCAGAGGGGAAAATGCAATTGATGCACAAAAGCCTCTCGGCTATTTTCGTGGATATTCGTGGATCGTTTCCCATGTTCACATGGAAGGTACACTAATTGCGATTCAATCCAATTCGCTCATTCGTACATGTTCCGAATACCCAGTTACGTGCTTCTCTATGTAAATGCAATGGTATGGGTTTGTGTGTGTGTGCGTGGGTGTGGAAGTGTTGCAGCTTGGGCATCGGGGAAATAGGAATCCTTTGTGCTTTTCGACGACAAAGCGATGAGCAAGCTCCAACGGGGCAGGGTGCACAGGGCAATGGGAGGGTGGGAGAGGAAGAAGATTGCCTGAGCGATGAGCTCGCACGACTCTTTGGCCCACACGCAACATCTTACTGCCATTGTCCGTCTCACTCTCGCCCGCACGTTCTTTCTCCAATTCCCCGTCGTTCCGTTTCATGCTTTTCATTCTACATAAACGTTGTTCGTCGTTTCCTCGGCTTTTACCCAAGTGCGGGGGGGATTAATGGGGAACGACGATGGTTTCGTGAAACATTGGAAAATGAGTTTCTCATTGAGGTTCTTGCATTATAAACACGAGAATTTCCAAAAAACTTTCGTGAACGTGGGGGCGATTAGTGTAGTGGAAAATCGAGGTTGATAATGAGAATGGGAATCATTGTGCAAAATCCGATGGGAATTATGTAGGTTCGAGTGGAATATTCTCATCGTTCTGACCATGTTGATTTACGTTGGTATTCGATGGCGTGGTTATGTCGATGGAGGAACTGATTGTTACCTTAATGACTCGTGGTTCTAAAAAAAAACTTAGTGAGGTCGTAGGATTCCAATGATACTAAAAAAAAAAAAAAAAAAAAAAAAATCAGCGACCACATCGTAGAATAGAAGGGTTTCAGTCCGGTCATTCGGCCCATCCCGCCCCATATATATATAGCGAAGGAATAATCCAATTCCGCCACACCCAGTATAGAAATATCAGATCGTTCTCCGCGCCAGTTAATCCTTTTTGTCTAGCAGCTATCGGTCGAATGAGAGAGTGAAATAACGAGCAAAGTGAAAGCTACTCGAAAAGATGAGGTTTTGCGATGAAGATACATAAACGTTCGGTGAGCAAACTCCGTCCCGATCCATTGCTGCCAAAATATCATTCTTCCCGCACGTACATCGAACCGCAATAACAGAGCAAATACCACACACGAGTTAGCGTGTACGTGGTACCAACGATATTTTTTCAATTCTTTTACCAAAGTGTCACCGGGTGAGGTCGAACTTAGCCCTGAGATCCCATTGAACTTTAATATCCACTTTGAAAACGGTTCGTAACGAGTTTTCCATCGATCTCAACTTTTCGCTTCAACGACGAAAACGGAAGAGACTACGGGAAGCCACGATGCCTGACGGTAAATCGATTTATTCGGGAAATCAAAGAAACTATGGAGACGACGAAAAAATCGATTATACAGTCACACCATCGTATAATCGTTGGATCCCATAATAGCGCTATAGCGATGATGAAGATAGGTTGAAATGAATTCCCGTTATAAATATGTGACACTGACAAAGGATTCGACTCTGGTACTTTCTTTTTTTTTTATCTTAACTGACGCATTTGCCAGTATCCTTGAGGAGAGGGGGTGGTTATTTTTTTTGTACAGAACGCGACAGCGGAGTAGATAGGAGACCCTCGAATCCATCGTCTTCAACGGAGTCCCCAAGAAACTCCTGTACCAAACGCTTGGAAACTCGAAGTACTTCTTCTTCTTCTTTGATTCTTCCACTTCTCGGTTGTCTCCGTGTATGCGTCACCCGCTATCTATCTTCGTCTTCCGTTAGTTTTGTCGAGTGGCCAACTACTTGGTTGCCGAACGGGGCCATCATTCACCGAACGACCTACAGGTTGGCGTGACCTCCAAATGTCTATCGCGGTCTGTTGCCGCCACTCTTGTCCCTTGTCTGCCACGCCGAGTCACGTTTGTGGCCACTTCGGTCATACCGACATAAGCCGTGTCAACAAATACACACACACACACAAACACAAACACATAGTTTGCTCCGATACAAGATTATAATATGAGCAAGAAGCTCGACCAATCGCTCTTGAAATTCCCACGGAAACGGGAACACATGCAAATTACTTGGCACATTGGGTTTCTTGCTTGGTGTCGCTCGGCACGGCTCTGACGAGCAGGATGTTGACTCGAGTCAAACGGAACACACAGTTGATCAACAAGTTCACGCAGAACCAAAGTTGGACACACGGAACTTCCCGGATTAACATTTTTGCTTTCAACATTGGGGATCTCCGGAGGCAATATACTTGTGACTTTGTCGACAGCCAGTCCGGAGGTCTTTTACGAACTGTCAAGTTACTAGAGGGTTAATTAGCCTGCGAGTGAGTAACAGAGTGACGTTGCCATCGTGAAGTTGGCCGGTCTAATTTTGTAAGCCGCGTACCACACGTTATATTCCGGTTTCCTATATTTGTACATTACCTTGGGTGGTTTTCCGCACCGCCTCGAGCCCTTTCCTTTGACCCTGTCTCGCTCGTCTTATTTGTCATCGGGTACTCGCCACAACTATTGCTCGATATCGATCGACGTATCGAACTTGTCGTTAACCGGACAAGGGCTTGTGGGCTTGTCACAGGCTACCACACCAATTACTCCAAACTCGTCCACGGTAATCCCACCACTACCGCCCAACGCTACATCCGTCCGGATCGCGTTCACCTTCCCAGAGACCTCAAAACTTTTATTTGCCAACAATTCTGAACGGGGTTTTCGCACGAAAGCCTGTTTTATCATTAAATGGCACACCAACCGGCTAATGCCGGTAGGGCCCCATTGTCTTTTCTCATCGAATTGATGAAATTTACGCATCGGAAATCAATCAGCGAATTGCAATTGGTTTGCCGCGGTTCGTAGCACGCCAAATCGATACCTTTTGGCGCCAAGTGATTCCACGCGGAATTGGAAAATTGCGAGTGAATTGAAATGACGTCAGGGGCGTGGTAAATAGGTGCGGTTAACGAAGAGGAAATAAATGGGAATCATCTTCATCGGTCTATGAGAGTTTTGAAAATCAGCGTTTCCACTTTGTTGAAGCATGTAGAAACGGTCATTCCGAGCGAAAGTGAATCTCCGAATGGTAAGCAGAGCGAGAGAACAGTTGTGTTTGTCGTTTCCGAAAAGTCGCTGGATTCCGTATTGCCGAGAGAACGAACGAGAAAGCCCGAGCGAAGTGTGTATGTGATAGTGATTGTGAGAGGCAAGGACTCGGGCGCGAAACTCCATTATCGTCGAGTCTATCTGGGGTTGTGGAGAGCGATGGCATAACCCCCAAAAGGGTTGGTGGTAGTGGCGATGGTCGCGGATACCCAATTTCCCAGCTCCAAACGGGTTGGAAAGGCCATAAATTCAACGTCGAGAGAGGCCGCGAGATCGACGTCGTGTGCTGCCACGATGAAAACCCGGAAAGTACGACCGCTAAAGCACCACACCACTTCGTTCGTTCGGTATTCCTCCAAGGTCACTTCACCCACTGCGATTCAGTTTACCTTCCATTCCCCCCTCCCCCCCAATTCTCGCACTCGGCGTTTCCCACCAATTTCGTCGAAATCCCCAGGCTGGTTTGCGTTCGCCCTTCGGGTCACGAACGCGGAGGTACTTGTATACGCGATATTGCATCAACCGTAACGGATAACTTGGAATGGAGGCTATCCGATTGGGACAACATCACGTGTGGCTCGACCACCGGATCAACCACCCGACAGATTGTTTTATCAATTTTATATTGTTATTGACTCGTTCATTGCGGTATCTACAACTACCCACGACTTTATTTATCAATAGACATTGGATTGATACATCAGAATAACTAAAATACAGCACAATGAGAATAATGATAATGCAATCCAAGAAAAATTATAAAATGTTAGATGGGTAAAGCCGATAAGCAATAACATCGAATCCGACGTGTTGGTCCGGAAGCCAGGATTGAAGGGTAGGATCTGAGGAGTCGGTGAAGCCGTGAGGATGGCTCATGGGCACAGACGGACCGAGACAATCAGAGAGAAAGCGAGCACATGGGGGAGCCCAGTGAGATACGGGAGAAAGTCCGGTGCCACGGGTAGTACGAGAGAGCAGCCTGGGCTGATTGGAATTCGATTGTCGGGTCAAGCGGCTATATCCGATTGGAATGCCCTGTCAACCCGTTCCTCCCACTCAATAATCCCCATAAATTCGATTGCGCTGCATCCCCCCTACGCTCAAGACGATACGAAGGCAGCACATATCTCGTACGTGGTGCCTTCTGTTTGGCATCGGGCGATTCCCTCTCGTTTGCTATATAACCCCCCAAATCCACGGTACAAAGCTCCGAGCTTTATAACTGTACGTAACCTTTGTAACTTTGCAACGATGAGCCAACCGGTCTGTATAATTGTTGAAACAAGAACGAAATTGCGTATGCTGCACGTCAGTATTATTGTTATACTAGTATTATTGTTATTCTATAAATTCCGAAGAATCAAACTTTCTGTCTTGTGTACACATACGTGTAACTATTGGGCGAATTGTATGGACATTCCATTCCATGTGTATCTTCGGGTGTACCATCGTCTGAGACTGTGTGAAATTGATAATACCTTGATTGTCCAGGTTAATACCCTATGGTAACCAGCATCCTCCTATTACTGGCATACAACGCAGTTGTATAGCAGTAATAGGGTCATGTACTGAAGGGTAGTGATTGAAGGACAGCGGGTCTGATCGATTGGTATATCGATTACTCCGAGGCGCCAGGTACAGCACTTTGACGGTCTAACGCAAACAGTGGCATATATATATATATATATATATATATATATATATAATGCATATATAGCATACGCTTGGGTAAATATATATGTATATATATATAACATATAGCTCAGAAATTACAGGGTAAATAGAGACGTGTGGTGCCTGCAGGTAACTTACATCTTCCAAGTTCCATAGGTCGCACTATATATATATATATATAGGTAATTTGTTGAATGCACCGGAGTCCACGGAGGGCTGTGTGTTCACGTATTTGATGGAAGCTCAATATTAGCGGCGTAACCATAGTAATGAGGTATACTAAACCATGGGTTATGTGTCTGCGTAGTACCCACGAATCTGGGAATATCGTAGTTTCTCGAATATGTCGCACCAAGAGAGAGTCTCGCCTGCTTCGATTCACCCTCGAACGTACCTCCGGAATCCTTATCGTCAAAGTCAAGTTTGACAGTGGATCTAAGTGCGTTCCTGAATGCCGGTGAATTCGTGAGCAAGCTAGGTTTAATGAGAAACAGCGGATATAAAATGAAAAGCTTTCCAGCGTGTACGGAGGATGAATGATGAAGAGTTTGGCCGTCCTGTTGCATGCGTGTCGAACCATACATGCATTACAGTGGATTGATTGTCATGGAAACAATGAAAACAGCGTGGCTGACACGGTAACCATCAGCGGTTGTCGATATATGCGTCATTGAGACACAGACATAGTGAGTGAGCTTTATGAATAGATTCCAATTTATGTTCGGAGCACCTTGTGACGAGTTCCAGCCACCTACTGGAATATTTTTGCGAATCCTGGAAACGAGTCGTTATACGTTCGACATTGTGGGAGGATTTCCAAAACGTTGCCGGCCGCTATCCTGCGGTCAATACAGCGGTACGCACGTCTCTCTGTCTCTCTTGCTATCGCGCTCGTCTCATCTGTCGTGTTTTATTATCCGATGAATTCACGGGACGATTTACCAATCCATCGTGACACACCGCGGTAAAATTTTTAGGCCCAATCGGTCGGTGTACCAAAGCCACTAACCCAGGCTCGTCGCGTTTAACTCGCTGAGAATCCAGCTATGCGTGTTAATCAACGTTGATAATCGCTCGGTCCGTCCAATTCGCGGGCACTAGTCGTGTGTGGCCCGCGAATATACGAAATGAGAAACGGGATTCGCAGATACAGACACAGATGTTGCGTACGCTGATGTATTTCCGCTTTGGGTTCAGAGACATCAGAGATGCCACGCCCTTACGCACCAAGCTTGATTGCGCGACCGCTCACGTGGATTACGACGATTAAGCTACCGCTATTCCGTTTTCCAATTACCCGACTGTGACGGTAATGCCAGTGGTCTCGGTTCCCCGGTCCGTGAAGCTTCTGTACCGACGTTATTGCTACTGCTATTTCTGCCCCGCCAGCCCGAAAGCCAGACCCACCGACCCACCAGAACCCAACGTTGGTCCATTGAAACGTTTACAATCGGAATTCTACAGAGTCTACGGGTTCTCCCGGTGGATTCCTTTTTGGCCTGGCCGTACTCCTGTGGAGAGGGACTGGGCTTTTATCCGAGGCAACGGTCCCTTCGTATTCCAATTCGCTTCGCGCACATAATCATTCGCTCTTCGTTCTCTTTATTCAAAAGATCACCGTTTCACGTGGGTAAACGAATAAGTTTATATACGTACCTCATTGCACTCACAACGTATTCACTGCTATTCCATAATTGTACACGTTCATGATCCAAGTACAGGGAATATGTAATTTCCTTAATTTTTTTTTTTCAACGTCTATCTGGATAATTTTGTAGGGTCGACTGGAAGCGATCGCCATTTTGGATTTTATGTTCAATCTTTTACTGGTGTTTTCGAAAATTCATGAGGTGGAAACGAAGCGATGCAGCGTAAGAGCACAGCAACATTGTAACGGAATATTTTACGTTCAAGTAGTAATGACTGGGAATAGTCAGACGCATTCCACTTGATTCTTTCACCGCGTTTAATGATGGTTCAAATTCGGTTAGGACGACTTTCGAGTAGTCCATTGTCTTCGTTTTTCAATGAGGAACACGATGGTATCAATAACTTTTTATTAACTTCGAAAACACATGGACAAATGTTGTTAAAACCAAAAAAGAAAAAAAAAAATCATGGGTTCTGACATTTCTCCGAAGTTTCTTCTTATTTCCTTACACGATTGGCATCACCGTCGACGTTTTTTTTTCGACCGCACATACTGCGGTTGACAGAACGCACGACAGCGAAAAACCGAATCCCACGTACCGACGATTTCAGACGAGAAAACTCGTAAAAATGTCGAAACGAATTTACAGTCTTGGGTTACGCACACACACACAGAGACATACACACGTGATACGTGTGGAGGGGATGCATATAAGCGTGGAATCTGGGAAAGAGAAACCGATGGTGTAACTCCTTCACGAATTTTCTCATTTCCCGTCTGTCGGGTTATCCGCATTCACACGGATATAGTATAATTGGGAATTCCCGAGACCGAGAAAAAGGGACATTTCATCGTTTCACGGGAGCCGGGGCGTGTGCTCCGCCGGACCTGCTGCGGCATTCACACTATTTTCCGCTTCTTCGGCAATGTCGACGATCAAAACCGTGACGCGAAGACAAAAAGGAACGAAAAAAAAAAAACGTGTCGCAAAGTAGAAGTTTGCATTCTCCTCTATTTTTTTTGCCCATCGCGCACCACATGGCCCTCGTCGTCCGAAAGTTCATTGATTAAACATTTTTGCCGAGTACGCGGATGTTGAAACTGTGCGAACAAAAAAATATGGAAAAACAACGTATAACGTTCGAACTCTGCTACTCTTTTTTTTTTCACGGATGGCCGAGTATCGCCTTCGTAATTTTTTGCGAACGTCAGATTGCGGAGCTGTGCTTATAACTCGAAGGCTTATCAAGTTTGTAAAGTCCAACTTTTCGGAAAAATCGACGATATTTTTATGAAAATCCAAAATTTCGCTCAAACCTTCGTTCGCGAATTGCGTTTAATATTATACCAATGAAAACGTTTTTTCAAAACCACTACAGCTTCGTTCGAAATTCCATTGTAATTCGATTGTCATAATTATTCAAAAATTGGGGCTGAATCATAATTGAAGAAGGATTAACAAAAATCGATTGTCGCCAGAAAATGTCGCAAGCGAAAGCAAGAAAAAGAAAAAGAGAGAGAAAAAATAACAGAACGACAGAATGAGAACGAGGATGAGAGAGAGAAAGTTGGTGAGGCGGCTCTTACCAAGAAGAAAGAACAAACTCGAGTTGTAAAACAAAAAAAAAAAAAAACCTTAGTTGTGTCATGCGCCAGGAGGTCAGCGTCACATTTTCTCCCTCGGGTTAAGTGCATGAACGCTAATTACCGACAAACTCTTTCCATTTCTCTCACTCGTTCTACATAAATATATATATATATATATATATTTATATATATATATATATATATATATATATATATATAAATATATATATATTAGGGCTCTTCCCTCTAATCGGCTTACACTTTTTTGCCCTCCTCTCTCAAGAAGAAAAAAAAAAACAATCACCTTTGTCCCCTTTTTCGGAATAGTTCAAGCGTTTTTCCTTCCCCTTCTCAGTGGCATTACCAGACTGCAATAAAACCCCACGATTTTCCTGTCCACTCCCCTTCGCATGAAAAAAAAAAAAAAAAAAAACACCAACATCCTTTGGGTTAAATGTCAGTCCCTTAGTTCTTACGGCCCACATCAATATATATATACACCACTCAAATGCAACGTCCGATGGTTCCGTTGCCCCATTGGGGTTATATTCCCAAATGGTAGCAAGTTCTACCGAATGCGTTTCACATACCAGCCAGTTACACATAAAACATTGCGACTCGGAACTTCCATTTCCATTTCCTTTACACACACTCGAACGTCGATTTTGGTTTCACCTTTGCGAACGATTTGTTCCAACACACGTTTTTATCGATAAAACACGCGTGTTGTGTCCCACAAAAAAAAAAAAAAAAAATGTAACGTAAGACGATAAATATCGATTCGGAATAACGAGACCCCGATCGAGGAGATTGTTCGTGTCTTGTGTGCGGAATTATGGTACTCGTGTGAACGGTTCGTAACAAACGGGGATACCGAAATGTCCGCGTACATAAATTCAGAAGCACGAGGAGAAAAAAAAAGAGGATACAATCCCTTGTGTACGATTGAAGCAACCCCGCAACCGGTAATTGCCGCTGGTTCTGATAAAGTTTCCGGTTACCGGATACCATTCTCGTAACGCAACCGATTGTGTTGGTTTTCATGTAGTCGCAGCCCGGCCACTGTTATACCAGCTTGCACTGTGGATATATATATATATATATATATATATATATATATATATATGTGTGTGTATATAATTCAACGATGGCATCTCAAGAAAACCGATGTATCATCCGAGAACGTCGTTCGAGATTAATGTCGAAGGAAGTGACGCGTGGAAAGACGAGCATGAAGTATCTCGCAGACGGAAATTTCACCATCGTGTATTTCAACTTGCAATAAATTTGCCAATAGCCGCGCATTTTTCGAGACAAGCTATCGAGACACAAAAGAATATTCCACGTTCAATGGGGGTGTGTGTTTTTTTTTCTTTGTTCGTCGAAACAAATTATTTCTAGAGAATAGTGCTGACGGAATACAGAATGGAGCCTCGAGTTATAAATTCCATGATGCACATTCGGTATTTCCGATCGTGCACGAACTCTTTTATAGATTATTTTTAGGGTTTTGTACCTTTGAAAGGAAACAAAAATGAAGCTTTCATGGGATCACGGTTACAGCGAATTTTCTCGAAAAAAAAAACCGTGCGTCCGATGGTTTCACTGTGCATCGCATCGTCCGAGCGTCTCCCGAGCGACAAACTAGGTCACGTTGATAACCATGACCCATTTTCGCGGTCGCACGCCGGGCCATTGTCCTACTTAACGTTCGCCATGTTGCACCGGCCACTTCGTTTGACCGCGAGTCATTCCGTAAGCTTTTGTCGTTTGCGTCGATGTCAATCGTTTACGCATCGCAAGCTCAGTGATTTATGCGAACTAGCGAGCTCGGAATTTCACGACGAATCGGCTAGTACCAGTAACTAAGCTGCTAGCAACGTAGTTCATAGCTTAAACACACCTCAATCCCACAAATAAAAAGTTATGTTTCTTCTATTCACCGAAATAAAATGTCCACTATCGATATTCAAATATTGAGTATGAGATTTTTTTCTTTCTCGTGTAATTAATTCGACGATGTCATTAGTGTTGCGTACTTCGATGTGAAGTAATTATACAGCCCCGTGATAGACACAAAGGGTGCGGTGATGGGTGGTAACGTTGGTAAATATCGACTGTCAATTTCACTCACCGAAATTAACGGTCCAAAGTAGATAAATAGGCGAAGGAGAACGTTGGGGAGGGGGATCCGGTGGATCGGATGTTGATCGGTTGATGGGATTGCCACCGCGATTTATTTCATTGTCTCGGGAGTACGGTAAATAGTTGAATGTACGTGCACCGCGCGACCGATCGATGTGGCTTGTGTCGCGGGTGCGCGCGCGCGCGCAGTGCGTTTATAATGACGTGCTATATTGCGAACGGGCTTTATTATAATATAACTCTATAGTTGGCGTTATTACGATATAGTTATCAGATTGTTCACGGGTGTCAGATATAGCTTGGACGTAAATTGATGCGATATTTCGAATTAGGATCGTGTTTCTGAACTATTTGAGGTTATGGTCCGGTAACTTCGTTTCTCACGAAGGTCACTTCATTACAAAATTAGTCCATTTAATTTATCTCCGGAGTAGCGTTGGTCCTCGAAATATCTTTCCTACGAACAACAGCTCCGGGCTCGCCTCAGGAAGGGTCGTTAGCGGTGAGGATGAGGCAGGTGGGGCGTGGAAAGGGTAGGATCAAACCGTCGGGTTTTCCGAGACAGTCGATAGCGAGAGCGAGACTAGCTCGGCAACATCCTGACGCTCCGGGGTTATAAGCGAATGCGGATCAGACCTGTAGTGGGATCACAGCAGCCGGGACATTAATATTCCATTCGTAGTTGAGAGTTGTGCGGTTAGCCCCCCCCCCCCCGCGATGCTAAACAACGACCGACGTGCGGACACGAAAACCGCGGACAAGGTATAAGACCCCGGTGAAACTTCCCCGCGTCTTCCATTCACGGCCGAGTTCAACGGGTTGTTTCTTACTACCCGAAGAAAACCGCATTACACGAGATGATCGGTTGTTCGCGCAACAAACTGCGACGACGCCAGCCTCAGGATCGAAACGTAACCTCAATTGAGCATTGTCGTTGGCCGTATTGTTGGAACGTTCGAAAACTAATAGGAAATTCAGGATGGAGCGAGCGAGAGAGTTATAGTTAATTTTGCAAACAATCTCGAACGTCTGAGAAATGGACCAAGTGTCGCGTGATAGCGCGATAACGACTGGTGTGGTGTATACAAGGACAATTTCGACGAGTTAGGGGTAAGTTGAAATTATACGTGAGAATCGGGATTCACAAGTGCCCACAGCCGATCAAGTTGTGACCGACCGTAGTTGGAAATTTCAGGGATATCTTTTGCGAAATACGAAGTAGCTACTCTAGATAGAGCTAGAGCCTGTGAAGAATTTTGGACTAATGACGGGAACTTTGACGAACAGATATATGACACATACGACGGAAAACGCAGTGCAACGAAAGTTTCACTTGCAAGTCTGCAGACGAAAACTTATGAAGGTGACTCACAAGCTTCACCCACGCAGTTCTGTAAACAGGATTCTACGGAGTACGTTCTTCGTGATCTTCGGGTCTAATAGGGTTGAAAACTATGCAGATTGTATATATGTATAGTTATATATAGATTCATAGGTGAACACTCAGTAGAAGTGGACATTACTTATAGGTAGAGGCTTGATCGGTCAGCATGTGTGTGTATGTGTGTCCGTCTGAGGGCCGAGTTCATCGAATCAACGTGACAGCCAATGAATGACCCACTTCTACAAACGACAGTCTGTCGAACTTTATGCGATTGAGACAAAGGAAGATTGAACGCATGCGCCCGAAGTAGAACACGAAGTTCCATCCGTCCACGATTCAACGTTACCCCCAGATTCGGATCGACAAACATTTCATCAATTTTAGTTTCCGCAGGCGATAAATAATAAATGTGAATGGTTGGAAGAACGGAGCTTCCATAAGCCGAGAGAAAACTGGCGGAATTATCAGATTTCGGTCTGAGAAAAAAAAATCGTGAGGATGACGTAAATGGTTTTCCTGATCCGACCGTGACAGATTTTCGATGGGGCGAGACGAATGGCGCGGATGATACGGTCGATGGAAATGGAAATCGTTTGTTGGAAAAGCCGGCTTAATTGATTCGCCCGGAAAACGATGGAAACCCGAGGGGGGGGGGGTGACCTTTTGATGGCGGAAGAGGGAATCGAAGACTGGCTTACGCACTGCACGGGACAATCGTGACACCCCTCTGCTATAGTTGACTCCCTTCGACCCATTGGCTCATTTTTTCGTCCCAATGACAACATTGGGTTCACATTACGTCACAGATATTTATATAGTAACAATAAGAAATTTATAGATATGTAAAAGTATATAGTAACGATAAAAAAAAAAGACGAAAAATTCTGAAACCCGGGGCTGAAATCTGTTCCATCTCACGCCGAACACCCCATAGAAAAGCTCGAGCGTGAAATCAAAACAATAACGGTGAGCTTTTCGAAGTGAACTGGATAATATCGCGTTTCAAGCGTTTTCCACGATCTTCCGACGGTTTTCCAAGGTCGCAGCCGTTGCGGCGCGGATCGTCCATTGCACAACGAGCTTTCTCGGTAGCGAGCATACACATAACACAGCTTTTCACAACAACGGGGGGCGACGCCTTTCTCGAATGTCTCGTGAGACACAGTGTGCGCGAAAGTAAATAATCAACAGTCCCCCCGCGAAGCACTTTTGGCCAATGTCGTTTTTCGAGAATTTCCTTCTTCAACTCTGTCGCGTCTTTTACGACTCCATCTTCGTCCATGTGTGTCTCTCTCCCTCTCGCTTTTTATCTTCCCTCACACGTGTGCTGTATTTACAGTGCTGCCAAATCGCGGTATCTCTTTCTCGATTGAAAAGGTTTTTTCAGTCGTTTTTCCAATGGCAAACAGGGTAGAAAAAAAATATTTGGGGGAATTTTTCGGAGGTATTCAAAAGTTCCGAGATTTTTTCTCTCTCTGATATTTTGCAGCATGGGGCTGCTCGATTCGTATCGTTCGAAGATAAAAAAAATAGAAAAATAAAATAAATAAAACTGCTGAGTTGCACAGGAGGCACTCACTCGAGCAATTCCATTCCGCCTTGTACGAAAAGCAGCACCACTTTTCGATGAATGTTCGGGAATTAAATATCAGCCCTGAATAACCCTGTGAAAGGTTATCCAACTCGACCCCAACGAAATTCACGGTGAAAAACTAAATTTTCACGTTATATTGGAAAACTCTTCTTTCTTTTTTTTTTTTACACGACCGTAAGCTTCTCACTAGTGAATTTAACGTTGGTGCTTCACAACGATCCGACGGTGTACGAATGTACTGCGAGATGCAGAGGGCAATGCAGTGTCTAAAATTGGTTCGACATTTTGCTGCAAGCTCTCGAGCTTTCGATCGCTTAGTCGATTGATTTTCGTCGAAACGCGGATTCCACGGAGTCGGGGAGAACAATGGGGATGCAAGGAACTGTGATGGGACGAATAATCTCGTGTGCGTTCGAATCGCGCGTCTGAAGAGACGAGTCTTTTGATTCTTATCAGTATATAGCAATGTTGAATCGACGCTTTTCGCACTATACAAATGTTCGATGGAGCGAAGCAATAGTTTAACGTTTCTGAAGCAATTGACGTGATTGTTACGAGCAAGCTTGTCGCTAGTTCAATCCTAAATGTCTCGGAGATTTTTCTTCAATGTTTTAGGAAAATTTACATTGATTCACGATTTAATTTTCAACGACCATCCTAACGCATATATGTGCACATCAGTGCAGTACGCTCATTGTGTACCCGTGCAGCTAGAGTCACTCCGAACCCAATCCAACCCGTTCCTCAGCGCTATCACGAAGCGTGAACCCGACCACAGACGCTTTCGTTAAGAAATTCAAGTCCGCAAACCTCATCCCCAAGAGCCCGAGATGCTCAACCGGTTTTCATCCTCTCTCACCCTCCAGGGATAGAATTTCGAAAGCTCCAGACACACCATTGCTGCAACCCGTTGAACCCTCCCCCCCCCCCCCCCGAAAAACCGACCGCAGCAAGCTAAACCGAGAAAGGGTAGATTTGGTTTGCTCCAATTTGCTTTGTGTTGTCTAGTGAGCTTTTCACGGGTGAACAAAGAACGCAACTCGATGATTCGACCGGTCTTTAAAGCTCCGCACAGTTGGGTCGTGCTGTGGATATCAATGTAACGCCATGTGCCGGCGTTACTTCAGTTACGGTGGCGCCCCACTCGTGGCAGCTTCGAGAAACAAAAAAAATGTATTTAGTCGACTGTCCCCTATCGCTGAAATTTCGGAGGAGTTTCAAGACAGTCGGTATACAAGACCATAGGTCCGACTGTCGAATCGACTGTAGTCGACTTTACACAGACAAAAAAAAAAAGAAAAAAAAAAAACCTTCGTGGTGACTTTGGTCGAAAAGTGTTCCAGTCTTTTCCACCGTTCTCACTCGCTCCGATCGTTCTTTTATTTTCTTTTCTTTCACTTTTTTTTTTATACATTCTTTCTCAATCCTGCGCGCGGGTTGTTTCTCTCTATTTTTTTTTTTTTTTTTTCATTTCGTTTTTTCGAGGCTCGCTCACTCGGTGAAAAGGCGACGGACGGGCACGCGCGGGACGCTAGCCGATCCGTAAATGTATATGTATATAAATCTACCGGTTGCCGCTTCCATTTCGTCATCTTTTCTCGGGCTAGCTCCCGTATTTCGGTCTCTCGCGTCGACACTCCGATGCTGGAGTCTCGCTTCTTCTCGCTCTCTCTTTCTCTCTCTCTCTCTCTCTCTCTCTCTCTCTCTCTCTCTCTTACCCTTCGACGAGTCCCCCATCCCTCGCTTCGTCGGCGCCCATTCTTTTCGCCTCTGCCACCCTCGCCGACAGTCCGACTACGGAAAAACCGGCCGATGGGACGATGCAACGAACGACAAGAGTTTTATGTAGGCCAGCCAGTCGCGAATCGACCGAGATTCCACGAAGCGATACCTCCCCCGGCCGTTAATGTTCGCTCGTCTTTTTTTCTCGTCACTCACTCACTCACTCACTCACTCGGTCTCTTATACGCGTCTCAAACGTGCGACTGAGATAGATCGAGCGAATGGGCTCCGACACTATAACGCGAGAGTTAAAGACTCTGGTTTTTACGAGAAAGTTAAAAAAAAAACTTTTAATTGTTTTCGAAGCCTCGACGATTACGAACGAATTTTCCATATAGCTATAATCGACTTTTATTTTCAACTCTTAGCTCGAGCTCGAGAGAGTCCTCGATTCATCGAGTCGATATTATTGGATGGCGAATAATTCTTTTCTCTTCATCTATTTTGGGAATTATTTTCATTTAAAATAATGTCATTCAATTATCATTGAAAAAATAAATAAAAAAAATCTTCAATTGTATAATTTGCTTTATCAATTCTCAATTAATTTAATGAAACAAATTAATTAAGAATTTATTTCGCGCTATTTCGAGAACGGATTGTTCGAAGCAATTTCAACCTGCATTCGAATAATTACGTGATTCGCGAGTTGATGTGGCTCATAAAAAATTTAACAGTCGTCCTGGTTGACGAGATAACGAAGAGGGTTTCCCCCTCGACGAAGTACGAAGATTTGTGTTCAAAAGCTACGTTATTCTCAATTGTGTCGCTCGGTTTTGTATACGACCTTCGAAGGTAAATCTCTCGTTCGTCTTGCAATTGGTACGGAAGTGCGTGTGAATGGCCGTTTGTCCGGGGAAGAAGGACTTGTTTATCTCGGTGAGTGGACCTGATTAGCATGACAAGTGGCCATTAAGTAACGAACGAACGAGGACCATAATTTGGTCCTACGAAAGCGTCGGTTGTCATGGGGAAGACGCGAAGAAAGGGTCGGACGCGAGTACGATGGAAAGAAAGGATTATCCGTCGGGGTGTATTTCGTGTCCGGAATGGAAAACTCAACGATAAAGAGGCCACGAGAGTTTTGGCCTCTTATCTCTTTGGAATCGGTCTGTGCAACGACGCGGCCCTGGCTCAACCTCGCGACCCTACTGTACACTGCATATACACCTCGTACCTTATCCCGCCCTTCGCCGCTGGTTCTTATACTCAGTCGTACTTCTCTACGGTTAATAGTTTCGTGACCGCAGTCATTTGCACTATTTTACCGCAATAACATTTTTTTCAGTTTGTTCTCACATCTAAATCAAGGGATTTATTCAAATTAGGAAAATTCACGAAAATCCCCTGATTTTCCTACAAGCTAATGGATACAACCCCTTGAAACATGTTAACAAACAATTTGTTGCAAACAAATCATACAAGTAACTCGATATATATATACATATATGCTTTCTTTATCAGAAAAATATGACAGACACTCAAGTGCAACTCATACGACGAAGTAACAAACCAAAAAAAAAAAATATATTTACTCCAACAATTTTTACCTTTGGTTCTATGGTGTTTAGTTCTTGTGTCAAAAATTGTTGGAGTAAATATTTTTTATTTTGGTTTGGTACTTCGTCGTACGAGTTGCACTCAAGTGTCTGTCATATTTCGAATCCCAAATTCTCATCCGATGACCCCATCAAAGTGAAAACGCAATTTTTATCTTAATTCGAATGATTTCCAATTTTCAAGCCGCCATATTGGTTCAGCTATTTCGTTTTTGGCGATGAACAATTTTTTTTTTCAAAAAGTACGCATCTTTCTGACAAAGAAAGCATATCGAGCAAATTTGTCTTCCGTTGATATTTTAGATATAATAAATTAATCCGACAAGCATTGCATGCTATCAAATGACAAAAAATATAAAATTACTTAGGCTTGAGTTCATATTGAGACAGCGAGGAGGCCCTCTGCGAATATTTTTTTAAAATTATTTGGAAACCATGTGAGGGGCGTTTCTATTTTTATTCAAAGATGACCCCTGCTAAGAATCACTCTAATATACATATTATAATCGGTATTAATTAATTATCAAACCCTCAACGATTAAAACCAAATTAACTCAAACGTGTTATCATTATCGTCGACCCCGTAGTTCTTGATTATTCGCGATGAGGTGTCGGGACG
The DNA here is from genome assembly GCA_963662125.1 of Diplazon laetatorius. NCBI lineage: Eukaryota > Metazoa > Arthropoda > Insecta > Hymenoptera > Ichneumonidae > Diplazon > Diplazon laetatorius. The sequence continues at coordinate 1,505,219 of OY759157.1, read as the reverse complement.
AGCTTTCTTGGGCAACCGTGCGTGATTATTTCCCAATGGTTATCGATTGATTGTTCGAACATAGCTCAGTAGCCGTTCTCTCGTTCGAACGCGTACACATCCAAACACACACACCGACAAACTCGTCAATCGAGAAGCACATGAAGAGCTTGTGCGCATTCAACGATCGCACATCGCCACGTAGTAGATATATATCCGAACGGGCTCTGGGGGAATGTAGATTCGACAAGAGCCTGGTGCAGTAGTTTCAGTGGCAAAGCATCGGCAATCCGGCACCGGATATTTCGTCATTACGATATCACTGTAGAATCCACCGGACGGCCTCCGGGGTGGGCTTCGGACTGTGGGTTCGATTCTCCAGACCCCGCCCCCCCCCCTCCCCACTCCGCACCCTTCTATTATCCTTCCACCCCCCGGACCGCGTGGCGAACGGTGTAAAACGTTGGTATCCACCCGAGTTAACGTTCGCCAATCAAAGGAATTTTCGATTGAATGCATCGGTTCATGTGTGTGTGTGTGTATGTTCACAACATCGTCCCGGTAATACTCCATCGACGCATAATTCCGTTATCGGCGTCATAAACGCGAGCGGGCGGGCGCGCTCGCGACTCCCCGGGCATTCACGCTCCGACGACGCGCCGGAAGTTATAACGTTATCGCGTCTGCATCGAATAAATCGGTAATACACGATTTCCGGATCGAATGTGAATTCTGTTGGTGGGATGGCAATAAAAAAAAATATATAGAAGGGCTTACCGAAATTTTTATTTTTGATACAACGTCGTCGATTTCACCGAAAGATTAAGTTTTTCACGAAAAAATTCTTTGTTTCAGATGAACCTTTTCAGAGATATCATCCCCATCGCAAGTGACCTTCAAACGAAAAAAGAAAAATTGTTTTGGGACAACGGCAGAAGTTCGGTCCAAAAGTGAAATTTTTTTAAATGAAAAAATGCATACAGGTACTTCAATATATGTGGTGAATGATCGTGTATAGTTTGTTTTGATAAAATAATGTTAACTTGATTTTAAAAAATCACGAAAATCTTTTAATGTTCCGGCAAGCAATTGATTGGAAATATGATTATCTGTCATCGATATTAATTCATTCGACGAAGGTCCTCGCAAAATGTAGAACGCGATAAAACGGCGTACTCCACAGACAAACACACACACACACACACGGACACGGACACACACACACGCGTGTCTGTGTCAGGTTAATGTTAGCATCAGGATCGTGAGAAGTTATTGGCGAGTCGCGAAGAGACTTTCCCCATTGCCGTTACGAATGTTTCCGTTACTCCGCGTCACCAACTCCCTCGTGTCACTTCCGGCACTTCTTCAACGGGGGAGGGGGGGGTGGAAACCATTCAACGAACAGACAAGGAAAAGACGTGGAAAGCCATATATATGTATATATATATATGTATATGTATTGAACGGCGAGGCAACCTACAGCAAAACCCGAGCATTCGAACGAAACTTTACTACAAATGCATAATATTATCGTGCTCGTACCAGCAAACGGCGAAGACGAGTAGTCGCGGAGGCAAGAATGAGGACAAGTATGCGACGAGGATGGAGTCTATCTCTCGCAAGCGTTGGGCGAGAGAAGTTGGCTGGCCCGAGTGAAATTGCAATAGGAAGAGAAATTCTCTCGCGCGCTTTCTCTCTCTCTCTCTCTCACTCTCTCTCTCTCTCTCTCACTTGCAGCATTCGGCCCATTCAGACGCTCCTATGTACCATCAGTTTTCGACCTCGACATCGTTCTCCGTCTCTATTTCTCATAGCTCCGGGGGCGAGGGGCGAGGGGCGAGGGGGGGGGGGGGCACCCATCTCGCCGCACAATAGATCCGAACCTCGCGTGATTTTCAATTTTATTCTTAAATACATTTTTCCATTCGGAAATTCGTCTCGCTGCCCGATAAAAAAAAAAAAACAAAAATTATTGAAAAAATCGTATCATAAAAAAAAAGAAGAAAATGATAAATGAGTAAATGGAATCAGAAGTCAAAAAAATTATATACATAGACGAAAAAATTTCTTGGGTACGATAACCGTGGGCATATTTTTCGTTTTCCCACTTTTGGTCTGGATCGCAATAAAAAATAAAATGAAATAAAATAAAAAAAAAAAAAAAATCAGGGTCACAACGAGACTTGGAACTCATTACTTGGGTTGAGGCATGCAAGCATGCGTTTCACTCACCCTGGTGCACCCGCGCGCATCCACTTCCACACACTCACACGCATACAACTGTCCCCCCCCCCCTACACACATACATATTAACAGATTCGCGAGTGCATGGCAGCCCTCGGTTATGAATAAATCATCGTTCTTAATGCGTTTTCCTGCTGCTTTATTTTACGTGCGCGTTGCCGTTCTGCATATGCTTTCATGGCCTCTTCAACAGATTGAACGAATGAATGAATAAATATTTGAAGAACACGTACACTGGTTTTTTGGGGGTGGGAGGGGGGGGGAGAGGGGTGAAGCGGAGCAAATTTTCTATATCCTCGGGGTCCGAAAGTCCGGTTTAACAAACCTCGTACACTTCACATGTAAATGCAATACGTGCTGGGGCGCAGTCACCGTGAAATACGAGATGGGGGGCGGCGGGGTGGGGGGTGGGGGTAACGAGTCGCGAATTATCCTCGTCTCGTGAGATAGTCGAGAGCTCGGTGGAAAGAAAAACGTAGGTATAAAAAACTAACTGGGATAGAAAGACCCAAAAAAATGCATACAGCTACCTCAACATATATTACGATCGATTCCGCATACAGCATTCCATTAAAATCATTCCAACTAGGCTTAAAAAAAAATCATGAAAATCCGACAATTCTTCCTCAAACAAACCAACAAACAAACAAACAAACAAACAGATCCCTCAAAAAAAAAAATTCATCGTCCACGTGTTTCACCGACAAACATTATTCCACGCATCATCGACCATACCCATTGGTATTTCAATTTCGTTGCAACAACAAAAACACCAACAACAACAACAACAACGCCCCCAACAAAAGTTTCCACTTGGTTTGGGAAAAAAAAATAAAAATAACGTTTGCTCAAAGTGCTCTGGACGTTCTCCTCGCCCTTTCCCACTCGGGCCACATTCTTTTCCAATGCGGCGTTATCTCGTTCCGAGTCGCGGGGAAGGGGGGGGGGCGCGAATGTTGCAACGCGGAACAACAGAACAGCGTAGCCGTTGGGCATAGACCTGTGTGTGTGTGTCGACCGGACAGAAACACTGTGAGAAATCCCTTTCGCCAGGTTCGAGCGAGACGAAATGTGTGGCGTAGATTGATGTCCCTTTTGCCCAACTACCACCCACCCTCCCCCCTTCCACCCCCTTCGGGCCCATCCACGAGTGCACGAGTTCTCTTATGCTTTCACCGTTATAGTGCCGGAAGAGACTGAGTTAGCCGGCAGCCCAGGTTAACCCAGCTGCGAGCCAGGGTAGAAGGCAGTTGCGTGTGTGTGTGTGTGTGTGTGTGTGAACCGTCGCTTTTACATCGGTGTACGGCGCAAATGGTATGCCGGGGGGGTGTACACTGTGCGAAACTCGTGCACGACTCCGACCGGGGGCCCTGTGCTGGCTGTCATACCGGGGAGGCTTGATGTATTGCGTATACGGGGGTGGCTTCATTACTGGCCCACCGATGGCCACTCTTGTTTGCGTATTTTCAACCCCCCCCCCCGCCCCCTCACCGACCCCCCTCTGGGGCCCCGCTGTGTTCACCTCAGACGGCATACCATAACTGACAGGTCTCATCGCTATTGCTACCTCCCGTCGCCCTCTCCCCACATTCCACTCTCGTTAATTTACTTACTTCTGTGTACTCGAGTGTACGGGCATGCACGTTAACGTTACGTGTGTACTTTGTGGAAACGTGAAACGTCTGACAAACGATCGAGTGGAAAAAAAAAACTGTGTATAGCTGATGGTCTACATGTGAACTTTATTTAATGACTGTGTATGAGGTTGAGCATGTATGAATTGTAATAAATATAATATTATATAATTATGTGATATATCTAATATAATCAGATAATTATTATATAACGATATAATTGAGTTTATTATAGTTAAAATACTATATTTAATAACTGTAATACGAAATTGAGTATGTATAAATTGTAATAAATATAATATTGTATAATTATATGATATATACGTAATATCATCATATAATTATTATATGACTATATCGTTGAATTTATTATATAGTTAAAATATTATCCATTGACTGTGTATAATTTTTATTCGTTTTCTCGTAATACAATTTTCCAAACGTTCGCAAGAAGAGTGTACGACGATGTAATTGATTCATCAATTAGAGTTGGTTCTGCAGTCGCTCGAGGTTGGCATTTGAATTATCAATTTGCTTACGAGCGTTTCAATTCGAGGAAAATGAATAATCTGTGCTCGTTGAAACGCAAGGATGTAGAACTCGTTGTAAGAAACATTGTTACAAGAAAATCCGATTCAATTTTCATTCAAACGTTATTACGCGTGCGTATATCCGGCAATTTTCGAATCTTTCGCGTTTCTCTCTACTCTCTAACTCCACCTTCCCCCCTCCTCCCGCTCCTCGACCCACTCGACCCGTTTCATTGATTTTTTTTTTTCGTCGCTTTTCCCCATTGACGTCACGGTTCTAAAAGTATTTCTCACGCTTCTCGGTCTAGCGATCCGCTTTCCTCATCTTCGATACTCCGTTACTTATGTGCACATTCAAAAATGTAAATTCTCACGTCGCCGGGCTGTGGCAGATAAGACGATATAAATGTGAAACACCGTCGAGATCACATCTTCGCACAGTTCAAAGTTGTGCGCTTCGGGGATTCGAGAGATCGAAGAGATCGAAATTTCCAGCTGACCAGTTACCACCTGCGAAAAATCGTCAACGGGTTTTTTTTTTTTCTCGAAGCATTTTTTTTCTTCTCCAGAATCCGGTATACCGGGGGATGTAATATCTATCATTCACCCGTTGAGTTTCCGAAGGGGGATGTAAAATCGAGTGGGACGTGAACGAGTTGCGGGTGGCGGGTGGATCGGCAATTCGAGCACACTCTCGATCCTCCGGGGACGATATGGGACGACGGGACTAATGAGAAAATTCTGAATATCCAATGGTAACACTCGTTGACATCTGCGTTCGACGCGTTATACCGGGTGTCCCAATATCACACACTAGATCCGTCATTTTATTTGAAAAAACAAAAAAAATATGTTTCCACGGTGGAATTTTTATTCGCACGATACGGAAGCTTAACTAATGAAAAAGAAAAAAAAACCATGTTCTTTTATGTTGGTTAATTGCGAACTTTTATGGTTAGTTGCTTTGGCCGTTTTATTTTTCATAATATTTTAACTTGCTTTTTGACGACGAAACGACCTGTTATAGATGTAAATTTCGTAAGATTATTTTCGTCTCTTGGTTTGAGAGCGAGAACCCTACCTTACCGATGATTTCGGTTTCTTTTTTTATAAATGAATTGCTCGGTTAATTTTCTTAAGAATTAACGAAGCAATATTTTTCTTTTTATCAATGATGTTCTTGATGAATGAAAATTAAATCGTGAAAAAAAAAAAGTTCTTTTATGGTAGTCTGATGCATCTGAGTGTCCCTCAGGAGGGTATACGATGAGAAAGAGAGAATGGCAATTCGAATATTCGTGTCTCAACCAGTCAAATTTGATTACGAAACAAGTCTGAATTCCACAAACGCTTGACGTTGTCTCGGTAACGTGATGTTCATCGTGCAGCAGGATCCGTCCATGTGCCTCTGATGCATTTTCCCCAAATGGAAACACGAATTTACGAATTCCTTGATTCACGTAGCACGGCAATTTCATTGCGACGAATGTCAAAGAGAAAGAACGAGACACGGCAAGACGTATAGCTATTGAATAATGACATCACGAGTGCCTCCCATTGGTAATGACATTTTTCCCCACCTTTCCCTCACACGTGTTTCGCTGTTCTCCGAAATCCGGCAACATTTCACAATTTCTGTGCGGAAGTCACACGACGAACAGACCGGTTCGATCTTATCGGGGGAAATATGGTATTTCCGATTCTCCCCGAAACTCGTTGTGAAAAAATTGAAACGGATTTTTCGTTCGTGAACGAACGAATGTTCGATGCCGGGTACCGAGCAAAACGATTTTCCGGGGGCTGTCAGAAGTGAGCCCGGGGGTCGGCAAAAGAACGTTGTGGTTTCGCGTGGTCCGTTCCTTCGGTCGGACGGTTGAGAATCCTCGAGAACGGATGTTCGCAGGACGGTTTTTCCGCTACTGCGGAGACCACGGGTCTAAGCAAAATCCGATAATCGCGTTGGCTGGGGGAACGTAGATTGGATGATCCTCGCACAACGTACGCGGCACCGAAAGAAGCCGAGTTACTGTACTCTCTCTCTCTCTCTCTCTCTCTCTCTCTCTCTCTCTCTCTCTCTCTCTCTCTCTCTCTCTCTCTCTCTCTCTCTCTCACTACTTTACGTTGTACTTCATTCGTTGCCCTCACTCACACGGGACTGTAGAGACACGGAGAATATATGTGTGCGTGTGTGTGTGTGTGTGTGTAACAGAAGAAGACAGAACCCGGGACGTGGTGAACGCGGAAAGCGTAAAAGCCGCAGAACAAATAAAGCTCGATCTGTCTTCCATCGTTTCGTTGGTTTATTAGAGAAAGAGCGCATGATTTATATATATATATTTTATATATATATATATATATATATATATATATATATATATCTATACATATTTTTGGGATTTAATAGTTTCAAAAATTAAATAATAAATATAACCAATGAAAATGCCATTCCACGATAATAAAAAAATCTCATAAATTTAAAAAAATGGCACAATTGCTGTTCTTTCTCTAATTTTTTCACATCTTACATTTTTCTAGGCGTGAACTGGGCAAAAAAATCGGGAAAAATATCGAGGGCTGTTTTTGGTCCACCCAAAACTGAAAAAAAAAAATCGACGACCATTTTTAGGTAAAGAAAGAGAATAGAGAGATAAATAATAAAGCATAAAATCAAGAGGCATGCGTCAACGACGAACCTCGCGTTATGTACCGTGTAGACACGTATGGTCGATAAACCCGACGAACTTTCGAGTCTCGCAAACGCAAATTCATCTCGTCGTTACGCATAATTTGTCCTGCCACCCCATTTTATTCGCATTTCATCGTTACGCGTTCCAACATCTCGAGAGGATTCCCATCTATTATCTCGATTCTCCCCAGTTTGTTCAGGGAAGCAGGAAACTATAACGACGACTAGTTGGCGTATTGTCTGTAATAGACCCTCCCCCCCTCCCCCCTCCACTAGCTAATGTAGCATCCACATTGGCATGACGTAAAACACACGATCCGTTAAACGTGTTAGTGATACGTCCCAACCGCTGGAATATACGATTTCTCGTCTGTTTGTCACGATAGTGGAAAATCCTGTATGACACAGACATATAACGATCGTTTGTCCGGATAAAACGAAAGAGAAACCAGAAAAAAAAATAATAAAAAACTAACCTCTTCCGTTTCCTTCAACGTCTGTTTAGCATGTATCGCTCGGTATCTTTGATGCTTTCTCGTGGACAGGTGAGGGGGGAGGGGAGGGGGGAGGGATTGTAGTGGTTTCGCACGCTCCATTCCAATTGGACGTCGGATAATCGAAATCAAACATCGTGCCCGGGTCTCTGGGTCACTCGCGAGGCCAGGTTACGTTTGAAAAATCGTTTTCGATGCACCGACAACAATCTGGACAATCGGCGCGTGACCTGTATCGCATTTTATCGAGAGCCCATTTTTTTTGTTATTCGGAAGATAAAGTAAAAAAAAAAAAATGTATTGACCAGGGATTTTTTTGTGCGCCGTGGAGGAAAATGGCAACAAAGAAAATCAACAAATTTATTTGCAGAATTTTCTTATTTCTATCTCGAATAATTTCGTGTTGATTAGATTTTATGTCGATTTTTTTTTTAAATCAACAAATTTATTTGCAGAATTTTCTTATATCTATCTCGAATAAATTCGTGTTGATTAGATTTTTTTGTCGATATTTTTTATTTTATTCAACTTTCTTTCCATCCACGAAGAAAATGACACGGCCTCGCTTTATCCTTAATTTCCTCGATTCCCCCGATGAGCCATTCACTCTATAGCTTTTAGCACTTTGATACCCGATACGTAGTGTTCTATCAAACAGATCTTTGGCTCGTCTGTGCGATAACATCGAAAAAGAAAAGTTTGATAGCGTAGTATACGTACAACAACCGAGGCTTTTGTATCCCTATCCTATGATATCGATCCATCTTCCCCTCCCCCTCCTGGACCCTCATCGGATTTCTCATAATTCACGAAGATCGCAAACGGGACAATGGGTTTCCGCGAGGATGACCGGTTTGGTACGGTGATTTATAAATTATTTAAAAATCTTTTTGCAGTCTATGTGTGTTGGTTCGATCCCCGGAAGTTCAGGGGTGCCTCAGCCTTATCATTCTTCACCTCTGGACCTTGCCGGGGTTTTGGGTTCTCGTCTAGGAAACCCATTCGGGATTGAAAAAAATAAGGGTTGACTCGAATCTTACAAGAAAAAATGCGAGAACCAAAATTCGACTTCTTCAACGATTTGTAATAATTTATTGAAAACCAAAGAAAGTACATATGCTTATTGATCTTTATCGAAGGGATAAAATACGGCTTTTATTTCTATCTACGCAGCCTCTCTCACTGAATTCGCATCTTTGTGAGACGACTCGCCCTATTGTAGTTCGTTGAGAATTTATGTTTCTTCGAAAAGTTTTTCTCAAGTCCAATTGGGAATGTCGAAGCAGCGTCGCGAAATATTCGAGCTTATGCTCTTTCCCTTTCTCGACCGGTCGGCGACTACGATCGAGTCCGAGAGACTTTCCGCACTAAAACGTCTGAGAAAAATTCTCTCTTCTCGTGGAAACCGTATTAACATCGTTTGATAAATATCTTCAATCAGGGAAAAGTCAATGTGATAATTTATGATGGATTGTGCGGGGTCAACGAAATCCGGAGAATGAAATCGGGATGAAGAAAAAAAAAAATACTGGTCAAGTGCGAGAGAAAATTTCGATCTACGGAAAATAAAAAAATCAGTTGGTAAAATTAATTTCTAGACATCTGTAAGACTTGGAACTTTCGTTATGATTTTTCAGTAAACTTTAAGCAAGGCGATATATTCCCAGAATCTTTGAAAAATTTAGGACCAATAGTTTTGGAAATAAGGGAGGGGGGAGAAACGTTTATTTTAGCATAATTTTTCAGAATATCTTCTTAAATGGCAGTGAAGAGTTATAATCTGGTTATAAAAAATCTATGTTAGTGCACAAGTGGAAAAAAAAAAAAAAAAAAAAAAAAACATGGACGATTTCGACATGTTCGGTCCAGCTTGAATTTCGTATTCTCTTGCAGAATGCTGGTGCTGCTGGTGCTGTTGATGCAACGCAAAAAGGCCAGACCGTTGCTGACCGTGGCGGTGTGCGTTTATCATTCGGGATTCATTCAAACGGACGGAATAATCCCGAGGACTTGGACGGGGTGGGACCGGCTGGCGAGAGGGTGAAATCCCAGAAAGACGTGAGGACGGGAGAGGTGGAAGCGGGTCGAAATGGCAGGTGGGGTCGAGCACATGTGGCTTGCGAGCTTGTGCTCGTTCGTGGTGGTGCAACCGCGTTCTACGAAAAAAAAAAAACAAAAAAAAAGAAACACAAAAAAAAAAAGATCAGTTGCTGGCAATAATTTAGAGCACCCGGAAGTACATATATATATACAGAACGATCTCGACATCGCCATAACCGCGGTAGCTGGGAAAAAAAAATTCGGAGATGAAAAGACCAAATGTGAATGTACGGTCATGAGTCCGAATCCGCCACGCGGAAATTTCCACTCGCCTACTTTGCGCAACGACAAAAAAAAAAAATATTAAACTCCACAGAAAAATGTTATGATTATTATATAAATTGCTTTGGTTCGATTATTTTAATTGTTTTCGAAGCTTTGGCGAGTAGAAACGAATTTTTTTTATAACTATGTACATTATTAAAAATTTTTTTTAAGAAGCGAAAAGGAGGAAATCGCTGCCTAATTTTTTTGAGACTCAAAATTGCCTCAGCTGCTCATGGTTTCCGTTTGCGGGAATGATTTTGGGATATCCTGTATATATCCGTGACCCTTCTTTGTCCCAAAAAAATAATGGCCACAAAGCTCCTTTCAACCGTGAAAAATAAATTTTTCCCGGAACAACCGCGAAACTTGGTATTGCGCTCACGTTGTCGTGCACGAAAAATTTCACAGTAATAACGACAACGCGTTATTTTCGCAGGCACGATCTTTTGTTACGTGGCATCGTAACGAGCAACGGGAAAAAATCCGTGGAATCGCTGAATATTATCTGCGACGTTTTATCTAATTCACGTGCCATTTCGCGGTCGCTCACGAAGCTGAATGGGTGAGCGCGAGCTTCGGGGGGGGGGGGGGGGCAATGCCGGAGTAAGCCAGCGCGGTGCCCGTGGCAAATGTTATCAGGAGGCGCCCTTGATTCGATTTTGGACATGAAACAAACGCGAAACTTTCACAAACAAACTTTTCACGATCAAATGCGAGTTGATTGAAAGATGAAATTGTTTCATAATTTTTCTTGACTCATTTTTTAAATTCTGATTATTATTTCACCGAGGCGCGGGGACCCCAAAGGCTCGACGTACGCTCGGGATTATTCGCGACCCGAGATGAGACACGAACAAACGGGAAACGCACGTACCGGGCTTTCCTGTATCTCGGACAGACGGGCGGTCTGGCCCACCGGCAAAAGTGTGCTGGTGAAGCTTTCCTTAACAAGCGGCCCCCTCGAGTACCAAGGTTTTATCCAACCCAAATTATGTAATTACGGATGCTCACCCTTCTTCTTCCCTCCTCCCCCCCCCACCCTCGCTCCTGCCTCAACGTTTATGGGAGAGCAAACGCGATGACGAGAACGCACGGCCGGAAAGTGCTCCCAGCTGTACGACTCGTTCTTTTTACCCCACTATCTTTCTTTTTATTTTATCTTCCGTGACTGTGGACTTGGCTTCACTAGGAACGAAAAGCCGTTTACTACAAACCTTTTCACACCCAAATCTTGAAGTTTAACGCATTAAAATCGATTTTCGTGACCCGTCGATTTTCAAAAAAAAATCATTTTTTTTTCGTAAAAATTTTTTTTTCTTGCTACAAACAATAATTCGGTTACTAGAGACACATGCAAGGGTATCTCTATGTGAATCAACCGTTAGATCACACATACAGAGCCAAATCCATGTGAATGAACCGTTAGATTCGATTTTCGTCAAAATTCGGGGTCCAAAAACCCTTAAAAGTCCCAAAAACTTTCTTTCGGCTTGGCTACGAACGAAACGACGTTCACTACAAACCTTTTCACACCCAACTCTTGAAGATTAACGCATAAGAATCAATTTTCCCGACCCATCGATTTTCGCCAAAAAATTTGGTTTTTTCGTAAAAAAAAATTTATTTTTCATAATAAAACCATTTTTTCTTCTTCTACAACCGAAAATTCGGTTTTCAGACATACATACAAGGGTATCCCTATGTGAATCAACCGTTGGATCGACCATGCAGAGCCATCTCCACGTGAATGAACCGATAGACTCGATTTTCGTCAAAATTGGGGGTCTAAAAACCTCTAAAAGTCGGAAAAAATAGTTTTCGGCTGCGCTACAACCGAAACGACGTTCACTACAAACCTTTTCACACCCAACTCCTGAAGATTAACGCATAAGAATCGATTTTCCCGACCCATCGATTTTCGTCAAAAAAAGTCGAAGTAGACTCGAAATGTCGAAGTTGAGAGTCGAAATAAAAAGCTGTTACGAACTATAATTCCTTCATAAAGATTGACGAACAAACACGCAGGCGCGTGATAACGTCGCCGTTTACGTACGTTCGATATAGATGTAGCAACACGATTCACATACATCGGTGACTTAACAACTTTTCGCAGATCCAAAGTACAAGAAAAGCTTTTGGTGCCTATTCTCATACGCGAAAGTTTTGAGATCAGTGAGGTTCGGTAAAATTAGTTTTTTTTTTTTCTTCAATTTCCAGAGAGAAAGCGAGGCTGCGAGAATACACGAGAGTCAAGCGTGAGAGGCAGAAGCAACGAGAGGAAAGAGAGAGAGAGAGAGAGAGAGAGAAAAAAAAACTAGTCATGAAAAGAGGAAGTTGGTGGCCAGAACCGGAACGCGGATGAGGATGAAAAAAAAAAAAAAAAAGAAAAAAAAAATGAGCGAATCCACGAGGCGGATTACCCGGGCCAGCCATCTCTCACGTCCGGCTAATTCATTGCCCTCTCGTTGTCCGCCCGAGGCTTTGCCGCGAAGACGACCCATGGTACCCTCTCCCGACATTCTGTCTCATACACAAATTCCATTCTTCATTTTCCCTCCTTCCTCATTTCCCCTCCTCTCCCTCTCCTTCTAACCTCGAAATCTTTGGGTTTTCCACTTTGATTGTCCAATGGCTCTCCCTCTTTCTCTCTCTCTCTCTATATATATATATATATATATATATATATATCTGTCTCTTACGTGGAATACATATATCCACTTGCACAAACTACTACTTTCGATTCTCCCTCTGCGGCTATTATACGCTTCTCCAGACCGTTATCAGCCGGCCGGAGCCTGACGAGTCCGGCACGGTCAGCTCGACTGGTCCAGAGCCCCCCCCCCCCCCCCCCGAAGCTCCCGGCAACCACTCGCACGCCCTTTAGCCTTTGGACCGGCTTCACAAAGGCGCGAGACGTCGTCTCTCCGGGCTATATAACGTTGAATGACGTCATAGTTGAGGTAAGAGTGGTTCAGCCATAACGGCTGACCAGCTACGGAATTTACTACTGACGCTTATTCGCGTCCTCGATAATCGGATGACCCTGCGATTCAGGGTTACCCGATAACCCCCCCCCCACCCTTTGCTCAGTTCGTTTCCAATACCTTATGAATAAATGCGTCTGCCATCGATGTCGCTAATCACGTGTGCACAGTTCTCCGAAGAGGCTTCCGATAAAAGCAATCATCATGATGAAATCGAAATCATTGATAAACCGGTCGTTTTGCGACGAAGATTACTTTCCACAGAAACTTCGATTATTTTTTTGACCAACCGGAACTTGGAACTCGGGCGTTTCGCTGGGTTGCCTTGGGATAAAAGATTTTATGTCACGCTGTCCGTAAAAGTGCGGTTTTACGGACCTTGTGACGTAAAAATTCGTACGACACTAGTACGAAAAACGTTTTCTGGACTCGTGTGATTGCAATGCTCGCCTTCGGCTCGTTCGGCAAACTCACACTCAGTCAGAAAAAAAAATGTTCGTACTAGTGTCATAATATACTATTTTTTTGTGGCATCGCGTGGCTTTGTGCGGGGCTGATAATAGACAGTCGATGGAATCGGAGCGTGCTCGATCGGTGAGCTTCGTGTCTCTCGAAAGACGAACCCGTTGCGGGGTGGTGGGCGATGCACGGAGAGTCGTGCGAAGAAAGTCCCCGAAGTGAGCAGCACGACGACGTCACGCGAAACGACGAAATCGATAATTCTCGGGAGTCGGGCAATGCGTGTACGATATTCCCGAGTGATTTTGTTTTATTATAATTTTATTTTATAATTTTATAATTTTATAATTATTTATTATAAAAAATATATATATAAAATATATTGTAATAATATATTTTATTATTTTATAATTTTATGATCTATTATAAATCTATTTCAGATATTCTAAAAATCCAAAGCTGGTGAAAAACCATCTTTGGATTTTTGGAAATTCGATTTTTTATTTTTTTTTCTTTCATAGATTATTAGTTTATAATTTTTTACGAATATTTTCAATGTTCAAATATTTTGAACATATGAAAAATTAGAATTTTAACACTTCTTAAAACTGGTGGATAAGATATCTCGACATTTTTTTCAACTTATTTTTCATGAAATTTACATCACATATTCTTCGCAATATTATCTACAATGTAGCATAGAATTTTTCGGATTTGATAATCCGTTAATTTTTGCACACTTTTTTTAAACAAAAATATTTTTGTTAAAATGTAAAAAGCGTCGACGCAACATGTTGTTCAGACGTGTGTTCGCAAATTTTGTGGTGCGAAAGTCGTTTTCGAGCATCGATGAAAGGTGTTTTCATCCACATTGGAGGGACTTGGGAAAGTACAGCTTCGAACTCGCAACGTAACCTTTCATTGCTCGCCAAACGCTTTTGTCCCGCTATCACGAGTGGAGGCCATGGCTCAATGTAATTAACCAATCGACTCGAGGAAAAGAGGGGGAGGGGGGAGGGGGGGCCTTCGTTGTTCATATACGAAGGGCTCGCGAACGAGGCGTCGAAAATTTCGTTGATATAGCGAATGAGCCCCGAAGAAGGAAGCCAAACTAAGAAACTAACGAGTCTGGGTCTCACCCTCACGGGGCAAGTTTGCGGGTGAGGCAAATTGTGAGGGCAGGGGCGGGGGGGGGGGATTATCCCCTTTGCTGAAAACCGTCGACTCAAGAACCCACCGAGAGTACGCCCCAAACTACGAAGATATTCTGTCTATAATTATATTCGACCCCAGAGTCTATACTCCAAACTCGTTTTTGCCCCCTAAGCCTCGGTGTGCTCTTCACGAATTTTCCTTTCACCCATTATACAATGTCCTAACTTTATTTCACGTTTAATTGTCTTTTGGCGGTGACATTCATTAATGAGCTTTTTTTTTTTGTCAGACGACGCGTTTGAGATTAGATTTGCCTCTTTGTCTGTTATTTTTTTTTTTCAACTCAATTTCATTATGAAACGAGTGATGTGAAATAACAATTTTTATTTTTCATAAATAATAAATAATAATTGATAAAAATTGTTCAATGTGATTGAAATTTTTTTAAATTTGAGAGAAGAGCCATTGAATAATTAAAACAATTAAATAGAAGTGTATTGATATCTTGATTCATCGTGTCAAAACAAATTTTTGAATTCCTATAAATTTTTTGTTGTTGCTTTCCAGGTGTATATGCCCCTTTAAAGTTAATCCAAAATTGCCAATTTTGTGGTATATGAGAAACACATGATACGTATTATTTCCACCAACAACAATCCGAACCAATATACGACACGAAGAATTCTGAAAAGTTGTTTCTCACGTTGTCACAATATTTTTCACTCATTCTCCACGATTCCCTCGCTGCGACGGGTTCAATAAGGACGCTCACGTGGGTGATGAGGGTGTGTCCACTGGACGTGATAGTTCCATCTCTCCGTTCGGCAAATCCACTGTGACGTGGTTCCTTAGCCACGTAGATGGCCGAGTGTCGTGTCTTATAACGTGACACAATGAGAAACGTGGTGAAAGGATGAACAAGAAGGATGGAAATTTACCGAAGCGTATCCGAGAAATCACGAAAGGGGGATTGTCACTCGGTGAAAAGTCGCTTTCTCTCTCTCTCTCTCTGTCTCTCTTTCTCTCTCGACATCTTCGCACTGCTAGCCTTTGCCCCGGATCTGGTCATGATAGTGTGGTGGTGACCTTGCATGTACACACGCGACCCCTAGCGTCATGTACGTGCACACCTCACGGTACAACATTTTCCATCGAACGATATACGAACGAGATAGTCGCGAGAAATGCCCAGATTCTTGGTTAGTCGCGCTGTCGTTGACATATGTGTGAGGTATCGACGTCACAGCGTTGCTGTGAAACGTGTGACGTCGTACATCACCCAGAAACGGAAGGAATATTGATGCCAAAACGTTATTTATCCAGGAACTTGTGATTGTGGCGCATATTTATCACACAATTGATATTTCGTTGAGAATCATTGATTGTTTCGAATTAATTTTGGATGTGAAGAGAGATTCGGGTCGCTCTCGCTTTATCGACCGTTCTGACATTCAACAGTTAAGAGATCTTACATATCGACGTATTTGCCATTCTGAAAAAAAAATTCAATCTGAAGATTAAAAAAAAAAAAAAAAAAAAAAAAAAAAAAAAATGCGGGCTCGAACATCCGTCGTTCCGAATTTCCACCCCTATTGCCAAGTTGCCAAGCGCGAGGGGGTGACGTCATCGCCGCGACGACGACGACGAGCACGTGAAAAAGTTACGGTCTTCGATATCTCTGACGTCACGGTTGTCAGAGAGGGAGGAAAAATAGGGAATGATAGTGGCAGTTGAGGGAGGCGAGGATGAAGCGAGAAGAAAAATATACACGAGGCCATGAATCAACGAATAAGATTGTCAGATTTCGCGGCAACGGTTTCTCGACTTTTTCGCCCGGAGCAATAAATAGAAAAGGGAGAGAGAGAGAGAGAGAAAGAGAGAAAATCCCTCGTGGAGGGTGATATCTAGCTGTAAGGGTGAAAAAGCTGGACCAGCGAATCTTCCTTCGTTTTCCATTCTTTCATTGCAACGTCTCTTATCGCGTTTCCGTATCTCTGATTCGGGGCCCAATCAGGCCCAAGACGATGTTAATAATTCATGAATAACTCTCGATAGTCTCTCCCTCGGCTTTCTTTGTTGTATTTCCGAATAAAATAACGTTTGTGTCTCGTTAATTCGGATTCGCACGAAAAAAAAAAAAAATAAAGAAAGCTGCAAGTTGAAACTGATTTTGAATCGTGAGACCTAGATATGTACCCTCAATCGTCTCTCTCTCCTTTCTCACCCCCCAAAGGTGGGATATTTTTTCCTACGAAAAAAAAAAAAAAAAAAAAAAAAAAAAAAAAAAAAATTGGAAGCGACAGAAAATGGAACGAAAAATCCGAATACAATTAGTTGCATCGTGACCACATGGCCAAATGCGACTGGTGCTCCAAAGCTCTGTACACGACGAAAGCCAAGACTTGTTTGCTATTCAACAAAATTTACCGAAAAAAAATTCGCATGCACATTCGCAGGGTTCAAAGTGGACATTACACTAAACCCGGAGTAGCAGTTTAACCTATATCTCTCGTAAGCGCGAGGATCACCGGCGAGGGGCGGAGGGAGGTGGTGAGGGGGGGTGAGGGGGGTGAGGGGGTGGCAAGCAAAGCGCGTAATAAAAATTGCTAACTGTACCGCGCCGCAAGCTCATTCGCACCCTTGACCTCTTTTTCTCTCAGCAAGGCTGCTACCCTGTTTTTTCTTTTTTTTTTTTTTGCATCTTTTTCATTTTTTTTTTCCCATTTCTTCAAATGTAGGTAAAAAGCGCGAGGGTTTTCAGCGGGCACATGACTTGACGATGTTGTCGACGATTAACCACCGTCACAGAAGTCTCCCTCGGCGCCGCTTCAACGGGGCGAATCGAGCCGTAGGGAAGAATTAAATCATTTGAGTAGCTCGCGGGGTTGAGGAGGGTGGGCGGCGGGGGGTGAAGGGGTGGGGGGGGGGGGGCGGGACAACCCCACTGGAGTGGCCCCACGCGCTTTCCGCTGCTTCCACATCCCCCGGCCTGCCGCCCCTGGCTCTTCGTGTCACCCTGAGACGGTCGTGAACAGCGTTAACGAGAAGGGCAGGAGTGAAGGGTGGGGAGGAACTTGCAACCCTTTCCGTTACGACGCACGACACGCGTTGACACTCGAGAAACTCGACGAGCTCTGCGATGGGTGACTATTGTTCGCTTTGTCGCGGCTAATTTTTTTTTATTAAAAGACAACATTTTTTTTTCATTTTTCAACCCCCATCGGGTTGCGAAGAACGTGGGTCGTGTGCTGGCCCAACTTACGTATATATTACGTTATATACATATGTTAGACATTTTTTTGCTCTTGATTTGAATTGACGAAACACAACGAACTAATAGCAAATATGCAAAAAAATGAAAAAAAGGGCCACAGATTATGATTTAATGGATCGATTACCATGACTTCAAAAATCCGGGTAGGATTTTGATTCAACATTTTTTTTGCACAATAACTCTCGACAATGCCCCCCCCCCCAAACAAATCCCGACAGATCCAACTTTTTTCCATATTTTTATTTTTCGCGTTAACACGAAATTTGTTGAAAAGAAAAAAAAATAAAAATTTCGTAGCATCGATAAATCCAACTCAGTTTGTCACGCCGACGGAATAACGTGACGACCCCCGGGGGGGAGGACGGGGGTTACCCGTTAAGTTGTTCTGAGCTAGGGATCGATTTATTCCGTAATTCAGTGATGAAAATTTATCGTTCTGGCAAAACGATATAGCCGAAAGAAATACAAGGAACGAGGTGAAGAACCGTCGAGGGTTGTGAACCGATTCTGCGAGAATATTCAGCTTCTCCCTCTCTTCTCCCACCCCCTCCCCCTTCTCTCTACGATTCTCGCCAACGTCTCTCTTCTCTCGGTTCGCCTCGTCTACTCACGCTCTCTCCCCCCCCCCACCCTCGACGATGAATTTTCCATCAATTCCCCGAAGCTTTCGACTCGAAACTTGTCGCAGGAGACAAAAATAAATATG
This sequence comes from Diplazon laetatorius, assembly GCA_963662125.1. Taxonomy (NCBI): domain Eukaryota; kingdom Metazoa; phylum Arthropoda; class Insecta; order Hymenoptera; family Ichneumonidae; genus Diplazon; species Diplazon laetatorius. Next base: position 1,486,707 of record OY759157.1, on the reverse strand, counting down.
AACAAGACGCGAATCGTACGTGCATCCTTCGTCGTAATATAAACTTGTCGAAATAATAAAAAAAAATAAAAATAAAAAAAACTGAAAAAAATTATTCCGGGCAAACAGACGAATTGAATCGATGTTGAATCATGAATATCAGACCCGGACATGTGTTACGCAAACTTTGCAATGTAAAATAATGTTGAGCATGTTGGCTGTCAGAAAATTTATGGACGTACGTGAAAAAAAAATTGATTCCATGCGAAATGAGGAATTAGAATGTAAAATTTGTTCCAATAAAAAAATAATTCAACTATTTAACGAATAGAAATAATAATGAAACAAATTTATTATGTAAATTCATGTAAATTTATTATTATGAATTAAAATGTAAAATTTTTTCGAATAAAAAAATAATTCAACTATTTAACGAATAGAAATAATAATGAAACAAATTTATTATGTAAATTCATGTCAATTTATTATTACGAATTAAAATGTAAAATTTTTTCGAATAAAAAAATAATTCAACTATTTAACGAATAGAAAAAATAATGAAACAAATGTATTACGTAAATTTATGTGAATTTATTATTATGAATTAAAATGTAAAATTTTTTCGAATAAAAAAATAATTCAACTGTTTAACGAATAGAAAAAATAATGAAACAAATTTATTACGTAAATTTATGTAAATTTATTATCATGAATTAAAATGTAAAATTTTTTCGAATGAAAAATAATTCAACTATTTAACGAATAGAAAAAAATAATGAAACAAATTTGGACGGACTTACGCTGCATTTTGGATATTCCTCAGCTGGTGGTGGCCTCTTCCAACCGAGTAACGGTGGTATGCAAATAAGCGCCGATAACAACCAAACCATGGTAATCATAAGCGCGACTCTCGCCGGTGTTCTTTTCTTCAGATAATCAATCGCCTGTGTGATGCTCCAAAACCGATCGAGACTGATCAAACACAAATTCATGATACTCGCCGTGCACAACAACACGTCCATAGCCGAATAAATGTCGCACCACCAATAACCGAATATCCAATAGCCCATTATCTCATTGGCCAACGAGAACGGCATTATAATGAGGCCTAAAAAAAAATCCGCAACCGCCAAACTGGCGATGAACCAATTGCCAATGTTCTTCAAAGCTTTTTCCGTGGCAATTGCGATTATAACGAGCATGTTACCCACGATAACGACGATCATCAGCACCGTAGCGGCAATCGATGCCAAAATAATTTGCCACAAACTGTAACCCGACGGATACATTCCATCGCCCAAAACAATGATCGACGATTCGTTGACGTAATCGGTATCATTGTAGTCCCAAGTGCTCGTGTTGTCGTTGTCGTAAAACGTTGAATTGAAATTCATGGTTTTTATTTGTTCCATCGTGTCGGAAAAACCGAACAACAAATCGTCGTCGATGTTATCGTCGATTTTGTGGTGATTATTTTGATTATCGTTATCGAAATTCGTGAAGTTGACGATATCACGATTGCCCGACGATTCGATCGTCGAATTTTTGTCGTCGGATTCGCTGTCGTCACCGTTTTCGTCACCCGACGCGAAACCCTCGTCGTCGTCGTCGTTCCAACTTTGGCTGGATGCTGTGTTATCGCGATTCCAAAGGTTATCGTATTCTCTTTGGTTGATCTCATCCAAAATGACAACAGCGTTGTCGTCACCGTTGCTGCTGCTGCCGATGACTGTACTCGTGGTACTCGAACCACTCGACCGAACTACTTCGTCGTCGACGTTCGAGTATCTCGACGGACTTTTCACCACGTCAACAGTATCAACACCGTCGATGATCGACGCAACACCGTTCAATCGTCTTTCCAACGACGACGATGACGTCACGTCCGTCGTTTTCGACACGATTGAACTCTTCGAATCACGATTATTATTATTATTATTATTATCCAAAGTGTCTGAATTACGGTACGTCGACGTTGGTAACGAAATCCACGTTGACGACGATGGGCTTTCTCGTGTTATCAACGACGATGACGACGACGACGACGACGACGATGCGGAAACCAACGAAAGAATCAACGACCACGACGACGAAACAGCTGTCGTCGATGACGACGACGTCGTAGTCGATCCTAAATTTTCCGTTTCGACGGATCCGTTGGAATTTCTCACGACGACAACGTCGCCAATCGTAACAAACGTTGAATACGGGGTTGATGATGATTCATCGAATTTTTCGACACTCGGATGAATCTTCAATTGTTTCATGTTATCATCGAAGATGCTCGTTGATGATTTATCATTACCGGCTTTCATTGCGTTCATGACGACGGTTATCGAGCACGGTGATTTTCGCACCTTCGATTTCAACTCGTGCTATCGTATTGTTGTTTCTCGGGCGGTCACGTGACTTCCGGGATCGCTCGTCGTCGTCGTCGTCGTCTCCGTCGTCGTCGTCGTCGTTGTCTCCGTCGTCGTCGTCGATGTTGTCGTCGCTAAAGTTGCGATCGTTTGCGCGCACTGAGTCACCGACGCGATGAACAACAAAATAATGCACAGGGGCAACGAACCCGACAATAACGGATGATAACAAGTCACGTTGCAACCACGATGATTCACGTATGACGCCGCGTTTATCGTCGCGTTTGCGATTATTTTTTTCGTTGTAAATTTTTTGATTTTTCTCGACGAAATTTCGTTCAACGTTCGTGTGGGTTCGGGTGTGATTTTGATGGACGACGTCTGTAAGACGCTCGTTTTTCTCGCCGAGCATCTCGAGCTCGAACTATCAGGCAACATTGCCCGAATCTCACGATAACGTCATCGCCGGATTCTACCGATCGCTCAATCACGAAGAAGAAATTTGAAAAAAAAAAAAAAAAAAAAATAAAGTTTTTTTTTTTTTTTGGTTTTTTTTTCTTTCGATTCGACGACACTTCCGGGTGGATGGATATTATCGTGGGGAAGGTATTGTAACGAAAGGATAACCTTGTGCAATTTTGTTTCCGGTACTTATTCCGAAGGACCCGAAAAAAAAAAAAAAATGATAAAACGTAATAAAGAGAAAAAAAAAGTCGTGAGATTATTTTTCTTTTTCGTCACTCCTCGACGAGGACGTTCGTCGTTTGGTCCACGTCGTTTGTCGTCGCGACCCGACCCCGTGAAGGGAAAAAAGCGCGCAGGAGGTTCGTAAATGTCTTATTGCGACAGTTGCGTCTCTTTCTCGTGTGTATTTATTTTTGTTTTATTTTTTTTATTTATTTGTTTGTTTTTTTTTTTTTTTGGCGATGTCTCACACGCGGTCCCTTGATTTATTGCTCGAGGATGTTGCGTCCGATTGACGCGATTGTTCGGATGTCACCGTGGGCCGTGGATCGGTGAGGATATACAGATATACAACCCCCGTCTCGTCGGTAATGCGTGTCCATGTGGGGCTGGGGGCGGCGGGCGTGGATAAGACGCGAGAAGAAAATAGATACAAATGGAGAACGCGATTAATGGATTTTCACTCCCTCCACGCTATACGATAAAATTAGATATTTCTTTTTTTTTTATATCTCGGTCGACGATTTTTCTGTTTTCTCGCTTGGTTTTCTTTCTTTTCGTTTGTTATTTTTCGTTATTCTATTTATGTAATATCGACGTGACAATAACAAGTGGAGAAACAGCGATGGAAAAAGAACGAAGGTAGGACTAAATTCACTATTGTTTTTTTTTTTTTTTTTTCGCTTGGGTAATGGACAACTGTGTCTTGGTGTGTGTATAGATGATAGATGGTTGCTCTCTCTCTCTCTTTCTCTCTCTCTCGCTGTCTATTTCTCTCTCTGTCTATCTGTCTCTCTCACTCTCTTTCTCTCGATCGTGGGGTCAAAAATTGGTCCCTGTTTTCTCACGTGTTTCTCGCTTTATTTCTATTTCGTATCTTTTCCTCTCTAATCACACTTTTATCATTAACGAATTTAAATATATATATATATATATTTATATATATATAAATGATTTCTTTGCCACGTACGACAATAGACAATTATTTACGTAACCATTTGATTATTAATTTTTTCGTCCTCACTTTTTACATCTTTATTTATTTATATTATATTATTTTTTTTCAATACGATTGAGTTTCACCGTGCTAATCGGTATACGCGCCACCCCGTGAGGATAATTAATTATCATCCAAGGTCTAAGAAGCTAATTACCCGTACTGCTCCGACCTGCTGCCGCTGTAAGCTGCTTTATTTATGTTTTACTTTTTGTTGTTGTTTTTATTTCGTTTATTTTGTCAACCACGCGTTCGTTTGTCCCGCGTTTTTGTTATTTTCTCATTTTTTTTCTCTTATCCCACATTTTCTACAACAGTAACATCGACAATAACGACGACGACGACGAAATAAAAAAGAAAAATGAAATAAAAGAATTAACGAGATATACGTTTTAACGAGAACATATCGCGTCTCTTATGTTTTTACATTTGTTTTATCGTATTTATATGCATATGTGAATTTTTATATATATATATATAATCATATATATATTTTTTATACAGTACATACGTGAGTTAATCCGATGATTTCCGTGAAACTTTTTTGGCTATCTTTTGGTAAACAATCAACAAGAGCGAGAGTCGAAGTAGAATGAAGCGTATACAGGGAAATTGATTTTTTTTTCGTTCTTTCGTTTATAGTTCATTTGAAGAAATTTCCATTCGGTTTGGGATTCTATCTTTCGCTGCTACATGCAGATTTTATATCTACACCTACATATATATATATATATATACATATATATCTACATGTAATTCACTGTATTTCTCGTATCCCAACACTCACATTGCTTTTTTATCCCCGATTTCTATTTACATCTATTTACACGTTCAACGACCCTCCTTCTCTTAGGCGGCTCTTTTTTTTTTTTTTTTTTTTTCTTTTTCTCGTCCGGTGGGCGCGCGTGCGTGCGCAACCAACGTAAAATCTTCACGCCCGTTGTTGATTCATCGGATCATCGACAATTTCACGTTCCGCAACCCAACTCTTCGCGATCTCTTTCGTTCTATTTTTTTCGCTACGTTTTTATTTATTTATTTATTTTTCTTCGTTCTTTTTCTCGTTCTCTTGCTCCTCGGAACGATAAACCGTTGGTGTAACGTTTTTACGACGTTTAACCGGAAGTTGAGTGTTATCCGGCAACACCAGGTCTCGGATAAATCTTGCCGGAAGATGCAGCTTGTCGGTTCAAGGTTTCTACATATTTCTCTCTCACTCTCTCTCTCTCTTTTTCTCACTACGATTGTTCGATTACGTCTCACTCCCTCTCTTTCTCTTTCTCTCTCTCTCTCTCTCTGTCACTCTCTTAGTTATCCTTGCGCTTCGCCGTAACAGTTCTCCAAGGACTCGGCCAGCCCACGTGAATTTATTTTTACGCAACTGGCACGACCACAGACCACGCTCTTTCCACGATCGTGCTACCTTTTGGAACGTGACACACTACTCTTACGTGGCTCTTCAGTTTCGAGCATCGCACGACTTCCACGCAAGAGCTCCAACGCTTCTCGCTGTACCTTAGAAAAAAAAACAAAAAACAAAAATAAGAATAAAACGAAAAAAATCTTTGTTTCTTCCTCCCCCGCTCTGGGCTCACGCGATGCTTCCGGCTAGCTTATCTCACGTGCACTTTCCTCGGCTAAACCACCCCCCACCCCCGTCCCTAACGTGCTTCACGCTTTTTCCACCCCAATTTATTATTTTTTTTTTTTCGGTATCTCCCTCGACGCGCACTATCTTCACTTTTATTTCGCGGTATTCGGAGTTTCTACTTTCGCCCGATATCACCCTCCCTCCCTCCCCCTCCCACCTTCCCTCGACCCCCGACGTTGAAACCGTTTTCACCCTTTGACGTTGACTTTGTTGATTTATGGGCTTTTTTTTTGTTTTTTGTTTTGTTTTTTCTTTTTCAGTCACGGTTACTCGATTCACTTGGGACGAATTTTCAATCGATCGATTGTTCAACAGATCGTCGATGGTTTCACAGTTAATTTTGTCACAATCGGGACGTGTCACTGATATGCACCGTTAATTCATTTTACATCATTTTTTTATTCGATTGAGATGATTCGGGTCGCCCTCGGTTGACGAACTCGATGGATAACTGTCGTGGATATCGAGATATCAGGTCAGGATGTCGCAGTGATGTTACGATCTGTCTGATCAAGGTCAGCGTATTCCGAGGACGTCGCGGTATCGTGACAAGGTCGGGTCGGGATGTATCGAGAACGAGTCAGGATATCCGAGGAATTATCCTGGATGTCAGAAGGATGACAGGATATCGCGGAGGAACCATCGGGATATCAGAACAATGAAACCACTAGGTCAAAAATCACGTATCTTTAAAAACGTTCGCACCATCGTTTATCGCGTCGTTTTTTTATCGACGCGCGCACGACTCGGTTGATTAAAACGTCTAACGTGAATCACACGACAACTTTTGTATGACTGTTATGTTTGATAAACGCGTGAAAAATAAAAGAAATAATAAAAAAAACAGAGTCACGACGACGAAACGAGTTCGTGTTCCACAGCCACCGAAAAATATCACGAAATAATCAGCAGCAGCAGCAGCAGCAGTAGCAGCTCGATGATTCAATCAATCAACTTTTTTTCACAAAAAAAGTAAACCAACGAAACAAAAAAAACAAACAAACAAAATATCAAATAAAAATAATAAAAAAAAAAATCACACACACACACAACCGAAAAATCTCGGTACAATTATCACTTGTAACTCGTTAAAATCCGTGATTCCGAAAACCCGCGAATAAAACGATGAGCCAACGATATTTTTTTTTTAATTTTTAATTTTTTTTTTTTTTTCGTGAGGGGTTTAAGAAGTGTGTGTGTGTGCGTGTACACGAGAGAGACTTTGATGGAGGGGTCGTTCTCTCTCTCTCTCTCTCTCTCTCTCTCTCTCTCTATCTGTCTCTCTTTAGGGGTTGTCGTGATGCCGCGCGGCGGTTGCGCTGCCTTGACTCACTGGAAGCTGACTGGAGGCGTCGTCGCGGAGTTGCCCCGACTGTGGGGAAAGTCGCGGGGCGCCACGCGCGCGCGCTTCGCGTCTACGTCGGATGTGAGGATGGTTCACGAACGATAGTACACGAAATAACGTATATACGAGCGGAGTGAAAGGGGGTAGAAAGGGGGGTGGGGGGGCTTGTGCGCAAGCGTGGCGCACGGGCGGCGAGATCCGCGTTTTACCTTTTTCCCAGCATCGGGTTATGAGGAATATATACACGACGTGCTTTTACGACCGCACAGTCGGCTCTGGACCATCGAGCGAGAGAGAGCGTCAGCAGCATCCGTTCGTTCGTCGTCGGACCCGACGAAACAGCCCCCGAGGGACGATGGCATCGCGGACCACGTAATCAGGGGCGGGAGAGAGAGAGAGAGAGAGAGGAAGAGGGAGAGGGAGAGAAAGAAAGAGAGAATGTGGTGCGAGGCTGGGACGGGAGATAACGCTGTATTGATAATGCGAATGACGAGTAAAGAGAATAATAATGGAGCGACGAGGGCGACACCGCAGTCGAGGCCGCGTGGACCGAACGGTTAATGGAAAAAAATTGACACGAGGGTTGTTCATCATATTTCGAATATAATAAGTTTTGGTTTTTGTTTTTGACGTTAAATTTACAGAATTTTTACCATGACTCTGTTTTTTTCACCCGACACGAAATTTTTAAAATTTTTCACGAATCGAAGAATTTGGAACCAACTTTTCGGATAAAATATGCGACATTATTTTATGGAATCCAAAATTTTGGTGAATAATCCTTTGATAAAAATAAACACGAGATTATGTGTTGTTAGAATTTTTGTTTTTTTTTTGGATTTTCATTCGATAGTCATGAGAGGCAATGTGAAAATTGGAGTAACGAGTTGAGTGGTTTACATACGTTGGATCGTGGGTTAGTTCGAATGGGGCTCTCTCGTATAGATCATTGTGAAAATGTTTCTGACGTCACTCTTTCGGCTTCGAAAATGGAAACTTGCCGCCATCGGGCCGCGCCACGGCAAACTCAAATACAGCGATGGCGGGGAATGTTTGAGGGAAGGCTCGCCATTCGCGTGCGTCATCGGTTTAAACTGGGTTGATTCTTTTTTTTTTCTTTCTTTCTTTCGTTTTTTTTTTTTTTTTTTTTTTCGTTTCGAAGCGTCATATTTGCGTCACGGTAGCGTCATGCACGCGAAATTAATAATGAAAAATTAATAATCATGATTCCGGTGAGACGAATAATTATTGCCAATGATTTTTCAGTCGTCGATTGTTTTTTATTTTGTCATCCGGTAACTCAAACACATTCGAGTGTTGATAAAACGAAATAATTCAATGAACGATATTATTTTCAATTAAATTGCGATGAAACATTGTCGCCACATAAAAAAAAAAATAATAATAAAACAAATGTAATATGATTAAACATAGTTGAATTCAATTGTGGTTACACCGTTGAATCAACTTCATCGTCAAAATTTGTTGTAACAAAACTCTACGAGCTATCCACTCGCATGCAACCTCATTCAATTAAGCCCTGATGAATTATCCTCAGTTATCCACATTTCATTTTATGATAAACACACACATAAATGTACAAAATATTTTACAACCCAATTAATATTCGAAATATCGTTTTACACAACTCAGTTAATACAATCTGTGTGGTCTCGTGAACGAACCAGGGTCCCTCCTCCCCTCTCGCACCGATCTCGTACAATATTATACGGCATACTTTAGTGACGAAACATTCGGCGACCCGAGCACGTCTGGCGAATCATTTCGTGTGCGTCCGGGGCCGGACAACAAACGCACTGTATATAACGTACGTTACACGCTGCTACGTTATTCCGACCACTTTCGGTCCGCTTATCTGCGTCGCTTTCAATTCCGGAACCGCCATTGTTCACGCAGTACGAGAAAGTGCCCTTAGCTCCATTAATACACGACGGTATGAATGACCAAATACACGGCGAGCTCGGGAGCAAACTCGTCTCGAGAGATTTTGAGCCGTGAGCCAAGTCGTAATGGCGAAGAACGGGCGGAGGAGGAGGAGGAGGGTGCAAAGGGGTCGTAACTCAATAATTTCTCACGAGGCTTGCACGGTACAAACGCCCGACCCAAGAATAATAATGGATCCAAAATCGTATGGCGCTCGTAAACCGGAGAACGTCGTCGTCCATGAATCGCAACATGTGGCACGATGTATTTTGTAAACGTGTTAACTCTGGAGGCAACTAATCAAATTATATTTGAGACGAAAAAAAAATGAATTTCCATTGATAATTGATAACATTATTTTCATAACGTAAAATTTGTTTTGTTAGATTCGTCAATGACAACAATTTTTCAATTATTTCTATTAGATTTAGAGTAATTGTAGTTTGACCATTGAACTTGAATTGTTATTATCAATTGTAATTGCCAGTAAATTTATATATTGATCCACAATACACTTCGTAAATTCTCAAATAACGTAAAAAATAAATTAAAAAAAAAAAAACAATTCTCCGAATCAACGATAATGTCAATATAACAATTATTATAATTTCAACGTGGTTCAACCCCATCGACGTCGAGTGATTCGAAGAAACGGAAAGTCGCGATGGTCAAGGCCGACCCGCGAGTGTGTCCATAGCTCGAGCCAAAGTGAGGGGTGGGAGGGTGGGGGGTTATTGCCTCAGAGCGTAAGATGGTTTTCAGGGGTCTATAAACGACAAGGTAATAACACGACGTAGTCGTCACACCAACACCGACATCGCGAATTCATGATAATACGTTGAATGCAGTAAGGCAGTAAGTACGCGTTGGTGGTGCACTGGGTTTGGTAGAATCCGGTTCTTGGAACTTTGCCCACACCCGGCAAAATCAACGTTACGTACATTTTCGACCTCTCGGGTTTGGCCTCTTTCACCCCGTTTCAACCCTTTTAACCTCTCGAGCCAGCAAAACATCACTGGCACCGGAGGGCAATATATATACCAAAACCCTCTCGACCCATCTGTCTCGGATAATTTCACGAAAACCGTCGAAGATCGATGGTTTGGCAGAGCTTGGGCGAACTCGGAACCATTGGGAGGTTGTATACGTCGTTGAACGATCGCCGTTAGTGCGTGCTCGTGGTGCTGGCTCACTGCCTTCGTGATCGGTAGATCGCTGCATTATTTTACACCCTCGAATCATAAGTTTCACAATTTTGCCACGTAAACGACAAACGCAACGACAGAATCAAAAACTTTCGCACTTTTCATTATTTCAATCTGTAAATTCAACTGGATACCAGGGATGGGCATTCATTCAATGAAAATGTATTTTAAATACTTTCTGGAACGAATAACTACGATTAATTATCATGCATAAATTGATATTTCCCCATTCACATAATAATTATGATCGATTTATGGTAATTATTGTTTTATGACGAGTTTAAATATTTAATAAACCCACTTAAATCCATTATCATTTTGTTCGGGAAGTATTTGAAATACATTTTCATTTAATGAATGCCCATCCCTGCTGGATACTCTCGAAGCACTTTACTTCCATGATAAAATGCAAAAAATAGTCCGATGATGGTTTTGAAATCGGCGAATTCGTGACGAAAGCTCGGTTACCGTGGAAAATTGTAACGCGGCTGTAAAATTTCAACTACGGCAAATTGGGTATGGTCAGCGGAGACGGAAAACCCACCGGCGAATTAACTCAACCACAGTCCGACCAACCACCTGCTGAATATCCTCTGGGAAACGGCGACACACGGATTCCGGTCTATTAACGATTCGAGAGAATGATCTAATACGGTCTGTCGTCGAGGCTCGGTTCGTTATAACGTACACGAACGAACGGATAAACTATATAAGAGCGACGATTAGCGCCTGAAGGACAAAACTGACGATTAGCGGTTGAAACAAGACGGAGTTTCACGATGATGACTGAAACTCCGTTCCAATGGGGGAACCAAACTTTGCTTGTACGAATTTCCACTGGAAAATCTGTGGTGTCTGAATGGAAAACGAGAAAATCATTCGCAATCACTTGGAGTATTTGTCATAATCACGAACGTGCATCTATCACAAAGTTGTGTCGAGGCTCTTGAGATTTCTGTCTTTCATTCAACGTCTGGTTTGATGGTGGAAGAGTCTGTGGTTATGGGTAACTTCGGTGGGTGGGTGATGAGAGATAGAGTCCTTGAGCAAACGACGTGGTATTTGGTGTCTATGTGTATGGAATAGAGGGCTCTTATCATTATACTCTACTATTTCTAGTCTACCTATCATCTGGAGTCTGTTTCAGTAGCTACGTACTTGTTCTCTCTCTCTCTCTCTCTCTCTCTCTCTCTCTCTCTCTCTCTCTTTCTTCCTCTTCCTCTTGCTGTCTCTCTTCCACAGAGATACAGACACGTGCTATTGTCATTCAAGTAAACCAATACATTTTTGTCTTCCCCTTCAAACGCTGGCTGAACGACGCTATATAGACCAAAAGTTTACATGAACAATGTTGTAGACAATTAAATTTTCTACAAAAAAGTCCATGACGGCATATATCTAGCATTGATAGTTTACCCGTTCCGAGCTTTCTTATACCGAATAAGTTTATTTCAGTGGGTTCGGTGAGGTACGAAGAGTGGTTGATTGAAGCCGTGATGCTCAAAGACCAACGGGATCGGTCTCGTCACGCTTTGATAATACAAAAATGGATTTTTGCAATCGCCGCAGTGTGTCTACGTGTCACCGTGGCGATGGTACTTCATTTGTGGGTAACGAAGCTCATCGATACACGTCAAACTGTACGTGGGCTGGATTTTTCCTCACGAGCTTTCTTCCCCCCCGCCCCCCCCCCCCCTCAAACTTTTGTCGATTTACGTGCTGTGAAAAGCGATCACCGTCTGGGTCTCCGGGTGTCGTCGGGAAAAAAAAAAAACGTCGGAAGCAATTTCCTCGCTTCGTTCCTTTGAATCTTCAGGCGTCAAAGTTACGACTCGACGATGGTCATAGTTCTGAAAATGTCACTCCGAAAAAAAGTTTTCACCGAAAATGTTTCCTTAAAAATGATTCCAGACGATGAAAAATTAATTTTTTATATCATTAAATGGCATTTTAATTTCAACGAAATATTGGGGAAATTATTCCACACCATTTTGTCAACATTCTTTTTTTTTTCTTTCAAATACGATCGTAAATTTTGATTAAAAATTCGTTAAAAATGGCAAATGGCATTAGGTCGGTTGAAATTTGTAATGGAATAAGTTGAAGAATTTCTTAAATCCCCGAAAGTTTACCACAAATATATATATATGTATAAATATATAGCCCCAACGACACCCTCGAGACGAACTCGAGCTGTAATCGAATCTCCGGGGAACTTGCCATCGAACCTCCATCAAACCCACACTGACTATCAAATCCGGACTCGCACACGTCCCGTCCTGCGTCATTTTACCACCCGGCTTGCCACGTTAACCATGTAAAAATCGATACAAAACGAAAAAAAAAAAAAAAAAAACAAACAAAAAAAAAAGATAAATGTAGAAACGACGGTTGGTTGTCATTTTTTTTTATCCAGATCTGTCCGGAAATTAAAATCCATGTAACTCGAAACCGTGCACTTCTCAATAAAAAAAACCATAAACTCAACCCTCGTCGTGCGACGCACTCTAAAAAATACAAAATTCCCATGGACGGTGAAAAAAAAAAAAAAAACAATAAAGGATAAAAAAAAATGAATGAAAAATCTACTATCACGAGTGAACGAAGAATAATTGAAATTCTAAGTCGAATTTGAAAGCATAATTCGCGTTAGGAGCGTCGGAAGGTCTGAAAACGCGAGACGGGAACAAGGGGTGGGGGTGTGTGTGGGGGAGGGTGAAAGTGGGGTGTCATGTATACATGCATGTGGATGAGTTTGTTGTGCGAGGTAATGAAAAAGAGGGTCGAAAGGAAACTATGCGTCAAAGGGGGATGGGAAAGGGGTCGTGGGTGGGGGGAGGGGGGGGCGCGCGAAGCAAGATAGACTTTTCGTTCGTTCGCACGTACTCGACTCGTTCTACACCGAATTCCGTCAAGTATACTATGCAAATACGTGCAATGAATACGTAACCTAAGAGCTAAGTGCAATGTTGAAGTGTCTCTGTCACTGAACGTACTTCGGTGCTGTCACGATGAATTTTATGGTTTTTCTTTTTTTTTTATTTTTTTTTTTTTATTTCTTTGTTCTCGCTGCCCACGGTGACGACACCTAAAACGACGTAAACCGACAATTTACCGTTTTGCCAAAAATAAAAAAACGATAAAAAGATATTAGAAAAAATTAATGTTAACACTTGGTGCATTAAATTTTCCACGACGCCTTTTGATAGACCTCTACCATCAAAGGCTCTTCACAATCTGCAAGTGTATCTGTGTGTGTGTGTATCGGTCCGTCACGAACGACCGGAACTTGTTCGGAAGCCATCGCTTCGGACTTTTCGCAAAAATCTGCATGACACAGCGTAATTCGATTCGACGAAAAAACTTTTCACTCGCGTTTCAAAGTGAGCTTCGCATCCATCGCTTCGCAAACACGAAACTCCATCTAATTTGCAATTACAATAGGGGGGCATAAGCGTGTGACACCCGAGACAGGGTGACTGGGGTCATAAGTGACCCCACACGAAATTTCGAGCACGAGGCGATTCGTCGTGCGATTACGAAGCGGATGAACGTTCTTCCCTGCGAGGCGAATGATAACCCCGAAGTCGAGGATAGCTCGGCAGGCTTCGTGAACCCTCCTCCCCCCCCCCCCCCTCGCCCACGCCGCTGCCGCCGCGCACGTGGCCCGTGCCGCCGTGAATTTCCACGACGTTGAGCATGGTCGGGCGCCGAATTGTTGAATTATTAAACGCGACCTATACCCACCGGAATTCTCGGAATCACGACATTAGACTGCTGTCAAGGTCGTTCGGGGAATCGTTCACCTATATGTGATAATAGTTAACATTATGCGCCTTAAAAGGCACTGTTTGCGTTTGCGTATGTGTGTGTGTGTGTGTGTGTGTCGGCAATTGTGAGAACATGAACACATGTGCGTCGAACGTGATACGCGAGTCGAAATTTTTATCCTTTCGTGACACTTCGAATCTCATGTCTTTTTTGAATAGCGAAAAAAAAGGACATTATTAGTCTCTCAATTGCAATTTTTTTTTTCTTATATTCGTCCAAATAGTTCTTCACAAACAGAACAGAACGGAATTTAATTTCGATGAAAATCCATTCGCACGTTTGAATTTTTCAGTGATATTAAAATTTTATGCAACAACCGATGAATATTTCAATATCAAAGCAAACTGATATGGTTGAAAACTGCAACTCGATTACTCGGAATATTCAAATTCCAAGTTTCAACTTGCACCTGTCATTTTTTTTTTATATCTCGAATGTTTTATTTATTCTTTGTTTATTTTTTTTTCTTCATTATATATATATATATATATATATATATATATAATGAAGAAAATGAGAATAAACAAAGAACAATTCATTTCAACACTTTTCTTTTTTATAAATAAATAAATAAATAAATAAATAAATGTATATATACATATATATAATAAAGAAAAGTGTTGAAAAACGGAGAAAGCATTTTGGCACGTCGAGGGGTCGCGACGAGCTCAGTAACAACGCGGCCAGTAGGTGAAGTAACGTTTTAGTCGGACGTCTACGTAGTCCGCGAGAATACCCGGTGGCCCACTTTTTTCCTCCTCCCCCCCCCCCCCCGCCGTCCGCCGCCCGCACCGAGCACACCCGGCACTCGGTCGTCCGATCAGACGTCTACTCTTTCCACGTGTTGCTCGGGCTGGCTAAAATCTCGCCCGCTCGCGCGCGTACGCCACACGCATTCTCGCTGGCTCCCTCTTTTTTTTTTTTTTCCGAAGCTGGGTTCGCTATGCGCGAGAGAGCGGTAGACGGAACGATCGAGCGCGGCGCCCCCTGGCTCGCGGGGGATGAAGACCGAGACCGCTAACGAGGGCCCCGCCCTTGTGACGTCACTGGCCACCTTGCTGCGCCCCGCGTGAGACCGGCCGAAGCGTGTGTCTGTGTATGAAATGGTTCAACTTTATCACCAAATTGTTTGAACTTTTTAGGGTGAAGGAGGTTGAAGTTTGGATGAATTGATAATAAACGATTCTTGGGTGCGTTTTTGAATTCATTTTATCGTAGAAAGACGCGATTATTTCTTATAAATCGAGTGTGGAAGGTGAAACGAAGATAAAACAACGAAAGGGTGGTAAAAAAAAATTAATATATATATTTTAACCTCAGTTGAACCTTCCAATTCGAACGTATGAGTTGAAATAAGTTGCAATATAGAGGTAAACATTTTATAGAGATGAACGATGAAAAAAAAAATTGTTTTTTTTTTGTTTCTTAGAGGGTAGACTATTTTTTTGTGCCTGCTCCCCCGACCTCGTGAAAACGTAAGTGGCGTTACGACGTCTGCAAACCGAATTTTGCAAGTACTCAGTTTCCGTTCCACGCTGACTCGACGGTAAACCCATTTCGTGGACTACGGTTGTTGTTTCGCGTGCAGTCCACGGCCGAGACACGGTTTCGCTTTAATCACGGCTCGGATATGCCATATAATAATACACCCTCCGCCGTTATAACCCTTCATAATGCTTCAAATTACTTCCAACGTCAATTAGCACAGTTGACTTACCAAACCCCCACGTCTGCGTTTAAAAGTCACGAAAGTTACGGAAAACTCGACGAAATATTCAAATTTACGTGAGAACGATGAATTATTCACGTGAATTGTAATCATGCAATATTACAATAATGATAATTCGAACGATGTACATATAAATACAAATTTCGATGAGTCTTACATGATCGTTCGATCGATGAAAAAAAATACAATAGTATTTCAAAAACTTTCATTCGACGAATGATGCTCGTCTCATTAACGATCGATACCCGTATGGCTATATATATATATTATAATTAATTATAATGTATTTATATTAATTTATAATGTATAAATAAATGTGTTTATTTAATTTGTTTATTTTTGTTTAATATTTATTTATCAATGAAGTTATTCATTCATGGGTACAACCCTCTCAATATTGCAGAGGGTGTGAGATTACGAGTCCGAGAGATAGCGAGTATGCGAGGAGGGTTGAAGGGGTGGGAGGAGGGTGGCACAGGGAGAGCACGAGCGCGCGCAGCAGCCCCCGCGAAGAGGGCGCGCGGCTCGTCAGCCATAGACGCGTAGAGGGGCGACGGAGGACGGGGGGAGGGGGGTGGGGGGTGTATCGACCCCTGCAAGATTTGCGATTCTTTCCGTGTGGCTCTATGCGCGAGAGGGAAACTTACGAAGAGGCCGCCACGAGGGTGAGAAGTAAGCCGGATGACGTCACGGATAGCCGGACGAATGAGCGGGAATAAAGTTTCGGTATATCCCCGAGAGCCGTTCCCCCCCCCCTTTTGCGCGAAACGCCTCATTGCTTTTCTCACTTATGGGGCCGGCTCTGTGCGTCATTGAAAAATCGTCGTGTATAACGGGTGATCCGTTAGTTTTCGAGACCTCCTCGATTTTCGAATATTCAACGATCCGAAGGCTCGAAATTTCGAAAACGTAAATATATTTATGTACATTGATGTAGATATAGTCGGCGTTGGAAGTCTGAAGAATTTGGAGATTGGGATTTTTGAGAAAATTCAATTCGAATGATGGAATTTTTGGTTTTTTTCAATCGTTGGACCGTTGAACGTTCGGAACGTCGATCCGCCAGCCTTGAATTCATCGGGGCGTCTATATATTTGTTCGTTCAGTTTTGAGCCTTGAAACGTATGTTGAATCGACGATTGAATCGATGCAATTTGTTAGGGGCGCACAGGGCAGTTTCGAACGGTCGAACGTGAGCGGGGAGAATTTTTTTAGAAATGGGGTGTAACGTGTTGTCTTGTTCAATGGCCCGTAGTGTCCTCGCTGGACGAATGCACGTGTACGCCGGACTGGTCGTATGCACTCGTCTCGTTCATCCGCGATTCCATCGACCGTTCGAAATGTCGTCGATCATTTTGGCAAATGTCATAAAATTCACGGGACGGAGATTAAGGGTGTGTGTGTGAATGAAAAGGAACGAAATTCTTCAATCGTTTACGACGTCGTTTCACATCGAAAGTATATTATTGTTAATTAAACAGGCTCTTATATAATTGGGATATTGACATAATTTTTTTTCGAAACACATAATGGGACACAGAGATGGGCATCCATTCAATGAAAATGTATTTCAAATACTTTTTCGAACGAATAACTATGATGAATTATCATGCAAGAATCGATATCTTCACATTTGTGTGATAATTATGACCAATTCACATAAATTATTATTTCAAATTAATCGAAATATTTAATAAATCCGGTAAAATGATCATTTAATTCGAAAAGTATTTAAAATACATTTTTCATTGAATAAATGCCCATCCCTGATGGGACATCGATTACAACTTTTATCAAATTTTCAATTCTGGGGGAATTATTGGGACGTTGTTACGAGTGAGAAAATTGAGAAACAAAGTGGACAGTGACGAGAGGGTGATGAATTTTCACCACCATGAGTATTTTCGCTGAAAAATTTTCGCCCATCGCACTGGGAGAGGGGTTGGGGTGGGGGTGGAGAGAGGTTGAGCTCGAAGCTCGAAGCGAGACCAGGAAAAACGCGAGGGAAAAGGAAAGGGTGAAGCGTAAAACTCTCGGAGCGTAGTTTGACTGACGTCGCGTCTCGTTATGTCTGCGAGGAAAAATTCAGGTGCATACATCAGCCGGGGCATTGCACACGGAGGTGATGATGCAGTGGGAGGAGAAGGCGAGGAATAGGAGGCGGGGGGTGGAGAAAGGGAAAGAGTGTAAAACGTTTAGACGAAGAGAAACCACACGAGGCAAGGAGCAGTCTCGGGCTCTAAAGCTTTTACCATATTTTTTATTTTTTTGTTTCTCCCTCGACAAAAGCTTGGAAAACTATACTGCGACTATTACGCCGCATATAGCTATACGGGCTTGTTCGGAATGTAAGGGGGGGGGGGGTGGGTTGGGGGATGGGGAAGGGGAAGCTTGTGCTATTTTACATACTGGACGCACATGTGTGAGTCGGCCCACGAGAATCTTCTGGGTAAGCCGGGGGGAAACTTCGTTGTTGAGCTCGTTCGTTCTCTGTCTTTCTTTCAACCCCCCCCCCCCCCCCCGCACTACCCCTCCCATACTTTTTCAACCCCTCGTGTCTCACACATTCGCCCGAACGGAAACCTCACGATGCCAGCGGGAGGAAATCTAATCGCGAAGGATCTTGGAAAACGAGCGAGTGAGAAAAATGGGGTTTTCCCGAGCTTGCAGCATCACGGAAAGCCCAACTCCCCAACACTTCGAGATTTCGATTCGCGCATTCGCGATTCCGAAACAAAAGTCGTTTGTTCGAACTCAGTTATCATTGTATTTCCTTTTTTTGTTTTGATTTGTGTTTTTAAAAAAATTTTTTTTTTTATAACAATCGAATCTATCCAGCTTTATCGATCCAGATATTTCCCACGAAATTCGGGAAAAAAAAATTGATCGTCACACGATACCGATGCGGAATTTCCACGCGGAAAAATGACAAGCGCGAACGTTCGTCGCGAGAGACAGATAATCGAATAATCGAATTGCCCCACCCCCCTCCCCCCTCTTTTGACGAACTCACCTTTCTCCATCGTCATTCAGAATTCTCGCTGGCTGTCGTCTATATCGGCTTCGGATCTCTCGAATTCGTCCGTCCGCATATCGCTTCACTCGACCACCCTCCGTTCGATCCATCCAACGCGTAATGCACAATTCCGTTTCTCGGTAACCGATTGGCCAGTCAATCTCTGGTCCAACAGAGTCCGAACGTCGAACCGGCGGTTCGGATCTGACGATGGATCGACGGTGATTTCACAGCCCCCGGGGGTGGTGGGTGCTCGCCAGGGGTTTCGGTTTCCATCGTGGATTCGCCTGCGAGACGAATACATCCGGGGTAACCGGCGACCCCGGTTTCAAGGTTCAACCCTATCCACGCGCGTCCCCATATCCCATCCGGATGTTTCATCGAACCGATCGATCGCCCGTCGCTCGGTGCTATTTAGCCCGAGATAACGGATAACTTGGGTCGCGCGTAAACCCTCGTTGGAAATTCGAAGAAACACGCCTCTGGCTTAACCAGATTGATATCCGGTTCGCTTTACCCCAATTATAATTCACTACGAGCGGATTCACCTCAAATGCCGCATCGATAACAACGATAACAAACACTTTCCCAAGTGGAAAAAAAATATATATAAACAATTGATAGATTATATTCAGAACTTGGCATATATTTTTTATATGCAAACTATAGCATAATCTGCATGGATACCATACGTATCTATGGTAAATAATCAGCATAGATACCATAAGTATATATATTATCTATGCAGATTATGTATAGTTTTCATACAAAAAAATATATGCCCACTTCTATATATAATCTGTCAATTGTTTACATATTTTTTTTCCACATGGGTTGGATCGAAAGATATTGTTCCAAAAATATAATTCAACACATTGTCATCATGTTGCAGTATCATAATGATCTATATTCCACGATCAATCGTTTGCACATTAAAGTTACACGTACCTACAAAAATTCATCTGTAAACCGTTATCAATTACAATCGACCCACGTCCCATCCCAAAAGAATCCAAAACTTTCACTCATCCATCTTCGGTATTAACATTCTCTCGCATTATTTCCCCCCCTCCCCCTCGTTTCCACCCTTTTTCACCCGTCCCCGCCTCCCCCATTCGTCAATCCACCGATCTCTCAACTTGGTCCAATTCTTGCGGTCGCTCCGTCGTTCTCGCACACCCGTTATACAGCCTCATTCACCGATGATCATCCGCCCGCGCGCGCTCATACATACACAGCTTTTCCCCGAGCTTTCTTTCTACAAAGTTTTCAATACTTTTTTTCTCCCCTTTCATTCCCCTTTTTTTTAATTTCTCACGCCCTCCTCTCTCTCTCTCTCTCTCTCTCTCTCTCGATAAGCCGAGAGTTTGGGGCGAGATGAACGTGAGAGAGGCTCGGGCATGGCGAGTGGCGCCCTTCCGCGTTATAGCTTCGAAGCTTCGACGGTCGGGGGGCTATAAATAATCGGGCTCGCGGGAGCAGTGCGAATTAATAGCTCGACGAATGAGACGTCGTTGCCCTCAACTTTCTCATCTGCACGGTAATCCGCGCGGTGTGGAAGAGAGACAGAGAGAGAAATAGAGAAAGAGAGAAAGAGAGAGAGAGAGAGAGAGAGAGATAGAGATGGGGTCTCGCTCGCCTTCGATTTCCGCATCTCCAATTTCAACGGGTTCCGCAAGCCCCGCGCTGCTCTTTCAGCCCTCATCCTGGTTCCACCCTGCTGCACCCTCCTGCACCCTCCTCGTTCACCATCCACCGAAGCACACCATCCGCGAGTCAGCTCCTAGCCCATATTTCCATCTCCAATCCCTCTCGTTTCCACTGCCAACCGCTCTCCCGAGGAAAGCTCGAGGAGGGCGAGGGGGGGGGGGTGAAGAAGGGGGTTGGAAACTCGATTTTGCGTCATTATTCTTATCCCGGGTGAACCGCGTGTTCCACTCCGAACCCATTCCACAATTTCGTGCCACCATGGACCCCCTCCCCCCCCCCCCCTACTATATAGCCTGATGTACGAATGAACGTGAACGAACGTAGGAGATGGATCGACGGTGACATTCCCGTCGCCCAACCCCGTCTTTTCCAACTGCTCTTACGAAAATCGATCGATAAGAGATATCCTCGAACCGTCTTAGTCGTCGTTTCGTGACGATCCAACCCCTCCCAGCCTCTCGCGAGTCTCGTATTCTTTCCCTCCCCCCCCCCTACCCCCCCACCCCCTTCACCGTCCAATTGGACCTCGTAACGTTCATCGATTTTCCTCGTGGAAACTATTAGTTTCACTATCTGACGTTCGGGATCATCGAATTGCGAATCTCAAAATGGTCCCAAACGAGTTTTCCGTGAATCAAATCGATCCGTTTGCGTTGATAAGCACCGACGCCGACGGATATATCGTTTTTTTTTTTATTCTTCTTGGCACGAGTCTTGAAACATCGAAGGCTTTGATCGTGTTATTCGAGCTTATTGGATTCGGATCGTTTATAAATTTATGCAGGAATTGATATTGGTGTATTTGTTATAATTATTATATATGATTTACGTGAGTTATTATTTTAAATAAAATTATAATATTGAATGATATTAAATTATCAGGAATGGGCATTTGTCAAAAGAAAATTTATTTTAAATACTCGAACAAACAAGTAACAATGATCGATCATCGTGAAATAATTGAATTATCTGAATTTCTGCGATAAAGATATATAATTATTTTTTCACAATAAATTCAAATGATAAATATTAGAATTGTTATTTTACAACAAATTCAAATGATAAATATTAGAATTGTTATTTTACAATTTATTATAATATTTAACAAATCGTACAATCAACGATCATTGATTTATTAAATTATTTCAAATACATTTACATCGAAGGAATGTCTTTTTCCGACTGTTTCACAAAATCATTCTGGCTGATCAGAGAGCACAGTAAAAAGAGTTAATGAATCAGTTTGTCGGTGAACGTTAAATAGTGAACGATCACCATCAAACTCGACTCCTCGTGTATCACACACGACGAAGCAACCCCCCGAATACGACGATGGAATTTCGTGAGCTACTATAAACCACCCGTAGAGATTCACGTGTGAAATGTCAGTGGTACAGTGGTATAACGACCATCGGTACTCAAAAGTTACAACCCGAGCGCAATGGAACGCGCGTTCATGGAACCACGGGTGTTATTATCGTTTATATTCGAGGCTCGACACGACGCCGGAGCATCGCGCGCGTTTCCCGAACCCGTGTCACATAGCCGCGAGGTGGATTCGCATTTCGACACAACAGGTAGGGTCGAGAGGGACGCGCGGTGTATACGATGAGAAAGAGCCCGGGCCCGAAAGCACCGCGGGGAGGGATGAACGAGGGTGGACAACTCTGTGTAGTGCAGTTTCGAGGATGTAACCATTCGCGATCTGGAACGTTCGACGTGTCGTGTACCACAACTCACGCGTTCTCACACGAACATAATCGTGTGGGAAATACATGGAGAGTCCAGGTTTTCGTGTTTATGCTTGATGGCCGCCGCCGGGGCTTTGTGACAAAGAGGCCGGAGTGGTTTTGCGTTGAATATATCCAACCGACACGAACGTACTCTTGACGCTGAGTGATTTCTAGGTCTCTCTCTCTCGCTCGGAAAACATTTTATCTCGAAATAACTATTTCACATATATATGTATATATGAATCGAGGGTCAGGGTTTCGACCGTTCATATGCAATTCCTCATATATATCTGTATATCGCATACAGCACATATATATGAGCGATTCCACGTGACTTCAGCCACGAAAAAAAAAAAAAATTGTCCACAAATAATTTTAAAAAATTGAGCTGAAACGGACGTTCAACTTGCTCAATAAAATCTAGTATTTTTTTTCTGAAGTATTTTTTTTCTGAAAAGCCATAAAAAGACACACATTTTTGCTTTTTACAAATGTGAATACGTCAAATCCTGACGAAGATACAGCCATTTGAATAGAAAAATACACAAAAAAAACGTTAATTAACGATAAAACCGTAAAAAAAAAATTTTTAAGTCGGCACACGGTGAATATATTGCAAAAAAATAGGTCAATTTTTTTAAATTGTTTGTGGAAATTTTTTTTTTTGAGTGGATGAAGTCACGTGGAATCGCTCATATATATGTGCTGTATACGATATATAGATATATATGAGGGATTGCATATGAACGGTCAAAACCCTGATCCTCGATTCAGTTCATGGATTCAGTACGAAATGGGCAAGAACAAACACTGACCTTGAAAAATTAACTTGGAGACTTTTTTTTTTTTTTTTTTTTTTTTTTTGCATCACTGTAATCAATCGTGTGCGACATTCTGTGTAACGCTACACGGGCGCTTCATTAACACCGGACGAGATTTTTCCATCAAAGTTTTTTCACGTCCGACCTTCGATGTGAACTATTCGAATTGAAAGTGCAACACACACACACACACACACACACACACACACACACACACACACACAACGTCGTGTGCACTTGAATGGGTTCGGATTCTTTTTGGTGGAGAACGTGAGGCGTCGTCCAGGTTTTTTTTTTCCAGCCGGGGTTCCGGTTCAATCCAACGAGCATTATTTCCAGTGAGCACGGTGACAAATTGAAACGAACTTTGTGGACCGTGTGGATGGTCCGTACTGGGCCCAGGGAATGCGAGGCATTCGAAAAATTTTTCTATCCGAAACCTTCGCGTTTGGGTTCGTGACCGTTCTCGCTATCCGGAAGCAGACCGGAACGCCTGGAGAGTTTCCACGGTTCGACTCTGTGTGCTCAACCCTTTATCCTTGGCGAGAGTCTCGGCAGTCGACGTTCGAAACAAAAATGGCCGGTAACCCGGAAACTCATTTAATTTAATTCACTATCCAATCGGTCTCACGAGCTTCTCGGGTTTTGCTAGTGGAATAAAATGTTATACAGGGTGTGCACATTATTTTACACCCAAAACACCGATGCACACTTCATCGCTCTCTGACGATATTACCGTTTGAAAAAAAGTTCCGGAAATTCTTTTTCTCCTATCGTTGATCCAACCTCGCGGACAAATCGAACGAATCAGTGAGAGATTGAAAAGTGATGAGCCGGGCAGGATCCGTCAACTTTCTTACATCGCTCAACCGTTTCGTTGAAGCTACGAACTTTTTTTCCCGTACTCTCTTTTTCTCTCTCTCTCGCTCTCGCAACGTTTTTACAACCCGAAAGTTTCTTCTTTCGACTGTTCGTCGATCTCGAAGTTGTTTCAATGTTTTTGCCCGACTGACTCGAAGCCCAAGCTGCTGAGAGAGGAGGATCGAACGGCGAAGACGAGTTTGAAGAGCTTCGGAAAAAGTTCTGTAAAAAAATCGGGATAAGAAATAATAAAAAAAAAAAAAAAAAAAAAAACATAACATTTTTAACTGTTACTCGCGTAAACCGTGACGCAAAGCCGATGATGCCAAAAAGGTTGCAAGTTCGAGAATCCGAGACTTTGCCATAAGTCAGTCGTTTATCGTTGTACCGATTTATTTCTATTTTCCGGGGCGTTCGCGGATAAATCGTGCACCGGCGGGTGGTAAATGCGTTCTCGTTCGTTTTGAAAAAAAAAAAAAAAAAATGAAAACAAAACAAAACAAAGTTGAAAAAAAATGAAGAAAAACAAAATGAGAAGAGAAAAGGGTTGGGATATCTCTAAGATTCTTGGTCGGGATGTGTTCGAGTAGCTAGGTGCACACACACATACACACCTATCTATAGACACGTATACATACTATACATATTGGAGTGGTCCTTAGCAAGGGTGATTTTTTAATTAAAATTGGATCACCTCCCACGTAGGTTCCAAATAATCTAACAATACTATTTGCAAAGTCCCTCTAACCTATCTCAATATTTACCCGAGCCTGTAGAATTTTAATTTTTTCGTAATTATACACCATGAAATTTTTTATGCGAAGTAATGATTAAAAAACAAAATAAAAATTCCACAGGCACGAGTAAATATTGAGATAGGTCGAAGGAGACTTTGCAGAATTAAAAAAAAACTTATTTCGAACTTCCGTGAAAGCTTACGAAAATTCAATTCAAGAATGATCCTGGCTAAGAACCACTCTGATATATATTTACCGATGGGATTGTGGTACAGATAGCCGGAGAAGTTGGGTAGGGCTCGTTGTAAATCACGGTTGCAACGGGTGAGACTGGCTTGCTACTCGTGTGCGGTGGCCATGTCCCTTTCTCCGGTTTCTCACTATCTGGGGGTTCTCATCCGACCAACGTCTCACTCACCTATCGTTACGGGCGATACGTATACCGACCGCCAGTCTTGGCAATTCCGAGCGGGGTTTCGTTGCACGGTGAAGCTGACCGACCGAGTGCAATGTCGGCCGAGTTGGGTTGCGGTTGAAAATGTACAAATCTGGTCAGTACCAACATACGAACGGGTTTCCATGAAACTATATTGTGTGTCACAAACGAGTATATAGATATATATATATATATATATATATATACTATATATCTTTATATGTAACTGTGGGTGCGATAACCACTGTTCCACGGTCTTGATTGATTTACGACTAACTGCTGGTGGTTGGCGCACAGGTGAGAATCGTTGCGCGCTCCCAACGGCAGACCGATAGCGTTTGCTCATAGAACAAACGAGTGTCAGAAGATACAGGAAAAAACTTTTTCAATAAATTTCGATTTTTGAAAAAAAAAAAAAAAATCGAAAAAAAAAAAAATTCTAAATACTCCCGGGATAATGTTAATTCTAAGGGACGGTGGCAGTTTGACCTTGGCCAGTCTGCCTTACCTGTCCCTACAATTGGCGTTCAACGTTAAACATTATTTAGCTCTTCATTCATCTCGTGTATCTTAGAATCCTCCAGATAGCCGGCACGTTGAGTTATTTCCCAAAGTAGGATTGGTAAATATCACGCAAAAACACGTTAAATTGGACGCTAAGCGCGCTAAAAGAGCGCTTAGCATCATTCTTCATTTGCGTTTAATCTTTTCTCGCTGTCCATTTTTCCAACCGCATCTCCACCGCGACGCGTTGCCCAGGTACGCGGAATTTCGACGTGAACTCCGGGTTACAACACGAGAGATGCGAAATCGATGGAGGGTTGTAAATTACGTCCATGCCAGATAACGTTTGTCCAATGGACTCGGTGTTAGCGACGGTACGCAACAGCAACAATAGACAACGGTCGAACAACCCTGTGGGATGGGGCGGAAGCCTGATTCTGGCATGCAAGAACGCGGGGACTAATGTACGGGCGTGCCGATATACGTCGTCGTTCTCAAGTTTCGCTTGGGGACCCATTGACCCCACTTTGCTAGCTAAGGGATAAAAAAAAAATGGTAGCAGAAAAATCACCTAATTATCGAGTCTCCGCGTTGCTAAGCATTTCGGTCCGGTGCTTAGGGGCTGCAGTGACGTTTGGCAAACACGCTGTGCGCCATGATCGGTCGACCGGGAGACGAGAACGAGATCGTGCGCCAACGAATTGCGAAAGGATGAGCGGTTGAGCATCGACCGTCGTCGTACGTAACCGACGCGAAACACAGTGCGCGGATCGGAAACGATTTGACATGGAAATAGCGGGCACGTTCGTGGAGTTTGGCGGTCGTGGTAGGTGTATGCGCTGTCACGTGAAACACTCCGGGAGTTGGTTTCCCGAATGGAGAAATATATACAACGAGCGTGGATCGGGGTCGTCGAGAATCGGTATAAGCGAGCCCGAATTCACACGACCGGAATCCATCCGGGGGATGGTAGTAGCCGGTACGAAGGGGTTGAGGGTTAAAGGAATGGACTACCACATCGCCCAGTGCGAAAGAGAAAGCGATATAGGCTCACGTTGCAAAGCGACAGAGAGAGAGAGAGAGAGAGATGGTATGTAGTCCATCACCTTAACGCACGATCGCTTCGAAGCCGCACGTTCTCTTGGAGCTGCTCGTATCACCCAAACGCGATTTTCGTGTTTCGATTCCGCGTGTTTATATACGGCACGCGTCTGGTTGTAAAGGTACATTCGAAGGGTCAAAACCCCGAAAACCCTTCCGATACGGTCGTCATTTTTTTCTTCACTTTCCGACCTCTCGAAGACTTCCCCCGATTTTTTTTCAAAATTTTTCCACTAGCCTCTCGTCACTAAAAAGACTTGGAACATCGAAGAGAAAGCAGCAAATTCATTTTAACATTTTTAAAAATACATAATATGAAAAAAAAACTTCGTCCTTTGTTTGCAAGCACAAAATAAATCTCTTCCCTCGATGTTAGTGTTAAAAATAATACTGAAATAAAGAAAAACCGGACAATCGTGGAGGGACTGGCCGATCTGTGAAAATCACAACAATTCGAACAGTCGATCACTTGGATGCGGCTATTTAGTGAACGGGTGTAGAAGTAACTGGCGATTGTCCAGGAAATGGTCCCATCGAACATCCCCGGCAACGCTGACGTCGATCGAAGAACGTTGAGACCACGTACAGACACGTCAGATGCACGTGAATGCATTCTTGTTTCTGGGGTTGCCACGATGGGCGCGCGCTACAACTCACCATCCGCATGTCGAAAATAAATGCACAACGGATGTCGATGTGGTTCGAAACGTTCGAAGGTTGTACGTAGGTCTCCGGGACGAATCCCTGTATCAGCGTATCTGCATTCTGCAACCGTGTGTTGGCCCAATCTCGCACACTCGGAGGCAATGGGGGTCGAAAGGGAATTTCACGAATCAGGGTAAATGCATCGGGTGTCCGAATTTTCGTCGTAACACGAAGCGACGTTACGAACGTTCCGAGGGTTCGAATTCCGTATCGGGGACGAGCTTACGGATATTGATGCTGTGTCAGTTGATGAAGGATTAGGTGCTTCGACGTAAACTGTTTGGAGAAACATTTTAGGTTTTTATTTGTTTTTGTCTTTTCGTGGAGGAAGCTAGTAAAAAGTAAAAAAATATATAGGAGCTAGATATGGGAATGTGCAGTCTATGTATGGGCAATTCTTATGATCAGGAAATTTTTATAGTCTCGGCTCGTAGCTCCTTTAATTTTCAATTACAGTCAATTATTTTAAATGTAAATAAAAATATACTTCTTCGACAAAAATACTTCTTTGTAGGAACTTGATTTTTGCTGTGCAAGTTGAAACTTTTCATGTGCTTCCTCCGAATTGTAAGTTGTAAAAAAAAATTTATCCACGAGGAAATCAAAAAATTGAAAAGAACAAAGATTTTTCCTCATAGAGAAATTATTGTCTAAGCAAAATAATTTTTATTCAGCAGCCCGATAAGATTTCGAGCTCGATATTTTTCACGAGGCAACCAGGAAAGCCGTTTCACATTGATATCATCAGGCTCAACAATGTCGAGACTTTAAATTCCATTTATATATATTTCAGTTGTATATTTAATTCCCGGGATATCCTCGAAATTTCTCGAGCATTCGTTCGTTTGTTTGTCGACCATCGCGCCAAAGAATAAAAATAAATCGGCAATATAAATATATTTACGGCTAAAACAATGACACAGGGATGCACACGGTAGCTGGGCAAACGTTTAACGAAATTCCGTAATGTCTGGGCGTCGAGACCGATGTCTCGGTACGGTGAGTATCTTGCGGCAAACAGTCGCGATCACGACTGGATTCACGATCGCTTCATCCTTCGCTCACCAATTTCGCAGCCTCATGAGTTCTTGTTTGACGTCATTCGCGACAATCTCCCGGGCAAACAGTAATTTTCAATTCGCGATGTATATTTTTGTATTAAAATCTGTGTGCGTCACGGGTTATCGCACACGAGACGTACGAGAACGAAAAAAAAAAAAATAACTAGGAATTTATGAACCCGAGGACAAATATTTTTGCGAATTAAAACGAAAAAAAAAAAAAAATATTTCACGCGAGGACTCGGCGAAGATTCGCACGCACGGTTTTAAGGGGTTATTGTGTCCACAGCGTTTGGACGGGCCAATTTTCGGAAATTAATTTCAACGAGAATATAAAAGCGATTTTTTTTCAAATACTTATTCGTGTGCACCTTCGAAGAGAATATTTTTATCACAAGAAAAATAAAATATCCGCTGTAAATTGAGTTTGACATAGAATCAAAAAATCTCATTGAACGACCTTTATTAATTATTTCCCGATAAAAATGTTTCTTCTTTCTCGTCCTGGCTTACGAAAAAAAAAAAATAAATCATGATTTTTGTCTGAATTTTTTTTTTTCGAGAAAATTTTACTAAATATTGCTTTTTCGAATTTTCGAGAATTTCACGGTGGGATAACCCCTTAAATACGAGCGTGTCACAGTGACGAGCGAGTGTCACGGTGAGCGTAGATTTTTTTCAACTCCGAGGTGAATTATTAACTAATAGAAGAACAACATTGGTGTGACACAATGTACACATTGTATAAAATTAAATTAAGTACACGAGAGAGAGAGAGACAGAGAGAGAGAGAGAGAGAGAGAGTGGTGCGTAGCTGGACTTGAGGATGAATCACAACCTCACAGAACCAAAAAAAATTCCGCTCGTTTCGCTATTTTAACTCATCACCAATAAATAAATAAGCAACCAATTTATATATCTATTTATTTTTTATTATATACAAACTTTTCGCTTTCCAAACAATAAACGACATTAACATTTCCGCCATCCTCGAATCATTAAAATCCTCGACAGTGTTCCAAAAAAAAACACCATAATTTGTTTGGGGCGGTCGTGAAATATTCCGAAAAAAAAGCTCAGCCGACAAATAAGAAGCGACACGGGGGTTTCACCGAGCCCCATCACCGACCCCCCACGACTCGGGCTGATGGTATCGGCATAATCTCTCATGCTGCGATAACGCTCGTTCTTCTTCTTTTTTTTTTCGTTTTCTTCTTTTCGTCCGGCAACACGCCACTTTTATTTCATCCGTTTGTTCAATCATCATTTTTTTTGTCGGGCCTTTGGTTTTGTTTTTTTTTTTCTTTTTTATTTTCTCGTTGGCGTGTTTTTGCGTTTGCACGACGCGTTGCACACTCTCCGTTGTGTTACGTCGTATCGGAAAAGCTGCACGGGGTCGTGCGAGAGAAAGGGAGGAGGGTGGAGCGGGTTGGGGGAGGAGGGGGGGGGGTTGGCACGTAGTCCAGCGGAGCGCGTTGACGTCACCCGGTTACGGGCCGAACAAAAAAGCTCGGACGGACGGGTGTGGCTGCCTCACCGAGCTTTTGGCGCGTGTAAAAGGTAAACGAGCGTATGAATAAACGAAAAAAAAACATCATAGAATAAAATAAAATGAACAAAAAAAAAACGAAAAAAAAAAGAATTGTTCGAACCAGGTGGTGCGTGGCGCAAGAAGCACGAGAAAATAAGTGAGGGTACAGAGGTCAACACAGGCGCTAACATCCCCCCGAAACGTTCGATGTCGTCGAACAACGAACGATTCGTCAATTGTGTCGAAAGCGAATTTGCATCGAACGTGAAAACCATAAGCATCACCCGTTATATGTATAACACGGTGGTCCTTATTATTTATTTGACCGTCTGGAAATAAAATTCGAGCTCTTCGTTCTCCATATGGTTAAAATAATAATAAAAAAAAAAAAAAACGTGCTAAGTACTGAAATCGGTCACTTTGCGCCTGCTTAGCAGGCATTAATTGATGCATTTTTGAGAATAGTCGAATGTAAAATTGTTTTCCTATTTTTTAACCATTTTTCTTCTCTCTCTCTCTCTCTCTCTCTCTCTCTCTCTTGGTCGCCTTATTTTGACAGTAAAGTTTGAAATAAATAAAAATTTACGTTACATCTACAATTCAAATACGACAAAAGTGAAAAAAAAAAAATGTATTGGCAAAAGCCATGCCTGAGGGGCGCGAAACATTTTTTTTGGTCACTATGGCAAGCACAAGAGAGACATAAAAATGTAAAAGATGGAAAAAAAAAAAAAATCCGTCCCCCGTCAATATTTCGGTTTGATTGCTTTTTCGATCGTTCAGATTATTCTCCAATCGTCTGACCATTTATTTTTCGTTCCACGATCTCATGCCCAAAGCGATTGCTGTTTCTGGCAATGGGCCAAAATTTCGGTTAATATTAGTCTCCAGAATGAACCTCCTCACACACACACACACACAAACACACACAGTGTGGACATCACTGCCGGGTCGAAGGGTCCATTACGATCTCTCGTCTCTCTTTCATTAAAATTACAAAACCAATGATTGATTATCGCGATTACCCGAGCTTTAATGATTATTGCAAAATCTTAAAGTTACCAAAATTTTTCGTTACAATGCTTCATTGTTCCAAGTCACATTTTCATGGTAATACATATATATATATATATATATATATACAGTTGCGATGCAAATTACGAATTTCTGTTCGTTACCTCGTTCTCATCTGTTACACCAGCGTGTCGTAATTGCGCTATCGTGAATTTTCCCGGCTAAGTTTCCGAACACGTTGAAACTTCGGAAAACGTAGACGAAGCTTTTGCGATCGTTGCGTGTGCTCGACGTAAGCTCGTGGCCCGAGCTTGCACACTCACGTGCAACTCGCGAGAAGACGGACAGGTGGAATAACGAGGTTGGGCGTGAACGCCGCCACCCCCGAGAGAGTGCGAAACAGCGAAAGGTCGTTCGGAGCTTGCGAGAAGCATTCGGCGGGTACCGAGCTTTGTGCATGTACATCGATACGAGTATACAGGGTGGTCCAAGATACGCGTTGCACGAAAAAAAAAAAAAAAACATCGATTGGAATTTCTCATCTTTATTGCTTATCTTATTTTTTTTGTTTCTCATTATCGAGACTATTAAAATCGAAAAAAAAAAAAAAACAAAAATGTTTTCAAGCCAACAATGTTCTCACGTTGAAAAAAAATTGGAAAATCAATTGTTCTTATTAAAAAAATTAATATCGTAATTTTTTGTGATTTTTTATTCGGTTACCCGAAAACGAATGAAATATGTAAATATTTGACGACCCCTTTCGATGGGGTGAAGGTTTCGACCCATTCAAATTGAGTCGTCTTTTCCTATGTATTTATATATATATATGTCTATATAAACATATACGTAGCTGCAAGCTCTCAGCTTCGTTTGGCTCCGATATCAGCCACCCTCTAATTCTTATCAATCACTATTAAGGCGATCCGCAACGACGGGACACTCTGAAGACGTGTTCGAGCTTAATTCTCTATATAGCGATGTGGAACACGAAGTGCGCACCCATCGTGAGCCACGGGATACGACGTGAAAATGTCGATTTCGTTCACAAAATTACGAGTCACAAAAATTCCGAGACCCAAATTCATGGAAGAATAAATATAAGTGATAAGAAGCCTATCTTACACGAGATTACGAGGTTTCAGCTGATCAACGGATTATCAATGCGGATCGCAAATATTTCATCTCAAAACAAAGTCTCAATCGATGGTGAATCGCGATGGAGAAAAAATTTTTTTACGACAACACAAACACATTGAACGGATAGGGTGAGCAGTTTTTTTTTTCTAAGTATAGTTCGATTGTTCGTTGGATCATTGAGAAAACCCAAAGCCCGGGACTAATGGTGTTCCGATGATGGGGCGTAGAAGACGTTATTTTCGGCGAGTCATTGAATCAATTTGTCGACGAATAATGATCGCTCGCTGATGAATAATGACTTTGAGTTACGTTATTTCGGAAAGAAAACTACCCCTCTAGCTTGTGTGTTAGTGTGTGTGTGTGGGTGTGTAATGAAAATCAACGCTCCCATTGAAGCCCTTGTCGTCAGCTTTTCGTTTTCATACGCGTTTCACCTTTGTGCACCAACGATCAACAAAAGATCACTGTGGGCCCTTCACGACATAAAGCGTTCGATGAATCAACCACGATTCCGGACGAGCGGTTTTTCTCGAAACAAAATTCTAAGCTTTAGCTTGCGTCACGGAAAAATTAACCCTCAGTCCGTAAACCAGGGTCGTTTTCGTCCTGTCGATGAGTTACCTCATCTTTTCTATAAAAAATATGATTAAAAAAATTAATTTTTTAGAATTTTATGATTGGGACTTTTAATCGGAGGCTTGAAGAACCTTCGTGAATTTTTTCAGATTTTTCGCAGCCGTTTGAATGTTTAAAAAAAAAATGCAACGACGAAAACGACCCTGGTTTGCGGATTGAAGGTGCCGAAAAAACGTTTACGGACTAAGAGTTAATTCTCGAACAGCCAAACCCGAATCACGGTCGGTAACATTAATTATGTTAATAATTATACATCGCAATGTCACCCATTAAAATTAAACGGTAATAATACATTTTATTTTCGAATTATTTCGTTTGAATTTTGCATTAAATACTGCGATTTGTTCACAGCTCTGTTTCAAATACACTTGGTGTTTAATCGACCCAAGACTCTTGAAAAAATAATTAAAAAAGTGTAAGAAGAAATTAAAAAATTCATGCAATGATTATGGTTAAAAAAATAATGATAATACAATTTTTTTTGATGATCATATTGAAGCTGCTTATATTACAGCAAAATTTTGAATATTTTCTGAACATTTATCGTTCTGAAATTTCGGCATCCAATTTCGGTTTCTTCATCTTTGTTCTTGCACTTCGCGACGTGTTGCTCGTTCCGCATTTACGCTTTGCCTCTTCAATCATCTGCTTAGCGAAGAGCAAAAGCGAATTATATATATAGATATGTGTGTATGTATATACGGGTGCGTGTTATAAATGGCTTCACATTCCTACCGTTGCACACAGACACGTGCTATATATACGTAAGTCAGTCGAGATCTGTCGTGGTTGTACGAGTTCACGTGATCAAAACAACTTACACAAATAGAACACTTCCCGAGTCGAAATTTTCACCTTTATTCATCAATTTCTTCAGCGTGAAAATTTGCGAATATTTTATTGCCGTCGCCGTTGAATTTCCGACACGTCGAGGTCGACGTAATAACGGTAATTCATCATTTTTTTTTTTTTTTACGATCTTCGTTGTTGAACATGAAACAATGAGCGTTAAAATTCGAGTTATTCACGGTCGTCCCAAGTCACCGAAGCTTCTTATGAGAAAATTGAAAATAAAAAAAAAAAATTAAACAATTAGCGCAGCGACCATTGACGAAACGTTGACAATTTGTGTGCTATTAAGCAAATAACTTCCTCAATCGTACGAATTATCGTTCGTGTTAATTGTGATGTTGTGTAATTTTATTTTTATTGTCACAAACGTCGACACCATTTTGTTACTCCTCGTTGAATATAGAAATTGTCGAGCTAATTTTGATAAATCTAACATTCTTATTTCATCGATCTCATCTTTTATTGATTTCCGCAAATTCAATCGAACCGCGTAATTCAATCGATGAAATTTCCACCGAAATTTTCACAGAATCTCGATGAACGTTTGAAACTATGTCCAACGAGACATTTATTCCGAGATAACATCGAAACATTATTCCCAGCGTGAAACGACTGCAAGACCAAAAAAAAAAAAAAAAATAATAAAGAATGGATCGCTCGGGGCTCGTCTCGGTTTAAAGCGTTTGATAATTTCCGCCGGCAATTATTTCCATCCTTCAGTCGTCCTCACGGGCATGTCGTCGACGTAATTCGGTTTGTTGTCATATATATATACATATATATATATATACACAAACCGCATATTCCATTTACGCTATGAAATATCAAAAAATAAAAATTCCACAGCCACAAGTAAATATTGAGATAGGTCGAGGGAACTCTAAAAAACCGTTTTTAAAAATTATTTCGAACCTATGCTAGACCTTACGCAATTTTATTTAAAAACTGATTCGTACTAAGGACGATTATACATTCGATTATACATATACATGTATAAATAATATAAACATATATAAATATATCGTTATTTCCTCGCGTTTCGATATCTTAACGAACACGATGTTACGGGTTGTCGTAACGGAATGTCGGAGCTTTCCCGGGCGAGGAAATCTGCACGCGGTGAGGGCGATGGGGGGAGGGGGTTGGTTGCAGTGTCACCCTAGCTTCTCCGTTTAACTTCGCACCTTCCGAAGAGCAAACTCTCTCTCTCTCTCTCTCTCTCGCCTTGACTCGTCCCGGTGGCGGCAGCACGTGACGCGATCGTGAGTAATCACCAACGCGGAAATTGGGAGTCAGTTGCGGCGCTGTGAGGGACAAGGGTGGGGGGGAAGGGGTTGAAGAGCCGTGCCGTGCGGGGCTGTCGGTGTTCCCGTTATAGCTTCGCCATTGCTGCACCCGGTCTGGTTGGCTGGTTGATCGTTGCCCGATGCAGCTGTTGCTGCGGGAGGCAACAAGACAAGGGCCTATTTGGGTCCGTTCGTCACAAGGAGACACGATTTCTACTATAAATGCAAGCTCTATATATATATAGATATATCTATATATATAAATATATATATATAGAGAGAGAGAGGAAAAGAGCGAGATGCTGGTGTATTGTGACACGATATCAGTCGGATAACGACTAATTTTCCTGGATTCTGAACGTAAATCTGGGTCACCGACTTATCCAGATTTCGAGGTTATGTCCAATTTATGGTTATCCAAAGGTTCCCCACAATATATCCATCCGAAATCTAGTCAGGATTTTACTATCTCACTCGGCAAGCTCTCCTGGAAATTGGCCACCATCTAAATTAGATGGTCTGAGAAGGGAAAACTGTCCAGACACCATCTAGAATTACTATATTGAATTGCTCGTCAATCCATTCGGCTCCCGAGTAGCCTGGAAGTAACAAAACTATACTCAACGTCGAACAGCTTATCATATCCCAATTTTGAATAAAAATAATGCATTGGAAAATGAAAAATAAAAAAAAAAAATGATCAACAAGTGAAAAAAAATTGTTGCTAAAGAAAAAACAAATTTTCCTACGTCGATGTGCGACCGGGGTTAAAATGTGAACAAAATTATAAATCGATTGAATGAAGATGATGATAAGGTGATTAATCAATGCTTCGTATATATATATATATAGATTGGCTTACAGAAGTGGAAGCTGGAGTCAAAGTGCGTTAGCGTTGAACGTGGCTAACGAAAAGATATACCTCGAAGGATCGCGAACATCGTGACGCGGATGTAAATGCATCTCCGAGGCACACGGAGGGTGGGGGCTGCTGTGGCCCGCGTAATCACGCGACCGAGCTCATTAGAAACTAACGAGGGCGCTAATGCAACGGATAACGGGCTTATCACGCTGATGAAGATACATTAAGACGGACGAATAATTGAAATATCTTCGTGTAATCAACGTGTTTCACCGAATATTTCATGAAAATTGTTTTTTTTTCTTTTTTATTTAAATTTTTTTTTTTTTTTTTTCATAATCGGATAACGATCGTGTGGGGTCCATGCGGACCCCGATTGTCTTTCAGCTGGAAAAATTGGCCGTCTGAAATAACGATCGGCAATTCGAGGATGTGGAATCAAAAAAAAAAAAAAAGAATTTAAAAAAAAAGAAACATATTTAAAGAACAAATAAAACATTAAAGTCCATTGAAACCTTTTTTTTTTTTCGTTATTATAAAATTTCGCTACTTTCTCATCGATTATGTGTTTTTTTTCGTCGTGTAACGAACGTGATTGACCTATATTCGGAAAAAAAAATATATCAGGTGTCCCAACTGCGATGAATATTCATGATATTGCAACGATAAGCCGAAGTGCATTTGCATGATTCATCGTTTGATTCGTGAAACCATAATTTTCCGAGTTCACGACTATAATTGCTGATGGCTTGCAAAAAAAAAAAAGAAGGAAAAAGTTGTCGATGGAAAAACCAATGTTTCATTGAAGGCGTTGACTCATTATGCCTGGAAAACCTATCACACACACACACACACACACACACACACACACACACACACACACACACACACACACACACGTGTGGAACTGTGCAAGAAATTTTATTTTCATTTTCATTAATTCACTTCAATGTGCTTATCGGTAAGTCAATCGTTTAGCTCGTGTAGACAAAAAAAAAATATATATATATATATATATATCTACAGTGTCACTGCGTATGCGAAGAAGTTTATTGGGAAGTCCGGGAGTCGGCGTTGCCAAGAATGAAATTATAATTATGAGGAACGAGAAGAAGGAGGGAAGGACGAAACGTTGGTGTTTCCTCTTTGGTTCGAAGAACGCACAGGGAAACAAGAAATCCGGAGACTTATCGATTATCCTGGACCAGTTTGGCGGATAGAGCATTAGTTCTTTCACTCTCTTTTGATATATATATATATATGTATACATATAGAATACAGATTTCTTTTCTTGGTTAATTTGATCTCGAATTTATTTTTCATTATTTTCATATTTCAACATTTATATTATATTCATTTCATTATTATTTATAATCCGTAAATAAAATATATCATATTTTATATAAATAAAATAATAATATATTTTACTAATATCTATATATCAGTAAAATATATCATTTCATTATTATTTATAATTATTTTTATTTTATAATAACGATTGACATAATAAACAAATGAAAATTTCTTTTTTTCTCTCTTTCTCTCTCTCTTTCGCTCTCTCTTTTTTCCACACTGCATTATCGACTCGCGAGAATTGCAGATTCGCTGATATTGCGGCCAACGACGAACGTCCAAAGCGCAAACGCGCGCGTGTGTGTGTGTGTGTGCATCTCACAATTGCGAAGTCTCTGGGCGGTCATCGGGGACCTTGAAAAAAAAATTTAACGCGAACGTTAAACACAAACGTTACGAAGTAAACGAGAGTGCGCGCGATCGTGAAAAAGTGGAGGAAGAAGCCACGTCGCGTGTGAGTCTGAAAAAAAAACCCGTCGGTAACGGGCTTTGTTCGCGAGTGTGTGTGTATGTGTATGTTTTTTTTTCTTTTAAATAAATCGACGTGCGTCGCGGGTCAACCGCAGTGTCGCTACGCAGACTGTCCGCGTTGCACGCGAAATTGCGCGTGGCTGTGTCATTAACGTTTATGCCGCTTGTGTAAATTTTTCGATAACGTAATTTTTTGTCTCAATCCGGTTTTCGCATTGTTTCGGTCGTACTTGACAGATTACAATCGAGTACACGGATAAAAATGTGATTATTCTTCCTTTTTTTTTTTCGTCTTCGTCTTTGTCGAGTAATTTTTTTGCTGGTAAAATTTTTCATTTTATATTTTTTTATAATTTCATATATTTTTTATTTTTTCTAAATTGTTTTTTTTTTAATTGTAATTTGTAGGTGTCAAATTTTTTGTTAATTCGTTACTCAAAAAAGTGCTTTTGCGGTGCTGATTATATTTTAATTATTCGTCAAATCGTTTGATCCAAAATGTGATGTGAATTTTGGATTATTCATTTTGAGTCAGTTGGCTCAGAATCGGAATTATTATTATTTTTTTTTTCTTCTTTTCCCGAAAGCAATTTGGAAAATGGTGATTGTTCGAAAGTTTCGAAACGATTGATTCATCAAATTTTATATTTATTTTTCAAGTCGTGAACGTGTTTTCAACTCACGAAACTTTGGTTCCGGTACAAACGATTTGTCGTGGGAAATTCGGTGGCCACGCGACGCCTCGAGTGGGTCACCACCCCCCTCGAACTTCCGGTGTGTATCGCGATTCACCGAAGAGTTTTACGTCTACGTGTTGAGCGATCGAGAAGATTAATCTCTCTCGATCGTGTTTCCATTGTATCTTCACGGGATAAAGTTTCGACATTGTGGATTGGCGGAATTTCGAAGCTTTGGAATTTATCGAAGATCACGATGACGTGTCCGATTGCATCGGCATCGATAACCGAAGGTTCGTATAGACGTTTATCGTCGATATCAACGTCAATATCGCTGTTCTCATAGTTTTGGAAAAGTTCGGGGCTCGATTGAACAAATTTGACGGCAGTTCGATAATTTTGATTTTCGATACATCGATAAATTTGATTTTTCAAAATAAGATAAAAAATATCATAAAATTCAAAACTTTTCGATGGATTCGGGCTGAATAGAATACCAGCCATTAAAAACCATCGTGACACGAAGATCTCGAGACAAAAAATTTCGAACCTTCACATAGCTTAATCTATGAGGAATAATGATAAAAAAATAAAAAATAAAATATAAAAAAATCAGTAGAAACGCCAAAGCTCGAGCTCAAGTAGTAACAGACGCATGTGTCACAGATAAACCCAATTTTTTTTTTCCACTCACGCGTGTACGTGTGACACATGTACCCTTGGAAAAGTCATCAGCAAGAAACTCGATTAATTCCCCGAAGCTCAGGAAATCATTAGTCAGCTTGTAATATTTCACGATATTTTTTTTTTTTCCCGTATTCTTCCACTCATTCGGTCCTCGATAATTATTCAAACGCGCGCGCATGCACGAAATAATTGTATGCGTATTTTTTTTTTTTTCGTTTTCTTTGCCTCTTCTTCGAAGCTTGTGTAATATAATTTTCTATACTTTCGTGCAATCTATATATATACATATATTTATGACATGCATATAAAACTTTTCACTCTTTCTCGTGACTCGACATTATTTTTTTTCCAAAACTCATCGCGAAACAAAGCTTTGAAGATAATTATTTTTTTCGTGTCCGTTTAAACGAGTGAGTAAGTCATTTTTTTGTTCAACACCAACGTAACCTGGGGTTTTATAATTAGAACGATAGCGTACAAACGCGAAAATCTTTCAATGTCACACGTGCCGTTTTTGTTTCGTTGCTGTCTACCGAGCCGAGCGTTTGTAGTCAAACAATTCGTCCAATCCCCATTCTGCACTTGACGATAAATAAAACTAAATGCGTCACAGTATGTTCGTGTGTGTATAATGAAAGAGCCGAACGAGAAAAGACGAAGAGAGCGAGAGAGAGAAAGAGAGGAATGAAGAAGCGGATGAAGCAGTTCGATAGTAAACCCACGAATCTTGCGTACGCAAGATTTTTTCTATTTATATCAGCGAGCCTCGCGAACTACTTGGCCGTGTTTAACGTCGGTCGTGGGGGGGGGGGGGAGGAGAGAATGAGGAGGGACGAGGTCGAGTAACGAAGGCGAAAACGTTTGCCGAGCACGTGACTGGACACGTTGATTGACGTTGGCAGATTGAGTTTCGAGAACCCGAAGATTGGGAGGGGGTGGGAGGGGGGAGGAAAATTCGCGAGATACAGGAAGGTACGACGGGAAAAGAAAATGGAGGATGGAAACTCTAGACTGGGATCTCTTAGAATTCTTGTGAACCCTTTTGCCGATCGAACGAGAGAGACACTCACTTTTCATCAACAATCCCAAGTAACCCAAATTACGTACAGAGTCTATGTATAGTCTTCATATAAACTATGTATAGATTATGTGTAGACAATATATAAACTACATGTAGTCTGAATATGAATGAAAATTGAATATATAGTCTGAAAATAAATTCGAATTTTTATGCAAATTATTATTTTCACAAAAATTCGAATTTATTTTTCAAATAAAATCCGGGTTCGTAAAAACTAGCTTTTTTACGTCTTATCAATCGTCCACTACCCAGAAATCTTATTGTTTGAAAGAAAAAGAAATTTTATTTTAAAAGAAGAAAAAAAATTCGAATGAAATAATTAAATAAATTAAAAAATGCACTAGCACGTTTTAATATTAAGATAGATAGTTGACATTTGGAGAACTTGTTCTCTTTTAGATCAACTTTGGATTGTTCAACTTGAATGAAAAAAAGATTGTTCAACTTACCTCAAGAAAATTATTCAAAAATAAATTTAAAAAAAAATATTGATTAAAACAATGTTTAATGTGATAATTCAACCCCAAAAATCGCGAAATTATGCCGCGGCGCGGCGCCACTTGGCTCCGTGCACACGGAGAATATCGGCTAATCGTGCGAACGAGAATTCGCTGCCTCAACTCCGATCCGGCGCGATGAGTCATCACACGTCACTGAGCATTACGACTCACAGGAAACTCACGCACACGCACATACACACACACACACACACACACACACACACACACACACATACGCACACACACGCTCCATTTGGTTTTCCTTCCTCTTCCGTTATTTTTATCGACGGACTTGGTCGTGAGTGCACCACGCGGTATATTAATCACCGAATAGTCAGCCTTACCTATCCAGGATTTATGACGTCGATGAAAATACAATGCGTCCCCTCCCCTCCCCCCCCTCCGCCATCCGTCTAAAGATACGGTCCATATAATGGCCTATCCATCGGGATGTTCAATCCGGGATTTGCCGTCACGAGGGGACGTCTTGTCTCGTTCGCTTCGCACAAGACTCAGAAATTTTTGGCGCGTGCCAATCGACGTTGAATCAGTCAGTCTGTAACCATCGGCGCCCCATTGGCCACACGATCAAAGAGTTTGTCTTTTGTTCCAACAATTTCTGCATTTTTTTATTTATCTTAATTTTCACTTTAATAAAAGAGTTTTTTGAGAAAACTCTTTTATTGCATTTATTATCAATGAAACCGAGTGAATTTTTGTTATTGTTATTATTTACATAGTGCAGACTGCAAATTTTTTTCTTCGCGTGTTAACGAAGCGTTAAGGTGGAACAGGATGAAAATTGAAAATTCGAATTTTCCAATCGACGATGGAAATTTACTTGTCAATCGATGACGCGTTTGGGTATCGTGGAAAATTCATTCGACCGGCAGGTCGTAAGAGGATGAAACGCGCGCAGTGGGATAAACTCTTGTTTTTTCGTTTTTTTTTCGAATTGTTTTTTTTTTTTTTTTTTCCATATTCACTTGATTTTCACTCGATCGGTAATAACGAATCATCAACGTTCAACGCGCTCGATTGTCCCCCGAAGTGATTTATAATTTATGAAAATCATCTACCCAACAGAAACGACGAATTTACGATGAATAATTGAAACCGGATGACGCGACGCTTCGTTCGCGTTCACGCGTGTGATATTCAATATTTATGTCGAATGGTATTTGGTCAGGAAGCTGAGCAGAGGAAAGGTCTGTATGGCTTTTTGAAATTAAAATTAATTTTCTAGCGTATTTTTTTGTTTTTTTTTTTGTTTTCACGTTTAATCCGGAAGACGAGTACAAAACGCATGATTGGCCGATTGCTCATGACACATACAGATTCTTCGTGTGTCTGTATTTGTTCAATAAATTATGTCGCAGATTACCAACCCCCATGGCATTTTTTTTTCTGGCTAAAATATAGCACCGGATTTTCTCGTTTTCTATACTGGACTTATTTTTTTTTCTTTTTTCATGTCAAACGTTAGAATGAGTCGAGACGAGTTTACGTTCGATGAAAATTTTATGGAAAATTATAGGCACCCTCGGGGCTGACGATATTCGGGCCCGACGAGAAGGGCGGAAGAGGTGGGAGGGAGGGAGGGAGAGGGGGGGGAGGTATGCGCCCCGGCGATATTGAAAAGAAAGCTATATAGCCGCGGTGCCGTGGTTCCACGTTTTCTCGATGGCGATGAGGATATTCCTCTGTTCCATGCGCCTCGGGCCAAGCACTGGTAATGAAATACTTCGTTTCTGATGGTCCTTCTCTCTCCCCCGAAGAAAAAAAAAACGAAAAAAAAAAAACAAACAAAACCCAATAATTAATTGGCTTTTTGATAACCACTTCACTCGTATTTTCCTTTGTGCATAAAAATGATTGAATTGGATATGGGATAATGAATAACATCGTTAAAGTTCTGCAAATTGTGTTATACTATGCTCGCATGAATGAACGTGAATGCGAGTGATGCAAATTTGTTATGTTTAATGGCGATGATTATTTTTCGAGAGTTTCCAACTATAAAAATTGTAAATAAATTCTATATAGGATATATAATCTATGTAAAGTCGATGCATAGTCCATACACTGTTTATTCATAGACTATATGTATATAATTCTCTCACTCGAGTGAGAATTATCGTGAAAACTTGAGCCAGCTGCATGCAAAGATAATTATATAAATACTTAACACGTAACATAAGTACAGAGTCCAGAAACAATAATCGTAAAAAATTAAGGAAAATCAAAAACTAATAGCGATGATTATTTTACGAGAGTTTCCAACTATAAAAATTGCATATAAATTCTATATAGGATATATAATATATATATATAGTCAATGCATAGTCCATACACTGTTTATTTATAGACGATATATATAAAACTCTCACTCGAGTGATAATTATCGTGAAAACTCGAGCCAGCTGCATGCAAAGGTAATTATGT
The DNA here is from genome assembly GCA_963662125.1 of Diplazon laetatorius. Lineage (NCBI taxonomy): Eukaryota > Metazoa > Arthropoda > Insecta > Hymenoptera > Ichneumonidae > Diplazon > Diplazon laetatorius. Next base: position 1,443,762 of record OY759157.1, on the reverse strand, counting down.
GAATACTAAACAAAGCCATAAATACCAGAAACAATAATCGTGAAAAATTAAGGAAAATCAAAAATGCAACAACACGAAATACTTCGAAGAAGATGTAAACTCTGAGTTTGCATCTCTTCGGGCAACGAAAAGCGACTGTAAGCCCCCGAAGGAGAATCCCCAGACCGTAATCCAATGCGTGGTGCGGGAGAAAGGAAGATAGAGCAAAAGAGAGAGAGAGAGAGAGAGAGAGAGAGAGAGAGAGATAGAGAAGGAGAGACGGTTGAAATAGTGAGGGGAATTGGGATTTGGAAAGTACGAAACAGACGAGAGTCTCGAGCGGATCAATGCCTGGACCTCTTGAAGCCGGACTCGTCTGATCCTGAGGAGCTGATGCTGCGAGCACATCACGACCGTGTGCAAGACGGTCCATTCGCTCAGACCCTGCCGGTTTGCCTTACTCACGACATCTCGCACTATCTCCCCGTCCATCCTCCGGTGTTTTCCTCTTTTCGATGTATTCACGCTTCGAGAGATTTCGATTCGCGGCGCTCTTTGATTGCATCCATCTTTTCTTCGATCACGATCGTCTTGTTTCCACGAAACGTATTTCCGTAACCCGTTTTTCCCTTATTGTTCGTTTTTATTGTTTTTTTTTGTTTCGTTTCTTCATTCACTTCGTATATTGCTTCGAGTCCTTCCGGGTCTCTTCTCCATTTTAGGCAAATTTAATGAATATTTTTCTTTATTCGTAAATTTATTCTTTAAACTTTTAAGGTTTAATTTCATTATTTAACTAGATTTTTTTTCCATTTTAGGTAAATTTAATGAATATTTTTCTTTATTGGTAAATTTATTCTTTAAACTTTTAAGGTTTAATTTCATTATTTAACTAAAATTTCTTCTCCATTTTCGGTGAATTTAATGAATATTTTTCTTTATTGATAAATTTCTTCTTTAAACTTTTAAGGTTTAATTTCATTATTTAACTAGATTTTTTTTCCATTTTAGGTAAATTTAATGAATATTTTTCTTTATTGGTAAATTTATTCTTTAAACTTTTAAGGTTTAATTTCATTATTTAACTAAAATTTCTTCTCCATTTTCGGTGAATTTAATGAATATTTTTCTTTATTGATAAATTTCTTCTTTAAACTTTTAATGTTTAATTTCACTATTTAATTAAAATTTCTTCCCCATTTTAGGTAAATTTAATGAATATTTTTCTTTATTGGTAAATTTATTCTTAAAACTTTTAAGATTTAATTTCATTATTTAACTAAAATAAATTTTTTATCGAGTCATCAGGGCCAACGTTCGAGTGGGAATAATCAATGATGCTATACGATCAGGAAAATTGCTTTTGCATTCTGTCAGCCTGTTGTTTCAATTATTCTCAATGCGCCCAAAATTTACATTCCATTGCCGAAATAAAGTTACCGAAAAAAAAGCAATTAAAAAAATGTTTGTACATTGTACGAAACGTGGAATGAAGTTTGTCAAATTGACAAATTTGTTGCCACTGTTGAATGATTATGAGTAACTGATAATTCTCTTTGATTTTGTAGTCCAGGATAATTCGACAAACGTGATGTATAAATAAATACGAAAGGACCATGTAAAAAGTGAACGATGCAACGCACAGGTTCCAGATGGTTTTCGGTGAATTCTCATGACTTTCCCCGTGGCACTTCCCCCCCCCCCCACCTTTTTTTCCTCTTTCCGACGGTTTGCCGCCTTCTCGAAGCAACCCCGGGCAAATGTGTCGTAGAAGCACCGGTGGTGGAAGCTGCAGGAGCTCCAACATGATCCATTGAGGCGTACGCAAAAGCTCGCTCGCGCGTTATTCCTCCTTCTCTCTCTCTCTCTCTCTCTCTCTCTCTCTCTCTCTCTCTCTCTCTCTTGCTCCTTCCTCAACTTTCGTAATAATCGAGAGCAAAAAAAGAAAAAGTGCACGAGTAGACGACGTGCAGCTCATGGAAATGGCCATCTGCGGCAGTCGCTCTTTTATTTTTTTTGTTTTTTTTTTCTCTCGTTCTCCCGTCTTTTTCGACTAATACTTATCCATCTCTTTCTCTCCATTTTACTCTTCTCCGGGGTGCTCTGGCCACTGTTCCTCGGTCCAAATATATATATATGCGGAGTGGGCTTTCGCCACGAATAATGGGCCTCGACGACTATGCTTTTCATATTTTCTGTTTTTTTTTTAATTTTTTTTCTTTTGCTTTTCCGCCTTTCTTTCGTTCTTACATTTGTCTTGTTTGGGAGTCTTCTACTTCATCGTGTCTTCTTTCCTTCGTTCGGTTTTTTTTTCTCCCGTTTCACTTTACTTGTAAATTCGTTTTTCAATTTAGTTTCAATTTTTATTTGACTTTCAATGTGAAATTTAGTAGACGATTGTGGCAACACTGCGGCTACGAAATGTCCTCGTGACAGTCTAGTCGTTGGCCATCCGAGATAATGATTATGTATTTCCAACGATGAAAAAAAAAATAATATCCACTTGCGGTTCGACATCTAATGTTAACACTTCTGACCGCAGAATTATCATCATTATCGTGGTTATTATTATTTCCGTGAAAACAAAAAATGTTTTGAATATTACTGTCAACACTCAATGTGAAATTATCGATCGGGAGTTCAAAACTATGAATAATTTATGATGAAGAATTATTTCAATATTTATTATCTCCAGGCTTATCTATGAGCTTCGTAAAAAAAAAAAAATTCCGCATATCAAAAATGCCATCATCGCTAATGATAATGTACGAATAATCAGTCATTAGGAACGATGATTATTTATTGTAATTGCCGTGAAAGACATTGTTGGGTTATCGGTTCTCGAATCACTTGTAATTATAACAAAACATTATCCGACAGAACGGAGTAATTTACACATTGCGTTATTCGTCACAAGCTGACATTTTTTTTTTTTTTTTTTTTTTTTTTTTTTCATCACCACTGCACGCCGATCAATTTCACTGGTTGCGTTGCGAACGTTTGTTATCTTACCGCACACAATTTGTTTTACACGGAACCACAACCTCGCTCAACCGTCATCGATACTCGGTATCCGTCGTCGTTTCCACACACATACATGTATACATGTACAATGTATATTTTTTAGATTGGTCCTCATCATAAGTAATTTTTTGATTAAAATTTTGTCGCCCTTACATAAATTCCAAATAATTTTTAAATTAAAGGGTTTGCGCATTTTTTTTTTTTTTTCTATTTTCAATTCGTATCAGTTTCCCCATTTTGTTATAGGGGAGACCGGGGCAAAATGGTATAGCGGGGAAAAACGGTACCGGGGCAAAACGGCACTGGGGCATAATGGGATAGCAAAAAATGAAGTTTCTTGGGTGCTTGATTCGGGGCAAAATGTGATAGGGGCAAAATGGGACAGAGATGAGTGAAATATCAAATTGGGGCAAAATGGAATCGGGGCAAAATGTGACACAAAAATGAAGTGTCGCAGCCTCTCGTGAAATCAGTGGTCTCCGATTTTTCCTGTCCCATTTTGTCCCGATTCCGTTTTGCCCCAACCGCCTCTTTCCGAGGAGCCTGATTTTCTCCGGCCCATTTTGCCCCATTCCCGTTTTGTCCCACACTGACGTATTTTCCAGCAGTGTTGATTTTCACCATTCCATTTTGCCCCAAACCCGTTTTGCCCCGATCTCATTTTGCCCCGGTCCCATTACGCCCCGCTATACCATTTTGCCCCGGTCTCCCCTATATGATGTATCATCGAAACTTGTCTGCGCCGTCTCAAGAGTTGTTACATCTCAATGCAAAGCCAACACGTGTACGCGACGACCTCACATCGCGCACCGCATCCAACACGCTCGTCCCCCGGCTGTGGGTGACAATGCTACAGTTTCCCCAGCCACCTGAATGTATCATACACCGACGCGTATCGCTATAACGACAGACGGTTAAGCGAAGCGTGGTTTATGCATCTCCCGGTTGGTTGTAAGTAGATCTTGTTCTTGTAGCGTAACACATACCACCCGTAAGTAATTTCGGTATTAACTACCGGAATTATTCGGCTTAGCGTCGGGCGCGTGGGACAATTCGGAAGTGGCGTCAGTTGCAACGCGCGGGCACGACAGTGCCTATTTCCAAAGTGGTTGTTATAATGCATCTGGAAATAAACATAACACAACTATCGGGGGGCGGGGGAGGGGGGATAACACGAAGACGAGCTCAGACAAAAGTTTTCGAGGTCCTCGGTGCGCTTGAAATTAACTCCGATTCGCCATAACAATGTACATTATACGTATACCCATATACCTATGTATAATATTCATAATATATATGTTTTGTAGAAATATAACAGATGGGGTAACCCAAGTGAAATGTATATATATATATAAACTGTATATAGAAGCTGTATGCAGAGCTTATAGAAAATTGAAACATATAAAGTGGAATGCTGATATTTTGAACTGTCCTGATGTTTCCAAACTCTCAAAAAAGTCTTGACCAAGCTCACAATCAGCTTTACGAGAAAAAAAAAATCACAATCCTCGGTCTTGAAAAATAACTAAATGTCGAAATTAAAATATAAAATATCAATTGTTATATTTCATTCATGCCTCGTAACGTGACTTTGGAGGCTTGTTGAATTATTAATTGCCAGAAAACCGTGAGTGAATTACCATTTTGATAATTCAGGTGACACAGCGTCGTATCAATGAGGCGTAGTGCGGTGGTAACGTTATAAAGTTGACAATGGCGTTGGGGTATGGAAAATTTATTCCTTCCATCGACGTAATAATCGATTGGGTGTGAGCGTGATCGAAGAGCCATAAAAATACCTCGAGGGACCACCGTCGAGGGGAGGGGGGTGGAAAGATGAGGAGAGGGCCACGTCACTTATATATCATATATTCGAACCGAAGCGTGTACGTGTACGAAGAGACACGTGAGAACGTTGAGCACTCTCTACCTTGTTTGCTCGATGCAGATCGATATACCTTATCGGAAGATCGATGGTGGAGGAGGGTGGAGGGGGAGGGGAAGGGGAAGAAGCGTAGCGAGGCTTGCGGCTCTTTGCACAGGTCCACGCAAATTGAAATTTCATTTTTCACTCTAGAGATGAGAAAGAAAATTTAATGATTTTGTAAATTTTTTATAACAATACGATACATGCAGCACAAAATGTGTTTACAGGTTTTTTTATTGTGTGTGTACTTTGAAGATACATGAGAATTGAAAAAATATGTATTTTTTAACAAAATGGCCGTGACAGAGCTCATTTAAAAGGACCTCACATCGACTGCAGTGATTTTTTTTTTTTTTTTTTTTGATGATGATGATGACATTTTTTTTTTAGTTCTATAGAAGGTTAGCTGGACACCTTCAAGAGAACTTAACCTTCCAAACTTCAATAATGGAAAACAATTGTGAACCATTAAGATGTAAAAAAGTTGAAACGCAAATAAGGAATTGCTCATAACTTGATTCTACTTTAAACCTTCTTCTTCGTCCTGAATTTAACGGTGAAGTGAGTTGCAGAAATAAAGGTTAAAAAAAAAAATTTCGTTCCGGGACATCGCCTTGTATAATTAATTAAATCGTTCAGCGAACATGACACGCGTCGTGCATTTATTTTTCAAAATATCCGTCAGCGTGGCCGTACGATGCAGCGCTTTTTCTCGTGGACCCTTTTTTCCCGAGCTCGGCTCTTTCCACACAACCAACTCCCCCCCCCCCCCCCACCCCGAGCTCCGTGGCTGCGCTCGGCGCCAGTTGAAACCCTTTAGCCCGTTCAAACGTGGCCAATCTCTCGTGGACTGCAGGACCAAAACGTCGCATCCAAGCTACGTTGCGAAACTTCTGGCTCGCTGTAACTTCCCACCCTCTTTCACCACCCCTCGGTCCCCCGCACTGTCACCGGCCGCAACACCGAAAGCCCGTCGGCCTTGTACGTAAAATTACTCTTTTCCACTCTTCTTATTTTTTTTTCTTCCAGCTTGCATTCATCGTTTGCTTTTATTATCGTTGCATCAACACAACCCGACATGATTTTATTATCGTGTTTTTTTTTTGCTTCGCTTTTTTTTGGAAAACAAATTTTTTTTTAAATCCTAGATGTGTACATGTAAAAATCGAGTTGATTACTCCGTGTTAATTCATCCAATCAACGAAATATTTCACTGAATATATCTCAATTTATTTATTTTCATTTCAATAATATAGAAAATATATATATTTGTAGATGGAAAATAAATAAATTAAGGTTTTCATGCAATTACTTCTTGATTCGACAAATTAGTACAGAAAAAGCAAACCAGATTCTTACATTATGATAAATAAAATTATCTCAACGCTTCGAAAAAATATATTTTCAGAATAAAATAAAAAATCACTTTAACCGAAACATCGATTTTTATATTTCAATTTATTTTTTTTAAGACGATTTTTTTCAGCTCCCCATATCTGCGCCCCAGCTTACCCCCCCCCCCCCCCCCCCCACCCTTCGGGAAAATTAATTAATGCGAGGTCGAAAAGAATGAGGGAAGCCGTGGAGAAAGTTCGAGTTGAAGTGAGGTTGGTGGAAAAAAGAAAAAGAACGTCGCGATGGTTCGTGCCTGAGTATAAATTCAGGGAATGACCTTTTCTACTTTGGTTAGATAGACGCTCTGTCGGATTGGCGCGTGCTCTCGCCCTGGCGGGCCGGGCTATGGGCTGACGTATTTAAACTATCGGTCAACCTGCTGTGTACCTTAAATTCTCTCGTAGCATGCGAATAACTAGCTTTTTTCGCAAAGTCCAAACACTAAAAAAAATATCAACGACGAGAATAGAAAAGATAAAACCTGAACGACGACGTAGATATCGATTTTCATAAATCCATCGATATTAATTTGTGTTTCTCTTTTCTCATTTGGTTATTTCCAAACAACAATAATAATACATTTATGGTAAAAAAGGAATGCACGATTATGAAATTTTTTCGATCACCCATAAATTTATTCAGGTCAAGTACATTTTGTTTCAATCAGTTGAATTGAAAAATATAAAACGTAGAACCGAATCCATTGGAATAAAATGAATATTCGCTTGCTTCATCAAATTTCAATAATTTTAATTTGATACCTCGGTTTTCCACTCTCATTGAGTATCAATCACCCAATTGCCACGATTTTTAATAACGAAAAATTATCAGAGTTGATTGAAAATTCCATCGATCGATCCGAATTAAAAAATGAATGAAGATAAAAAAAAACGCAACAATTTTTTTCAGAACGAACGAAAATAATTTTCGGTACAGACTGTCGAAAGAAAGAAAAAACGTTTCGTCTCGGGGAAAACAATATTATTCCCGAACCATCGTATTTACCGTCCGCATCCGATAAATTAAAAAAATAATCATCCGACACTCGAGAGGACCACACCGGCTATCGCACTATCAAACGTTATCGCTCATCGTTCATCCGTCGTCCACTCACCGCTCGACGATTATCACATATCCAATTCCGGATACGTTCAAATCCGTCGTCGCGAGGCATCGACGTTGTGTCTTGTCGTCGTACGTGGTCAGTGTAGTTTTCATTCTCGAGGCTAGCGATGACAATGCGCACGCGCATCGTGCCAACTCGACTCAATTATCGTTCGGCACACAAACGTTTACGGGATTTCATTGAACTCGATAAACTTCGAGTGAACTTCACTGACACGTGATTTTTGTTATATACATATATGTGGACACAAATTAAACACGCGAGGTGCATGTATCATCTCCGATGAATAATCGCATATGCATCGGACATACACATGAGGACCGATAAACGCGCCGTACGGTCGAAACGGCGAATCGGTCGGAAAGCCCGTGGGTTGTCCAGCGGCAAAGTTCGGATGCGCGAGCTATGCGGCAGCAGTCCGGCAGTAAGCCGAAACGTTGAGGCAACGAAGCTCGTCGTATTGGTTGAGGACACACGATACGGCCGCGCGCGCTTCGGTTCGGGTCCGATCCCGTCGGGAACATGTGTAATTGGCAGTCTGGCTTCGGTTGTCTGTCGCACGACCGTAAACCACCTTTTATCGAACAACCCGCTCGTGACACGAGCGTGATAGCCGTGCACGTGTGACTCGTCAAACGAGCAATCGTTGAGCGAATTTCCAACCGCGACCAAGAACCAACGAAAGAATACACGCCACAGACGATATCGTACCGACAACGCTCGGTTTCGACGATACGGTATGTACGTTGTGGGTGTGTGTCCGAGCAGAAAAAAAAAATTATTTGTATTGTCTATGTGTAAGCAATATGTGAGATTGGACGTGCATAGTCGGTGCATAGACTATATATAGATTATATATAGACTATGTATAGCTTGTATGTAGACTTCGCATTGACTATGCATAGTGAATACATAGTCTATGTAGGCTAAGCATAGTCTATACATAGTCTATGTAGACTATGCATAGTCTATACGTAGTCTATGCAGACTATGCATAGTCTGTACGTAGTCTATGCAGACTATGCATAGTCTATACGTAGTCTATGCAGACTATGCATAGTTTATACACAGTCTATGTAGACTATGCATAGTCTATATATAGTCTATGTAGACTATGCATCGTCTATACATAGTCTATGTAGGCTATGCATAGTCTACACATAGTCCATGTAGACTATGCATAGTCTATACATAATCAACTCAGAACGTTTCATATAGCTGCTTGCAAAAACTTAATGATAATAATGTTCAACTTACACGTTTCATTCGCTGTGCAGTCAATAAGCTTCCAACTTCAACACTGACCCAAATTATAATTTAATTGAATCGATATATCCAAATGCTTTCAATCGAAATGGCACGGGGGCTTTTACATTTCCACGAATCACTCGGATATTACAATCACACGCTGTTACGTAAATTAATTACACGATTTTCTGCGGCATCCCGGAAATTCGACGATATTCATGAAATATAGTCGAGTTATAACAATAGAATAATATCGGGGCAATGAGAGTCACGATTTTTGATCTTTATGTTTTTTTTGTTTTAATAACAATTTATTTATATTCTGAAACAAACATCGATATAGGATCGTAAACGTGCGATAAATTTATCAGACGTTTAGTGTATATATATATATCGTCGACGCATTCTCGCTCTTTTTCCGTTCGTTCGGCGTTTTTTTGTTATCCTCTTTTGTTTTTCCGTCTCTCTGTCCTCTCTCTCTCTCTCTCTCTCTCTTCTCTCTTTTTTTTCTGTTTCCGTCATTTCCCGGTCGTTCTTCATAGCCTCGTCGATGACGCTTCGTTTGACGATAAAGTTCGACGGCGACGAAGCCCGATACGGCGAACGAACGCAAATTCGCGTTTGGCGCACTGGCTCGAGCTTGAACGGTCGCTAATTAACGAAACGCCAATTATCTACGAAAAATGACAGAAAGAGGAATAGCGAGAACGTGGCAGAGAGAGAAAGAGAGACAGAGAGAGGGGTGGGGGGGGGGGGGTAGTAGAGTAAAACGAAAGAGTACCGAAGAGATATACTCCGAAAGAGTTTCTCTCTTCGGTTCTCTGGCAACGTGACCGCCCCCCTCTCGCCCCCCCCCGCCCCCCACTCCGCTTCTCATTATTCTACTCTGGCTCTTTTACCACCCTCATTGCGGCTGTTTTTACGCTGAGAACGGAATAACCGGAATTTTCTGGCTACACTCGGTTTTCCCTTATCCCGCACCTCGTAATAATCGTCTTCGGTACGTCACCGCTGGTACGGCCCCCCTCCGCCCCCCTCAGCCCGGCGAGGAGGCTACAGGGCTGTTCGGCAACGTTTGGATAGTCGCCAGAAACGGCTGTCCCCGGTGACTTTCGACGAGTCCCCGAAGTAGTCGTTTCTACGTGAAAGAAAAAAAAAAAAAGAAAAGGAAAACCCGTTGAGGCGAAACGGAAAGAAAATCGTGTACCGGGGCGAGCCGACTAACCAAGAAATACGAAAAAACGTTAAAGAGACGCTGTGGACATATCTTTTCGGGTTTGGAGAAGATGTGGCTCGGGCCCGATGGCACGTCGTTGAAACCCCCAAACCGTTCGGCTGTGGAACACGTGCGGGGGGGGCAAAAAAAAAAAAAGAAAAAAGATGAACAAGATGGATAAACCGAAACGAGTGTCTCTCTTTTCCCAAACCACTTTTCCGTGGACCGGTGCTCTTACCAATCCAACCAATTTTCGTTTTATTTTTATTTAATTTCGTTTTGTTGTTTTTTTTTTTTTTTCATTTTCCATCGCTCCTTCACGTTTCAGTTTGGTGACGTTCATTAAGCGAATGGCAAACGAACTGGAAATAAAAATGTTTTTACGATTTTTTTATTTGTTTCGTTTTTTTTGTTGTTGTTGTTTTATGTCGTTCGGTTCATTCGTGCGATATTTCATTAGATGCCCCCCTTCGGTCCGTCGTCGTCGTCGGTGAGAAAATTAATTTGTCGCGGTCTTTATCGGAAAAATGATAAAAAAAAAAAAAAAAAGAATTCGAGGCTGAGAGAACAATGGTCGTGAGCTCGATGGTTGAGTGGGTAAATGTGAATATTTTACGATTCCGCGTCGTATTTGCGGACATTAACGTCCCGAAGTCGTGAATTTGAGAGTTTATTTCAGAAAAAATAATAATAAGAATATTATATAGTCGGTTGATTGGAATATTGACGATAAACATGTTTTTTCGTTGAACTGTCAGTTTTCAATAAAAAATGTCGAACCTTCGGACCACGAAAAAATGAAGAACTTCGTTTCAAAATAAAAAAAAAAACACATGGAAATTTTCTAATCTCGTTCATCGTCGTCGTGAACCACGTGGCCAAGTTACTGTCAAACAATCGCATTATCAAAGCAATTGTCACGTGTCTTATTCTCACAATCTCGTTATCAAATCCGAGCTACGAGCTATATGACTATTTGATTCATCGTATTTGCACGAATCTTTGCGAAATTTGTTTGCAATTAGAATTTCCAGTAATTCACACGAAATAAAAAAAATAAAAAAAAAATTAAAAAAACGTTATGGGCGTTGGCGATAATTTGTGGAATAAAAATTGGTGCAACGAAATATCGGATATCGACTGCATAAGCGTGGCGCCTGCAATCGTCCGTGTGTGTGTCGGGGGGGGGGGGGGGCTGCATTGGCGAGGATTTGCACATGTGCCAACGGTAACACAACTAACGAGCCAGAACCAGACGCGGTTACGACCGCCGGCTAAACAATAATTAATGGCCGATTACTTGATGCTGTCAACGGTGACGTGCAAATATTTGTCGAGTGATTCGCGTGTCGGGGTTTCGTGTCTCACCCACGCACGACAAATCCACCTGTTCACGTTTACAACACGTTTCGACTTTCGTTTCGATTCAACGTCGTTTCGTGAGCAAGTGCGTTTTTTTTTTCAATTAACGCGATATTACGCGAAGAACGATGCAACATTTTTTTAATCACAAGACGAACCAAAAAATTTTGACAGTTCGATGATGAGAAGAAAAAAATAGGTTCACTTGGGGCTTGAGAAATGAAATTGTGATGGCAAATTTTTATTGTGAATTTTAGATGCAATGTTAATCGTTAATCACAATGCAAACAAAACATTTCGTCATTATTGAAAATATTTCACGTTGAAAAAATGTGAATATATTCAATATTATCGATGAAATCTTAATTTGCAATAACGCAAATTAATGCACAGGTGTGATGAAATTTATTCAGATGAAATTGTGACTCAGCTTGCGATTGTTTAGCGAGTAATACAACTCTGTGGAGTACACTTGAGCACCTGGAAACGTGATAAAAATCGGCTGGTTCTTATTTATTTTTATTTTTTTCGTAATTTGCATTTTTGGTTGAAAAATATTTTTTCGTTTACCCAAAAACGGGAATCCCATTTTTATGCGAGGTCTACGAGTCGTTCAGACTGAGGAGGTTGTTGGAGGATAGTTGAGGAGGCTTTGTAATTTATCTTCAGGGTGGAAAAAGATATGAGAACCGGTCTCGGCTTGCCCATGGATTCGGAGATCAGGGAGGCTGAAGAAATAGTGGAAATATTGACTCGAGTTCACCGAGCTTCGTTGGAATTGTTCGGAATCGGGATGGTCATCGCGTTCACGTCGTATTTCAATCAACGTAATGTTATTGTTTCACCGATTTCGTCAGCGCGCATGCGCTTAGAAATATCGATAAAGTTCACGATATACGTTTCATCGGGCCGAATCATACATTTTTATCACGTTGTCACGCAAAAACGTTCGCTGTTCCAGCCACCGATTTTTTTGTTGTTTTGTTTCTTCACGCTCTCATATAGAAGGCTGACGTAGATCGGTGGGCTCGACTGAGTCGATTCGGTAAATCAGTTTCCGAAGGATCGAACCGAAAAAAGTTTGAGCGAATGATGACGGACTTGTTTCGTGAGCTTTTAGCGTTGAGTTGCCGGATGCCAAAATCAGGACCCTTCGAAACTCTCGCTTACGAAAAGTTTATTTTGTTTTTTTTTTCTTCGTATGTTTCACCCTTCACCGAGAAGGAGTCGACGACAGCGGTGACTGATGGACGGTGAAAGATTTTGCTGTTTCACGAGGGTGGCTCTCTTTCTCTCTCTCTCTCTCTCTCTCTTTCTTTTTCTGTATCAGTCTGTCTCCTTCTTTCTTTCTGTATCTTTCTCTTCTTACTTTTTTTTCTTTATAACTTTCTCTCTTTTTCTCTGTATTTCTCTTCTTTTCTCTTTCTTTCGCTTTCTATCTCTTTCTTTTTCTTTCTTTCACTTTCTTTCTCTCTCTCTATCTTTCTTTTTCTGCCTCTCTCACTTTTTCCCTCTCCGATGTCTCTGATCTCATTCTCTGATGTAATTTTCTATCTTCATAGCGGTCATACATCATCAGCTTTTCTATATCGTAAAATATATTATTGACAGGCCGTGACATCTGGCAATTAAAAAAGAATCCAATTGTTTTTTTTTTTCGTATCGTTTTTAAAGTCCTAAAAATATTTTCAGAGCCAATGAGTATGAAAACTTTTGTTCACCAAAAATTCACCGATAGATTGGCTATATATATGTCCACTTTCCGCATGATTACCGAAACAATGATGGCTTCAAGCTGTCTGGAAAGAATCGCACGCTTCTGAGATGTCAGTCACGTGCGCAAGGGTTCAGACTCGTGATGTGTTTCAATGCGCACGAATCCCCGAGTCACGAGGCTCCAGCTCGACGATGTATCAGATAACTATTATACGTTTACTCTCTCTTTCTTCATCTCATCCCTCTCTCTCTCTCTCCCTCTCTCCCACTCTCCCACTCTCTCTGTCCACACACAACGCTCTTCATCGTCGGGCGCACGCTTTCGTTTTACGCGACGTGCGAACTCGTTAAACCTCGTTAAATGCAATAAAGTGTCATTACTCCAGCCAGAGAATACGTACGACTATACCTCGATCCCCCCCCCCCCCCCACAAGTTCACGTCGTTCGCCACGCCACGTGTTTACTCGCGGATCAATCAAAGCCTCACAACACTTATCGCACAAATGCTTTTCAAACGTCTCATTGACACGACAAACACCGAAACGTGATATCAACGTTGATATTTCTAATGTAAATTTCAAGATCATGGATTACATGTTTTTTATTTCTCGCGAAAAAAAAAAAAATAAAACGTTTAAAAACCGAATAAGCGTTACAAAGTATTCAACGATTTAATCATTATTATTATTAATATTATCATTATTATTATTATTATTTTTTTTCATCGTTTTGTTTGATAATGTCGACTCTTTGACTGGCGTACATAGCTTCAGGGCCATTGTGGAAATCGGCGGAGAACAAAAAAAAAAAAAAAAAAAACACGATTATTAAATAATTCACGAAGATAAAGAAGTTATCATTCCGTCCTTACGGATTAACGTCGGTGAGTGTGAGAGACACAACGTCGAGATTGGAGAAGTGAAAATACTCGAGATGAAAACCACCCTCGGGGTCTCGCGGGCGCCACATTGCAAACTCGTCGAATTTTTTTCCGTCTCACTTTTACCCCGTTTGCCCCGTATCGTCCGTACCTTCTTTCTCCGTTCTCATCGCAAACTGTTTCCACCCTCTCGCCACTTTACCATCTTTCCCACCCCTCCCCCCCGCCCCCGCCACGCCGGCAAGTCGATAATCGTATTTTCGCATCGGCGCATGATGATTATTGCGAATTGACTCCGTCGTGTTTCCACCCGAACGAAAACGAGATGCACGAACTACGTGATCCCGGGGGTATATATCTCCGTACTCCATTTTTTTCAAGGGCTGTCTTTCAGCCCTTCGTTTAAAAAAAAATATTCAAACCGAAAGTTTGAAATATTTCGAAAAAATTAAAATTCCACAGGCATTGGTAAATATTGAGATGGGTTGAGGAAACTTCGCGAACTTTTTGGAAAAATTGTTTAGGATTTTTGTAAGAGCTTACCCGATTTTATAAAAAAAAAAGATCATTACTCAGGACCACTCTTATACATATTTATATGTATGTATATGTATAGCGACAGATTGCACACACCTGCGGAAGAATAAGAGGTAAGCTTCGAGCGGGGATGGGTGAGGGGGGGGGGGGGGGGAGGCTGACAATGAGCGATATCCGCGTTGTCGTCGTGTTCGCGGTCGCTTTAGTGAGTAATATGGGAATGAGAAGGAAACGCTTCGAGACCTCGTTCGCTTCTCTCGCATTAGCTCGGAGAGTCGCGGCGCGGTCGTCGATTCGGGCTACTTGCGAGCGAGCTAACAATGTCGGTTCTCTCGCGCATATATCGTCCTCTCACCCTCTTCGCCACCCCCGCGCATCCGAACAAACGAGAGCACTCTCGTTCACGCGAGCATTGTGCATTGTTCATTATTCGAGTATTGGACCGTCTTTAGGACCTTTTTTTTTTTTTTTTTTTTCATTTTTTTTCACGAGTACACACGTATATGTGTTATTAATATTCAAGTATATTGCGCGTGCATGTGCATACATTTTTGAAACCCGAAAAACTATAGTGGACCTCATAGTTCTCGATCGTGTCTTATAACTTCTGTTATTCGTTTCTAAAAATTTTTGGGTCCGACTGTATGCGCGGTCGTGTGATATACTGTGATGTACGTTATACATAAATTGGGTCGAGAGCGAAATAATCGACCTCGCGCGAAAATAAAAATAAAATATATATATATATATACGTATGGATAAAAATTCGATGGCTATTTCGCCGGTAAATGTATTTGCATTAATTCGTGTGTATGCACAACACTTTGTTGCTCATGTGCTGCCAAACACTGAAGCTAAAACACCGAGGCGATCGCTGTGCCTAATCGAGAAGTTTCGTTTTAAGCCCAATGTATATACATTGAAATTTTACATAATCTCACGCATTACAAGCCATACACACACACACACAGACACATTGGCCTCACACAAGACAGTTCGCCAGGCAAGGCATGTTTGCTAATCAACTGTCGTGTCTTACCGGAAGGCCAAGCAAAAAAAAAAAAAAAATAAATAAACGATGTGTACACAAACGAGCATTAAGTCGATATTCGACTTATTTTTTTTTCTAATTAACAAAGTAGTTTTTAATCACTGATAATTATTATATTTCAACGATTTCGAATCATGTATTTAATTATTTATTCATAAAGTTATAAATATACATATAAATATCAACTGTATTCATACTATATATAGATATATTATCTATGTGGAATTTGCCATATACGAGATAAGGTAAAAAAGTAATGAGACAGATGTTTTTGTTTTTTGTTTTTTTTTTGTTTTTTTTTGCAACAATTCAATTTGATTTTCATACATCAATGTTATCCCCCGTTCAAAGTAGTTCCTTTGGTCAGCTATATATGCATCGGCGAAGCTGTTACTTCCAGTTTTCGTTGCAGCCGGTCGAAGGCTTTCGACGGTATAGTGGCCTTTCGGTGCGCCTCGGTTACCGTCCTTTTGATGTTAAAAAAAAAAAAAAAAACAATCGGTCGCTCAATTTTTGACGAAGCTATCGTCTTCCAAAGTTCCGCCTCGTTTTTAATTGGCCGCTGGGCTGTGAGGTGCAAAACCATCTGGCGGTAGTCTTAATTACAGACGTTTCGGCCTCGAAACCGCGAAGTCCGATTGGGTCGGTGAGAACTCGTTTGATACCGAATTCGAATATCGAACTATACTTCGAATTGTCTCGGAACACTCCGGAGATACGGCGTTCGCTCGTCGTTCGCAGATTCTTCGTGACCTTGCGACTCGGAGTCGTCTGGAAGGAGCGATGATTAAAGGGTCGCGACTCTATTGACTTTTCGATTCATTTTTCTCGGCAAGCTCGGACGATCACTATTGGGTTACGCTACCCAAACTCCAATGTGAATCCAAGCAGAAGCTCCGGATGACAGTTTGAGAAACTTCGAAGATACTCAAACTCAGAGAGACAAACGGAGCGGTTGGAGAAAATAGTGAAACCGTTTTGTAAAATTTTCGCGGTCTCAAAAAGGGCCTTGAGGCGATCACAGGTCAACCATGAAGTCCAGGTATAAGAGAAAGGAAAAAGGTTTTCCGGCCGAAGGAGTCTCATTGCACTAACACCCCCCCCCTCCCCCCGCTCTCCCTTTTTGCGGTCTGAAAGAATTGTACAAAAATTTTACGACGTTTGATTTTAACACTCAAGATTTTTGCATTTAAAATTTAGCAGTGAATCAACGTGTGGATTCAACCCTTAATCTGTGCCTTAGCCAGGGGTCTTTTCCGACCCCGAGGCTCGAAAAAGATTTGCCACAGGTTAACCCCTTAATGTTTTTTTTTTTTTTCACTCGGAAAAATTCACGATAAATTGCCATTTTTCATTCCCGAATGATGCCGAGCTTTGCTTGTTTTTAATTCCAATCCCGCTCTCAACGTTAAAGAAAAAAAGGGTCACTTGGCAATGACGGAATTCCACTGGTCTGCCCCCCACTCCGTTCCGTCCGACAACGAATATGATAATGATCACGAGGATCGTTGAGACCCGGTCGTGATCCCGGGTGACGATGTTGTAGTTCGAACGGAAAGTTTGACGGAGTCACGAGGCTCGAGCAACTCGTTCGAGAAACAACTTATGTCATAGTTCGGGCTTCTGAAAAATAAAGATGGGAGAGAATTATTGATAAAAAAAAATTCATGCGACTCGAAGAGAGATAGAAACAGAGAGAGATTGATTGATTGATTGATTGATTGATTTACTTATTATTATTATTATTATTATTATTGTTATTATTATTATTATTATTATTATTATTATTATTATTATTATTATTATTATTATTATTATTATTATTATTATTATTATTATTATTATTATATTCAACGCAGTTTGTGAACGAAGGGTTCAGTGAAATTTTGAATTTTTCAAATATCGTCTACAATTACTCCGAAAAGTTTGATTTCTCCAAAAATCAAACTTTCGAAGTAAATAAAAATTCCTCAACTTCCCCTAAAAAAAAACTAGACATAACTCTTTGGAATCGTTTTCAAAACATGTCCATAGACTTATCACTATGATTTCACATTATTGTGCCGCATCCAATCAGGATAGATGATGCTTTCATAGATCAGCGAGAGAGAGAGAGAGGGAGAAAGAGACAAAGAATGAGAGAGAGAGAGACAGAGAGGGAGAACGACTCGCGTCGCGAGAGATACGAAGTGGAAAGTAAACAAAAAAAAAAAAAAAAAAAAAAAGTACACAAAAATAAGTCGAGTCGTGTGGCGATATCGTTGACGGTTATAAATTTTATACCCCCGAGCGTAAACGACGCAAACAAGTCGAAGTGTGCGTTAGCGCCGCGAAACGTGAAAAAAACGTTCGAGGGAAAGGGAAAAATGGTCGTGCGAACAGTTTAAACACATCGCAAAACATCGCAACATCGGTCATGAACGTCGATGACGCTCGTGAATCCGACGAATTGCAGATGTTAGAAACGAACGATGGGGATGGAAGATAGATAAGACGCGGAGAGGTTTCTCTCGGTCGTTAAGCATAATAACACGCAGTGCCTCGTCTCGTTTCTCACAGTCAGTTCGCGCGCCGACGTCTCGATCGCGCGACCCGTTCGCGTCTTCTCTGCTCTTCAACGCGCGACAATATATATTTATATATATATATATCTATATATAATTTGTTTTTCCTCACGATTTCGAAATCCCGTCGATCTGTCGTGGTTCTATCGCGCTTCACGGGTCTTATCACACATTAGAGACGATCGAGTCGTCAACGAGATCCAGATATATACTCGCAAACTTTTCGGTATCTCGATCGGTCTCGTTTTCCGGTTTTTTTTTTCACCGGATAAACATCGAAACTCGTAGGGGTAGGTTATTCCATCGAAATTGTATTGCTGGTATTTTTTTCAACCCTGCAATATTTGGTTTACCGATCGATATTATTATCGACCGGAAAGTTGAATTCGAAGTTTTACTTGCATGTGTTTTTTTTTTTTTTTTTTTATTGAGAGAGAGAGAGAGAGAGAGAGATTTGATTTGATTCGTTTATTATGCTCTAGTAAAACTTTCGGGCAAATTGGTGATTACAGAATAGTATAACAAAAATATAAAACTATAAAAATTGAAATTAAAATTAATGTAACAAGAATAAAGATAAAAATAGGTATAAAAATGAAAACTGTAAAATATATAAAAGATATAAAATATAAATGCTTATAACAAGAGAGAGAGAGAGAGAGAGAGAGAGAGAGAGAGAGAGAGAGAGAGAGAGAGAGAGAGAGAGAGAGAGAGAGAGAGAGAGAGAGAGAGAGAGAGAGAGAGAGACAGAGAAACACACACACGGAAATATCGATCGGAAGATCTCGATCGTTGACCAAATTGTTAAAGTGTTTTCGATATCTTAATGTCAACATGTTCTGAATGTGTTGTGAACGTTGAGGAAAAATATTTGCGGAAAATGTCTGGATTTATGTGTGGGTGTGTGTGTGTGTGTGTGTGTGTAATGGCCTCCTAAAATTCAAACTCGTATAACTCAAGAACGGTTTTGGCCAAAGCCACCGAATTTTGCAGACAAGTGCAGCTCTATTTTATGTGATTCTTAAATTTTATCTAATCGGATTTTATAGAATTTTTAAATGACCGAAAAAAATAAAATAAAATAAAAAAAAACAACGTTTGCACTATGGTTTTGATTTTATGATATTTTGAATGAATTATATCGAATTTTTTGAGAAATCAAATTCAATAATATAATTCCGGTAAACTTTGATCGTTTGAGCTTCAAACTTATCCAACATAACATAATAAAATTAATGAATGAATGATAAATAATTTTTTTATTAAAAACAAAAAATATATTGTTTTGTACATTTTTTGTTTTTTCATAACATTACAGAGGGTCATTAGCCGTTGTTCGTCTCCAAAAAAATATGGTCATGGAAGCGTCAGCTATGATCGTGGATTACCTGATATTCGTCGTTGTTATAATCGCCTCGTTCGTCATACCACTTTGGGGAAGATTTCGCACGAAGAAAAAGGAAACCAAAGCGGATTACGTTTTCGCGACCGGTAGCGTATCAATGGGGGCGATGATGTTGTCGATCGCTCGTGGCACACTCGGGGTGCGTTCATTTCTCGGTTATCCGTCGGAATTTTATTATCGCGGTAGTGCCATGTGGGAAACGCTTTACGGCATGTTGCTGTCGTATCCGATAGTTTGCTTCGTCTTCGTTCCCGTCTATTACAGTCTCGGAATCACCTCGGTCTATCAGTATTTGGATATGAGGTAACATTTTTCATTTTATTTTACAACGCTTTATCGTCGACTCCTTCTCGTCACTTTGTCTTCGCACACAATTTTTTTTTTTTATTGTTTTTATCATTCGTCGGAATGAATCTTTTGTCGTCTCGTTTTCGAGGCAATTCCCCCCCCCCCCCTCCTGTACCCTTGCCAATATCTTATCTCGACAACCATAAATTTATTTAAAATTTCAATCATCGCAACAACCCCGTCAAATTTTTTTCTTCTGTTTTTTTTTTTTTTTTTTTTGTTGAACATTTTGGGAGCATGGATGATTATGCGAAAAGTGGACACCAATTCTGATTTTTTTCTAGTCCGACTATTATCAATTTAGATTATCACTTAAAAAAAGAAAGAAAAGAAATTTTAATTCAAGAAATAATGATTATATTAGAAAATATTTGAAGATTGAGAAATTTCGCTCGTGCGTCTAAATCAAACATCGTTCACGTCTCGAGATAACATTTTTTAACAAATAAAAAAAAAAAAAACAAGGAATGTCGTAAATTTTCGCCTAATTTTTAAAATCTCAAAAATCGAACTTTTCGTTGAATCACATTAATATGGCTAACAAAAAAAAAAATTATGAAAAATCTCCCAATTTTCCTGCAAGAAACTACGTATAACGCTTTGACCTTGCAGCATCCGACCAATTTTTATCGTGCGAAGACGTGACCAGTTAGCCGGTTAAGAAGTAACAATTGATTTGCCAAAAAAAAAACAATTGATGAATAAAATGTCTAATTTAGATTCAAGTCGAAGCTGGTTCGATGCTTGGCGAGTTTTTCTTACGTAATACGAAGTCTTCTGAATCTCGCGGTGACGATATTCACACCATGCGTGGCACTCAAAACGGTCATAGGTCTTCCCTACTGGGCCAGCATACTCGGCATAACGACGATATCAGTCGTATTTTCGTCAATGGTGAGCTAATCCGAGAAGAAAAAAAAAAATTTGTTTCTCACTGTGTGTGTTTGTTTGTGTGTGTGTGTGTGTGTGTGTGTGTGTTTACACGTGTTCAAACATAACGGGCTTCCGTTTCGCGCAGATGTGACAGATGCATCGGTGCACGTTCATTAGTTGATGAATTAATAATGTAATTGGGTCACGTTTGCGTGATGAATTTTAGGGAGGACTCAAAGCCGCGATAATGTCCGACGTTATTCAAGGTGTGACGATGATAGGTGTCTCCCTGATTATCATTGCCCAAGGTCTTATCGACGTGGGGGGCGTGAGTTACGTGGCCAATGTCACACAATCCCGTGGGCGTCTCGATTTTTTCGAGTAAGTTCAATTCGATTTTTGATCCTTCGTTGATTAACGACACAATGCAAAATATCAAAGTATGGAAAAAAAAAAAAAACATTTCACTCGACAGGAAAACATAAATAGCAATTTCCATCAGCCATGAAACTGTGTAAATTAGCAGTTCAGTCAAAATTATCTTTATCAATTGAATTATCGATTAAAGTTCGAATGAAAATTTTTCAATTCAAGATTTATGATAATTTATATTTGAAAGAAAAAAAGAAAATTATTTTTCACAGCCCTCAAGCAGATTATTGTTAATGTTTATTCCATGAAATTTTCTATTTTTTCTTTCGAAGAAATCACGAACCGATTTAATTATTATTGTTTTTTTTTTTATTTTCAAACAGTTTTAACATGGACCCGACGATACGAGTGACAACGGTCAGCGCCACAGTCGGACAATTGTTCATGAGTCTTTCGATATTCGGTTGTCAACAAAATTTCGTACAAAGATACTGCAGCATGGGTAGTCGCAGCAAAGTCGTCAAGTGAGTAAACAAAACGAAATTTACAATGAATTATAAATGTAAATCGCGACGTTTTGACAAATCTGTCAAAACATCACGATTAATCGTCGCTGTTCTTGGCCTACATAACGTTAATTCCTTCGTACATTTCCTAAAACGAATATTCTCAAAAGCAAAGAAAAAAAAACTTGAAAAAATAAAAAATTATTGGCAAGATCAACGAAGTTATCAATAAAACGTTTTTTGTCATTTCAATTATTCATCAAATCGTCTCTCTCTCTCTCGTACTAAAAAAATATCTATCGTTGATAAACATATCAAAATATCACATCTAGTTCATGACTAGAAAAAAATAACGCATTTTTTTGCCGTTTTCTCGTGCAAATGGAAAGCTTTCGAAATTTGGATTGATTTTTTTTTTTTTTTTGCGATTTTCGTTTCAGAACGATGATGACAAACATGCCAGTGATAACGATACTATTCTCGCTTTCGTGGGTCGTGGGTATGGTGATATTCGCGAATTACGCCAATTGCGATCCCCTGAGTCTCGGTTACACAACAAAATTCGACGAGATAGTACCGTTCTACGTGGAGGACAAGCTCTCATACATGCCGGGTCTTCTGGGTCTGGTTATGGCAACGTTGTTCAACAGCGCCCTCACACTGGCCGTATCAAACTTGAATTCATTGGCAACCGTGACCTTCGAAGATTTTCTCAGTCAAATACCGGCTCTGAGCAATCTGCGTGACAATCAAGAACTCCACGCCATAAAGATAATAGGAGTTATATACGGTATCATAGTCGTGGGAATAAGTTTTCTCGTGGCAATGTTATCGGGCGTCATAGAATCTTCGATGCTCATGACGTCAGCGACATCCGGACCGCTTCTCGGTGTTTTCGTGCTTGCGATGCTCGTGCCTTGTTGCAATTGGAAAGGCGCAGCCGCCGGAATGATATTCAGTCACGTGACAACATTGTGGATCACTTTTGGACATTTGTCGTTGCAGAATGACGCGGAAACTTTGTCATTGTCGATCGCCGATTGTCAAAACGACACATTTTCGTCGCATCTCATGAAACCTCAGGGTTATCACATTCCCGGTGAGGTTTCCGATCTTTTTGCGACGAAGATTGACGCGTCAAGGTCATCCACGGATGATAAAACTCCGGTGGAATTTTTGTACGGTATAACTTACATGTATTACGCTTTCATCGGCAGCATGACGACGATTATCGTGGGAATAATCGTTAGTCTGTTGACCGCCGATGCGAAAAAAGACGCTTACGAGGAACATTTGTTGCATCCGATTGCTCTGAAATTGTCGAAAATGGGTTGGGGCAAACCCAGAATTTACGCCAGCAGCACGAGATTGCAGGATGAGAATTCTGTGACCAATCCGGCTTATTCGAATTCGGTCACGTCGGTCATCAACGGTTCGAAAAAATTGAATCCGTATGGGAATAAAAATGATGTTGCGGGAAAGCCACGACTCGATAGAGCTTACGTCGACAAACTCAATGTACTCAAGGAAGCTTCGCTCGAAGTCACCAACGAAGTTACCAAAGGCACGAGATTGTGAAGGTGTTTTTTTTTTTTCGATAGGCTCGAAAACGACAATCGAGATGGAAACAAAGAACAAAGAATAATCTTGAATTTCGTTGTGGCGATTGCGTGTTCGCGATTGACAATTGGTTTTTACGGGTAATAAAGAATGAAAACAAAACAAACAAACAAACAAACAAACAAACTAAGGAGGAAGAAAGACGGACAGCTGGGTGCTAAGTGAGCCATGGGAAAAATTCGATAATTTAGTTGTTAGTAAATTTTTTTGTGGAAACGCGATGATAAAGTGCCCGATTGGATTCACGGTTAATTGTAGCAACGAATGTAGATGAGACTGACACGATAGACTAGAGCAGATCGATTTTGAGTATTTTTTTTTTTTTTTTTTTTTTTTTTTTAGTTTCCTTTTTTTTTAAGATTCATCGAGATAGCGAGATTATGGTACAAACTGTGTTCGACTTACCATTTTTGTTTTCTCGATGAAACAATCTCACTGATTGTTATTATAATTGTTGTTGTTGTTGTTATTATTATTATCATTATTATTATTATTATTATTATTATTATTATTTTATTTTTTTTTATTTCATAGCCTCGCAGTACGTGTACATAATTATTCATTGTAATATAGATTATCGCTGGTCATAGCAATTTTTTTTTTTTTTTTTCACAAGCTCGTAGGTCTGATGTTGAATTTTGTAAATATCACGAGAGATCGTAATCTCGCTTCGTGGGTCGATTTGTGAATGAAAAATATAGGATGAGAAGAATATTTGAAGATTTTTTTTTTTTTTTTTTTTTTTTTTTTTTTTTTTTTTCAATCGGCTCGATCGAGCAAATCCTTTCGGAGTTGCTTTGAATCGCGGCCTTTGGAATAAAAGGGGGCAAAAAAAAAAAAAAAAAAAAAAACACACACACACACAAACGAAATACTCAATCAAGTCCCCAGAGTCCATACAGTCTGTTCACTCGAACATTTATGCTGTCGATATGTGTGTATCATAGAGTGGTCCTCAGCAAGGGTCATTTCTGAATAAAAATTGGAACACCCTCCGCAAAGTTTGTCAATAATTTTTTTTTCATGTCACCCTGTCCGTAAAAGTGCGGTTTTACGGACCTTGTGACATAAAAATTCGTACGAAACTCGTACGAAAAAACGTTTTCCGGACTCGTGTGATTGCAATACTCGCCTTCGGCTCATTCTGCAAACTCACACTCGTCAGAAAAAATTTTTTTTTTTTCGTACCAGTGTCATAATATACTATTTTTTTACGATATACGGATGTGAAGTTGTCATCTTGTTGGTAACAAAGCGTTGAAAAATTGTTTGCGAGACGAAGGGGGGGGGGGGGGAGGGGGACGGGATCGGGTGTCACAACTATATTGTCACAAAGATATAAAATACCACCGCTGTGTTTGTCCACATGACGAATGAACGTGTGTCGGTGTGTGTGTGTGTGCGTGTGTGTGTGTGTGTGCGAGCGCGTACGTTTGTTACAATTGTGTATCGTGTATTATACGACTGTCTGGCGTTTTCATACGTGACAACGCGCGCTGTTACGTGTTTCGTTGCGAATCACGTGCGCGGCTTTGAAAAAAAAAAATAAAAAATAGAAAAAATGGAAAAAATAAAAAAATTAACAACCATAAATTGATCAACAATTTTATTCGCCGTCGCAATATTTTTAACAACGAAAATTATTATTCAATTTCGAACGACCGAATTGCAATTTCATACGGACACGAAAATTGCGAAATCAACGCGACAATTAAATACAATACAATATTGAGTTATTATTTTCGTTCGTTCGCGGGATTTTTCGTTCAACGAAAAAATTATTTTTTCCCCAAACAAACGCAGACGTGCGAAATATCACTTTACAATCAATACATCTATTCCGAACAAACTTATCGTCGAAATAATGAAATAACGACGAACGAAAAGTCGATTTTTTTCAAGATCAATCACGACAAAAACACGATGCAACTTTTTTGCGTTTGTCGTATCCGAAGCCCGCAAACTTATAACATTTTTTAATAACGATCCAAGTGGATTTACCACTGATTGGCCCGTGCAAGCACCAAGTTACAATGCATAATACACAAGATGTTGATCAACGTAAAGCCGGGTAATTATGGCACTCGCTTGAATTTCATGTCTAAAATCTCAATAATTCGATATTTCGACACGGTAATGTGACGAAAATTAATGCCGAAATGTTTTAACCAAATGGGACAAAATAATTTTGTCAGATATATTTGTTTGAAAGAAGAATAAAAAAAAAATCACGAAACCAATTTTCGTTAACGGTCGCAAAACTTGTCCCATAATTTTCCGCATCGGCGGTTCCAAGTCGATGTAACTTCTCCATTTTTTTTTTCATTCATTTACATCAAACGTATTGGACACATTGGAAAAGATGTTCGCAAGTTGGGCTGAGCCTTTGAAGTGAATTTATTCGAAATAAGTGCCAGGTTTGTACCATAATTCACTCGACTTGATTTTTTTTTTTACATTATATCGTTTATCAACGACGTAAAGATGACGATTTTAGACAATTTTGAAGTTGCTTGAAGCATTAACCGACGAGTTATTCTGATTAGAGGGGGTTTTGATTATCCAAGGGCGACTTCTCAAATACGACAAATAATAATGATCAATATAAAGAACCAGTAAGCACGACATGATCATTCTAACGTAAACATTTTTGTTGACTATGATAATAACATAAGATATGGCAATAACGTATACACTATCGATCGACTCGACCGGAATGACGGTGGAAACAAAAAAAACAGCCAATACAACAAAATTTTCGTAAAACAATCCAGTGCTATAAATGATAATGGGCATCAGCGTGAAAAAATGCAAAAGCTTGTGATACGCCGTGTAGTACCAACATTGATGACCCTCGATGGAGAATTTCATCACGAATTGTTTGAACTGATCGAAATTCATGTGAACATACATCAACGAACAAAAATGTAATATCAGTATGAACGATGATATCAATTTTCTAAAAGTAACGACCACAAAATTGTGAAACGTTAAAGGCGCGAGTTTGGATACATTTACATCCGACAGATACTCGTTATTACGTCTGACTCTAACGTCTTGTGTCCCACTGGGCTTCGAAGCGGACTCGAGGAATGCTTGTCCAGCCAAACGTAGCGCAACCGATGCCATATCAATGACCGCAAACTAATCCGCCGTCGTAATCTATCCTGATCAAGTACAACAACAATGACAATGAGTATATCAATGTAGTCGTCCAGGATTTGTACGAATAATGAATTGCATAACCATTTACGAAAACTGTAAGATAAGTCAGTATACTGTCCTGACTACTCAATACATCGAGTGTCATTTGTATGAACCATGCTACGCTTTTAAATACGAATTCCAAAACGATTTTCCAAAACCACATAACTATATCTAGCCATAGTTTGAGAATGAATTCGGTAGTCTCTTTGTAAATAACTTTTGCCCACTCTACGACGTTGTGAAAAGCATTAACCACACCGTTCCATATACCGGACAAATCGAAAAAATCACATACACCGTTCCAAACATTGCTAAAAAAATTTCCAATGCTCGAAAATATTCCGCGCTTGTACCTCAACGAACGTTTATACATGGGAACTGTTGCATTTGAGATTTCGATATCCGAATCATTGATGTAATATCGTGTTCTCATACGAGTACGATTTTTTTGAGTTACATATAGATAATTGTATGAATATAAGGCGTAATTGACAATCCCATGAATAAATTTAGTCATCAAATCATCGATTGTTGTTGAATTGGGTAACAGATGATTGTGCACAATAACATCGGGTGGTTGAGGTTTATCCAAATCGTTACAAAATTTAAACGAATCGCATCGTGAACTCAAATTGTATATAGAACTAGTCAATTCGACCAACGACCGATCTACGTGATACAATAAATATTCATCGATGGTTTTTTCGCAGCTATTATTACTTGTAACTGAATTACGCTTGTATTTGGATCGTTGAATACATTTGTTGATGTAGCGACAACATTTTTCAAATGCATAATCATAAATTTCAATCTTAATACACGATTTAATGTTATCAACGGACTTCTTCGATATGTTACCGTAAAAACTGACTACATTATCAACGATCGATCGACAATCCACGTAATCGTACGATATGTATCTGTCGTGAATAATTGAAAGGGAATAATGATTGCTATCGTACTTGCATAATAGATAACAAGATACAACCGGTAAAAAAATTAAAAATTTCAACATTTTTTCATAGCGGGGAATTTGGGAACCTGATACGGATGATATTGCACACGATTGTGATGTCGTTGACAATTATCGAAATTATGGAAAAACCAAATGAATTGTTACGACAAGAAAAAAACACAGTTATACAATTAACGATTAACGATATTCAATAATCCATGTTTCTCGAAAATAATTATTAACATTCGCTATGGCGAATATTATCAAACTCATCAATCTTCAAATATTCAAATACGGTCGTATCAAAATATCCAATCAAGCTCAGATTTCAATCATCAAGTATCAATTATGGAAATTTTCACGCACGAAAAAAAAATAATTAAAAAAAAAAAACAAATTATTAATCTTCGGCACAGCACAGACGATGATAACTCAAATCCGAATAATCCTGAATGTTTAGGAATCTCGCCCGACTATGAGAATCAACCTATATCATCAAACGTTGGTAAGCTTTCATTGAATAATCGAGTCAACAAGAAGACCGACTTCGATTTACACGGCAATTATCTTTCTTTTCTCTTTTGTTAATAGCTGCAATAATCATCTTGATCGTTTACCTTAATTCGTAAAGTTGTGCGATAAAAAGGCTATCGTTTCGCTTGTATTATCGATGGCACACAATCAACGAAATGACGTTCGCATCGTCATCGTACCGAGTCACTTTGTACATCACGATAAATGTTTCGTTATATCCCAGACTGAATTCTGGATCTGAAATTTGTTATACAATACGATTAATCGATTATAATCGATTAATTATAATTAATAGTATACTATTCACAGATTTTTCGACAATTATGTACTTGAAATTCTACGGTCGTTTCGACTCGGGCTCGAAAAGTGTTTTTTTTTTTTTTTTTCAATTATTATTTTATTTCATGTATTAGACGTACGTAAGCACCTCGTGCAATTATCTCAAGACTTTTGTCATATCATTCATATGAGTTGCAATGTTCAGAAATGTTCATTCAATTATTTTTGATTTTTTTATATTTTTATATATTTATGTGTGTACATATTGTCGTTCGTTTTCACGAATAATCAAATTTTAGAAACATCCAGTAACAACATCCTGTTTTAAATACGGCCAGGCGAACCGGAAAAACATCGAAATTTTTTGCCACGTGGCAAACTCACCAAAAAGATTATGCGACGTGTATCACCGTCACTCGTGCATCCACAAAATGGTGGCGTCCGTTGCCACGTTTTGATTCAACTTCCGGGCAAACGTGACTGGAGGGTATCGTCGATTTGCGAATTTTCCGAACGTTTGTATCAAAAATGTTTTTTTTTCAAGATGATTCACCGTGTGAAAAGTTCGCACACTGCGAATTATACGGAGTTTTAGTCGATTTACTATTTTTTCTGTTTTTTTTTTTTTTTCAAGCCAGGATTGGCTCGTTCCACGATAAGAACCTGTGGCCCACTGTCTTCCACCGATATTACTCAAATGCGAAATATCGTTGAGTAGAAAAATTGGTCGGGTTTAGTTGATACGAAAAATGTACGACGTACCTCGAATGTTGTCGAACGATGAATGGGACGAGAACGGTCCCTCATCTCTTCGCCGTGGCGACACGACATACGGAATGAAAATTCCCCACTTCCGGTCGCGAGCGCCCCCCTCGAACTTCCGGTCATGTCGATGGCGCGACTGCAGCCCGCGAATTTTCAAAATTTCTCACCTCGCTTTCACACATAAATACAATTATTATTACATAACATTTATTACATATAAATAAAATTACATATAGATACATATACATGCAGTCTGATCAACAAAAAGCGTTCGCCTCGTTTTTTCGGAAAAAATATTGAATTATTTCTTTTTTTTTTTTTCATCGAAAAGTTTTAACACTATAGTTCGAATTTCCATTCGGTTATCCAGAATAGCATGAACGCATGTTTGTCATGGTTTCCACCAGTTTTGTGAAAGCTCGTGAGGCGCGAGGCTTTTCGAATATTCGCGCGCTGTGACGCGCATGCGCGCTATCGATGTGAACTGGAATTTGGAGCGGACAGTGGCGACCGTGCGCACCTGGGGAATTCGCGTCTCGCGGTGGTGAGTGACCGTTGGTTCGGTGACGAAGACACCCTACGCGTCCTCTACCCATTAGCCGTTCAACCATAATGACCATGTCACCCACGATTGGTCGTCGAAATATCACGCTATCGTTCCACTCTACTATATGCACAACTATTCGTAGGACGCACTCGTTCAAACGCTTATCTTCCGCAACGAGACTGTGCGAAACTTCACGAATTATGCATACTCGAACAAACGGACGACGGTCGATTTTTTTTTTCACGTCGATTTTATATTTTGCCACAAAAATAATGTCGATCGATTCTTCGTCGTAATAATACCGATGCAGGAAAAAATTATCTTTCAGGGCTTTTTGTACGGGCGAATTTTCAAAATTCGTTTCGATGTTTCGAGTTTCCACCATTTAACGAGAGTGTTTTTTTTTTTTTTTGTTTTTTATCGAATTTAATTTCCAGCTTTTCAATTAAACTAATTACAACGTTCGAGTGTAACAATTGCTCGCACTCGGGTTCAAATTACAATTTGTCACGAGACGAAATCATCCTCGACTCGCGATGGCTAAATCGAATGTATTAATTTTAAAAAATTGACAAAAAAAAAAAAAAAAACAGTGCCGTGACATTTTCAACCCGTTCGTTGCTCCCGGCGAAATATAATACCGAGCAAACGCTCGTTTGAAGCGGCATCCTGTGAAAGGTTGAAATTTTTAATAGCCAACGAAATTTCAAAAGTGGAACGGGATCGGGGGATGGTGGTGTTAACGTAATTACGCGTTTAAAAGTTTCGAAGTTTCGACAGTTTTAACAAACACGAATAGAGCCAACAAATAAAAAAAAATTAAAAAATAAAATAAAATAAAAAAATTGTTTTACTCCAGCGGGAAAATTTTAACTCGATAGTTCGAGTGCTTTTTCAAAGTTGGTTAAAATGTTTAAAGGGGTGGAAAACCTTTTTGAACACGGACACACCAGACGTACGGACACGTCGACACATATTTTCGAGATAACAGACCCAAATGCACTGGAATGTAATCGAGCACGAAGGCATTCGAGTTCTGACAGGCGGGAATAAAAAATAACGCACTTGAACATTTTCATCGAATTATTCGAAAGTTTATTTTTTTCTTTTAGATTATCGAAAGTATAAAAAAACTCATAAATGTTATAGTACGAGATGAAATTACGTATTTTTTTATAACATTAGAGAAATTATCAATAAAAATTTATAACGTTTTCATTAATTTTTTTTTTATGATTTCATTAAATAATTTTACCAATTAAAAAAAATGGTTCATTCTTCATTCGAAAATCGATGTTAAAAAGCTGCAAAGGTTAACGCTGATTCACGTTTTTTCGGCCTGGTGTAAAAACAAGAGCTCATTGCCTGGTTTATCACGAACTACGCACGCGAAAGATAGCACGACGAGAGGTGGGGGGGGGGGGGGTTGGAATTCACTGCCGCACGAATGAAACTCGAAACGCGACTGCTTCGAAATCGCTTCCATCGCTTCGTCTTTGTTTATTCGTTCTTTCTTTTTTTTTTTTTTAATCGCTGAACGGCGAAGCTTCAAACCGGTTTCGAGGTTGTCTCTCGCGGGACTCGGTGTTTCCAGTGTTCATCGGGCAACGGAGTTTGCTCGGAGTGGCTTGGAAAAGACCGCCGGACGGTCATCGTGTCTCGAGATTTTGCCGAATTACTCGCGAAAAAAAAACATTTTTCAACGTTTATCAAGAGGAATAACGAAAAGTGTTGGACATGGCAGTTGAGTCGAGGTGAGTTTTATATCTTCTAGCATGTTTCTTATCGGGCTAGTGAGCACAAACACACACACACACACACACACAAGACAACGTAATCGCATGCTTTAGTCACCTCGACATTCGCTTTACATTGACATATCAATATATATATATATTAGGGTGTCCCTATGGTCATTTTTCAATTTTTAATGCTCTCAACTTTTTTGATAGATCAATTGAATAATCTCGAACGATTCGATTGATGTAACAAAAAAATCTGGACGAAATTGCAGACCTCAAGTACATCGTATACGTCGAGCTGAAATTTTTCATTTGAATAAAATTACATTTTTTCGATTTTTTTAATTTTTTTAATTTTTTTTTTTTTTTCGAAAAAAGAAAAACGAAATCGCATCCTTTTATTACCTCCACATTGGTTATATATTCGTATATACATACATATGCATAAAAACACACGTCTGCAACATATAACGCGAGTTGCAATGATGGAAACGTGAATGAAAAAAAAAAAAAAAAAATCCGAATTTATTTGACCGTCCGAGATTGATGGATCATTCGAATAACCAGATGCCCCCCCCCCCCCTCGGTTTTTTATCCCCCATCGGCACGTCCGATTTGTTATTCATCAATCACGAATGACCGATTAATTGCAGATGGATGCCGTGCCAAATGGCGATCGAAACTAACATTTGCAGCGTTGATTACGACGGAATAATACTCGTGTCCGGAAGTGAACCGGGTTTCGACGAGCCCGAACCCTTCCGAACGGTTTTGTACGCCGCTGCGCAGATCGACTCGGCGTTGGGCAAGATCGGTGCGGTTTTGCCGATCAATCTGCCGGCCAAGAGACTCGTTTACAGCCCGACCGGACCTCTCAACATGGACTACGACGACGTGAGGAGTTTCGCCGAGGCGGCTAATCGCGGTATCGTCAGGTAAATAAACTCAAATTGCATGCATCGGGTTTCGTTGAAATGAGACAAAGTTTTATTACACTTAGAGTATATGCCACGAAAAAAAAAATAGGTTTGCAAGGAAATCTCCAAATTTGAAGTAGATACTATACATATATATATATATATATATATATATATATATATATATCCCATCGAACGACAAGTAATGCAAGAGTCGTGGATTGCTGACAAACTAATTCCACGAATGACTTTTGCAGTTGTCACCTTTTCTTATATTCCAGGTGGACGAAAAAAAAATATATAAAAAAACTCGAAGAAACATTCAATTGCATCGTTCCAATAACTTTTTATCTTCACGATCACACGGAATTCCATGAACGAAAATTCTCGATCGAACTGTGTTTTCGTATCCGATCGAATTTCGCACTTTTCTCACAAACACACAGACACATCTTTTTTCCAATACCACTGAAAAACTACCTTTTCGTTATCTTTCGTGTTCTTTTACATTTTTGTTTTTTTTCTTTTTTTTTTTTTTCGTCCCTCTATCCGGAAAGTGTTGAAATAAAAGTTGGAAGGTGGTAATTGTTATTGAATCAGAGTGGCGAAGTAAGAGAAAAGAAAGGGTCGGTCGTTCGTTTCCTCATGCCGATTCCATCTCTCTCTCTTTCCCTCTCCCTCTCTCTTTCTCTCTTTTTATATCTTTTGTGTTCTCTTCCGCCGACCACCCCCCACACCCCCTCGTTACTTCGGAGGACTTCTTTCCCCGATCGCGTAATCACACGCGACCCATTTCTCTAAAACACCAGAAGCGGATGGAGAAAGAAGCCATGAAAACCGTATAGCCAGCAGCGGGACAGCATCGACGGCCATGATCGAAAAAAAAAAAAAAAAAAAAAAAAAAAAACGTCTTTCATCGTTGATACAGACACGGGGCGACCACCATTTTCTCTCCGCTGGGCCACAAGTTCGACGGCGAAAGAAATGGAAAAAAAAAAAAAAACGAAAAAAATACACGAAAACAAAAAGAAAGTTTTTTTTTTACTTCGATAGAACGTACACAGGAGTGTGCCGCGAGCTTACAAGCTCACCGCGGGTTCGTTCGAAGTAACTCGAGAGAAGAAAGAAAAGGAAACTTTTTCGACCTACGACGAAATTATGATTTGCCGAAAAATGCGATGAACGTTCGAAAAAAAAAAAAAAATCAATGGAAAAATGATATTCAACGAGAATGGACGAAAGAGTGAGGTGGATCGAGAGATGGAGCGAGATAGTGGAAGGGGAAGATAGATAAAGAGAGAGAGAGAGAGAGAAAGAGAAAGACATTTCAGCCGCTATTCGATTCCATTATCGAGTCCGCCGCGTCCAATAAATTCGAATCATATACTTTACTCGCCCGCGGCTGTTGCTGCAGCTGCTCCAGTCGCGTTGCAGTAATTTTCTCTGACGTTGCGAAGCTGCTTCTCGGGGGCCGGGTTGAAGGGGAAAACCGGGATAAACCCGAGTTACCCCGATAGCGAATTTCGAGGGGGAGGATGGGGGAGGGGAGGGGGGCGGGGGGCGGCAAGGTCGAGTTTCCTGCTCTTGACCAATTACATGAATTGTTTTTCCGATCGAAGTGCACTGCAATAATTGGTTCAGTTCCGGACTGATTCGAGATATGCCTGGTCCATATATATATATATATATATGTATATATATTTTATTTTTCATATTTGTTTCCCTTTTGAAATTAAAGACTGATATTTATTGAAAAAAAAATGTTTGCTTCCTCGAATCTATCAAAATGTCAGATTGCTTCCTAAAAAAAATATTTTTCGAACTGCATCATTCTTACTTTTGTACATACCGACTGGTCTAGCATAGCTTCCGGTGTTCTCCGCTTTCCCAAAGACAGAGACATAAAGAGCAAAAAAAAAAAAAAAACACACACACACACAAAAAAAAGAAGAACCAAAAAAAAACCGAACGCTAAAAAGACTTTTCCGCTGTCGGGCTTTACGACATTTTTTAATTAAGTTTAAGCACCGAAAGCCCCCGGAATCCACTGAAAAGACATTCGATAGGCTAACTTGTTCCCAAAGTGACGCTCATCCGGCTTTGGAGTTGAACGAGTCACGATGTTGGTGCTCGTCGGTGTGAATAAAGTTACGAATATGGCGAATACAGCGTCGTTGCAGTTTCAGGATGCAGTACACGATGGTCTCGTTGATGTGTCTCTGCTGTGCAAAAATAAATTAAAAAAATCTATCATCGATTCCAAGAGTAGTTTGGTCGACAGTTAGAATTCAGAATTTTTCATCTCAACTCATCTTATAATTCACGTAATTTTTTCATATCGGATTGAACTAATTGGATGTGCTATCTTTTCATTTTTATTGCTTAATACGAAATAAATAAATTCGAGACACTAACGATCTCAATGACTGCCGTTCTAGAAGCTTGATTTCCAGCCACGTTCATCCTAAAAATCTCTGATGCTCAGATAATTATTCTAATGGACCGGAAAACCGATTTTAAAAAAATATTTCGTTTTTTTTTCCAGAGCGTTGAAGGCGGGTGTCCGTTGTCCATTGATCGCGCTTTTGCCCGATTCGAGATTCGAAAACGTCGAACTTGTGACTCTGCTCGGTGCGTTGGACGCTCTCTACGTTGTAAGCAAATTTTATTTATTTTTAAAAATTTTTTAGATACCAGTTACAAAGTACTCGAAGGCTCAAACATCTTCATTCCCCAAGCGCATTCCCATCCTGACTACCATCGCACTTAGTACCTCCCTCGTTCCATTCCCGGTTCTACTTTATACAACGTATTAGTGAATTACTCGGTGAGAACACGTCTCGGCCCGGAGGGCCATAACTATCCGTCGACAGGAGTCAAAGACGCTCCTTCACCGATCCCATTCTCTCGCGAGTTAAACTCCTCTCGGACAACTTAGGCCCCGGGGGCTCAGCGCCCCCGACCTAAAGTCCAAGTATGAGAGCAACTATAAGCACACACCCCCCCTTCCCTCTCCCACCCACAATGGAAGTTATATATTGCTCCTGCGCTCGTGATCTTAAGGCGTCGAGACACCATGCAATTTCCACCAAATTCGATCACGGGCAATATTATTTTCTCAACGTTTCGAAGTCCTGTCAATATTTTTGAGCCAAGATCAATGGTAACATTTCGTTAATTGTCCAAGATACGAAAATTTCGTAGAAAGAGTGATTGTCGATCTGAAATTACTCGAAAATTTGTCTTCTTTTATTTTTCAATAAAAATTTCTCGTCTTTGCACAATTTTTTCCTTTCGTTAGGTATTTCACCTTCGTTTCATTTTCACGATCGACAATCAACTCCAAATTCACTGCAAGTCATCTGCAAGTTTTTTTAGATGAAATAAAGTTTCAAAGCCGATAAAAATTGCTTATAACTTAATCCCACTTCACCCCCCCCCCTTCACCCAAAACGCGATATTGAAATAATTTGAAATAGGGATGAAATTCAGTGACGACGATGATGTCGTGGTGCCTTAATCACGATCGCTTGCTACCGTCGAAGATGCCAAATACTGCGAGATGGCGATGATAACAGGGGGGAACATATTCCACGTTGCATATACGCAGATCGGTTCGGGGGTGGCGTCATGGAAAGGGTGAAAGAGGGTCGGAGAAGGGTGGAAGAGGGGTCGGGGGGGGGGGGAGGGGCGTTATGGTGAGAGGTTCGGCAGAGTATACCCGAAGAGGAAGAAGAGCCGTCATGGAGGATGAGGAAGCGTTGTACGGCGGGGGAGGGGGGGAGGGAGGAGAGCACAGCATCTCATCGCAGGAGTAACGAATACCTCGCGTTCCTGAATCCTGGCCGCCTCCGAGCGACCTAATTAGCGAAATACTCGAGAACCATCTCCCTCGCTCCTCGGCTTCTCCATTCTCGCTTCTTTCCCCACCCCTCATCTTTCACCTCGGCCCCCACGAGGAAACCCCTTTCCCTCCCTTCTTCTTTCCGAGATCTCGGGCGCGTCCCAACGTGCACGCGAATGCGGGGCATCGTTTTCCGAATACCGGAAGACGCCCGCGGAATTCCTGGTTCCCGTAACGGAACTACCCGGGGTGTACCCGCTTGAGCTGGGGGCATCGTCGTGGCGTCGCGGCGTCGCCGCCAACATCGTTCGGCGACTGGCTTATGTGGTTATGTGTATATATGTATATATATGTGTGTCGGAGTGGTCCTTAGACAGGATCATTTTCAATTAAAATTTTGTCAGCCCCTGACAAAGGTTGCAAATAATTTTTTATGTTGTTTCCGAATTACCCCCCCCCCCCCCCTGAATCTATCTCGATATTTAGACATGCCTAGGAAATTTTTATTCTTGGAAATTCGATAACATTAAATGTTTATCGAGTTTATTTGTCATAGCTAAAATATGAAAGAAGCATTTGCTCTTAGCTTTGTCAAATAAACTCGATAAACTTTTTGTTATATAATTTTTCAAAAAAAAAAAAAAATCCCTAGGGATATCCAAATATTGAGATAGCTTGAGGGGATTTAGCGAATATATATTTTTTTTAATTATTTGGAACCTAGGTGGGGGGCGACAAAGCTTTAATTAAAAAAATGACACTCGCTGAGGACCACTTTGACATGTATACGCTATTTCGTCCTATTTTGTAATCGCGTCTGGTCTTCGTCGCCTCGACGGTGTCGTGGCGACGACGACGACGGACACGCCTCGGTGAATATCTCTTTCGAGCGTGCTACGCTCGTTTCTATTATTATTATTATTATTATTATTATTATCATTTTTTTTTTATCTTTTCTTATTACTTCAGAATGTACGAGTTACGAGTGTGGGTAGTGCTTCAAACGAAATTACATTTTTTTTTCGTAACATCGTGGAATATTGAATCATGAAGAATTCTATTTTGCACGCTGTCGTACAAATTAAAAAATATCTCGGTTACGAATAAAAATTTTTAAACGCGAGCCAATCGTGGAATAATCATTTTGATTTCAATTCACGACCCTTTCGACTTCTGACTTTCTTTTTCACATTCGTATTGCTTGAAATTCAACGTAATAACTCGTGTATTCGGA
Source organism: Diplazon laetatorius (assembly GCA_963662125.1). Lineage (NCBI taxonomy): Eukaryota > Metazoa > Arthropoda > Insecta > Hymenoptera > Ichneumonidae > Diplazon > Diplazon laetatorius. Next base: position 1,406,588 of record OY759157.1, on the reverse strand, counting down.
CACGTGCTCCGATTTTCGATCGACGAATAACAATCAAAACCCGCCTAACGCAAAATTTTGCACTTCACAGCCGTTGGAAGTTCGTGAAATCGGACCGGATCGATGTTACAAGGCTTGCCGGCTCGGCGTTTGGAGTCCGATATGTCACAAGAAGCTTCAGGGCGTCGTCAAACTGGCCTCGGCATTGGAGAGCGGACGATACGTTGCCCGAGATATCGGTGAGACAATCACAAATTCTTATAGCTGAGCATACCTTTGGAGGCAGCCAAATACAAATATCTCATCCTTGTTAATACGATCGCTTCCTAATTTCCGTTCTAGAGAATAAAAATCAATTATTGCATCATTCTAGCTGGAAGTATCTGCATTTATCCAAAACTCCACCTCACTGTTAGCTCACCCCCGTCCACCCCAACTGGCTACCACACCTACACAACTCTTTCACCACGTTTTTCAATCCCCCATTTTTGTTGTTCTCATATTTTTTCATCCATCATCGCGCGATCGCGAGGACCCGGGCTAAATCTCTTTCTTGCTCCTATCAACCCTTCAACTTTTCCCCGTTTTTTTTGTTATTCTCTTCCGGTCAGAGAAAGGCCCGTGTGTTTACTTTCTTTCTCGAATCCTTCAAGTTGGATCCTCAAGCCGGCACCACTTTGTCCAACGCGAAGTTCTCGCGGGAAAGTTTACCGCTGGTGCGGCTGTCGCCCCCTCCCCCTGCCCGAGAGGTTGAAAAAAAACCCGGTTGCAGGTGGGGGAGCGAAAGAGCTGGGAGGGGGGTTGGGAAAAGACGAGAAGGGCTGTGGGGTGAAGGGAAAACGGAAGAAGAGATGACTCACGGTGAACTCTAAGCGACGGAGTTTCCTCGACGTCGAGGCCGTCGTCGTAAGAGGAAAAATCGCCTCAGGGGGGCGGCGAGGTTCTTCCGTCTTCGTTCTTCTTTCCCATCGTAATCCTTCCGTCCTCCACTTTTCACCCACACGTCCACGGATTTGCAGTAAAAAACAAAAAAAACAAGTCTCCGTCTCTCTTCGACGTCGTCCTAATTGAGGATGGAACTATGTCGTGTACAGGAACGTATCTGAGCTACATTGTTTGTATATATATATATATATATATATATCTATATAATCCGTAGCTCGTGGCGGTTTTTGCTCGTCCCATGGCTTTTCCGGGGCGTTAATCTACCCGCAAGCGTCGTGCCGCGTTTTTCTCGCTTCCTCGTAGATGAAACTACGTGATGGCACGGAAGAAGAAAAAACGATGAAGGGAAACTCTGGATTCTTCGTGTCGATGTGTTCGTAATGTGCCAAATCGTGTGGAAACACACGTGTTTGAACAAAGATGTCCGAAGAGTTTTGTAGTTTCTTCGGTGACTGTGTTTTTTGAAATGTTTTTACGAATGTGGATTTTATTTGAAAATGCATTGGATTTTTTATGATATATAGATCCAATTGTCGGTATTTTTTGATGGAAGGGTTCTTCGTTGATTTTTTGATTGAAGGTGGAGGTGATCCCGAACGAATGTCCGCACCGAGAGTCGAGCAATACGTGGCTGAATTATTTTGCGGATCCAACGTGACCGTTCAAGTGATCCACGACGAAGACACCCTGCTTCAGGAATATCCTCTGTTCGCCGCGGTCAATCGAGCTGCCTCGGTCACGCCTCGTCACGCCGGACGTATTATCTTCCTCACTTACGAACCGCCGAATCCCGCGTGCGTTCTCGAGACCCTGTTGTTCGTTGGTAAAGGCGTGACTTACGACACCGGGGGTGCCGATATCAAATACGGGGGAACGATGATCGGTATGTCGAGAGACAAGTGCGGAGCTGCCGCTTGCGCTGGATTCATGCAGGTGACACACATCTTCGCCCATAAGTCAATCCCGAAACATTTAATTCGCTTGCAACTGGAAAAATTGTCATCGAAAAAGACTTTTTCAAAATTAAAAAACTTTGTCATGAAAGAAAGAAGAAAACATTTTGAAAAAGGAACAAAATGGATTTCGTGGAATGACTGGCACAAACGTTTTCCAGCTGTATCGATCTAAAACTTGTACGTGGTAAGACGAAGTGGAACGGAGAAATGGTTTTAACCTGTTGACCCGTAGGTCGTGAACCTGCTACAACCGCCGACGGTTAAAGTCGCGGTCGCTTTGTGCGTCGTGAGAAACAGCGTTGGCGAGAATTGTTACGTATCGGACGAGGTTATAACCGCAAAATCTGGCATGAGAGTTCGCGTTGGAAACACCGATGCCGAGGGTCGTATGGCCATGGCCGATGCTCTTTATCACATCAAGGAGATGGCCCTGCGTTCCGTTAATCCTCACGTTTTCACCGTGGCCACCCTGACCGGACACGCAGTTCGCTCAGTCGGTACTGGATACTCCGTGAGTTTTACTTTGCTCGAAAAATCGATGCTAATGATTTAAAAATGGAATAAACAAATCACGCTTTGTTCTCTACATTTCTTAAGTGAACGTTAAAGTAACGGATCTCGTCGATGAAGATGGCATATTAAGCAAACATTTTATGTTATATAATTTAAAAAGATTGAGTTTTTAAAGTGGCGACCAGCTCGACAAGTATTAACTATGGATCCCAATGTCGAGCGATTTTTTCTTCTTTTTCTTCCATTTTTCACTCATTTCCTTCACGTTCGGCTTTCATTTTTTTTTATATTACCGCTTCGCTTTTTGTTCTTTTTTTCATTTTCATCCACGATGACTAGGCGCGCGATATCGATGAAAAATTATTTTGCAAGCAGCGCCGAGCGTGATTCACCTGTGCGTGCTTAATAGTTTTTTTTCATTTTTTTTTTTTCGTTTTCAATATTTTTTTTCGCTGCGTCATTCGCCAACAATAGAACTCTTTAATTCCGCGCGTACCCCCGTCAGCTGTCAGGGAAGGCGAGGCTGGAAAACACGATGGCGAACATTGTTGAAGTGCAATTTTCGTTATTTTCGTCGCGGTGAAAGAGCAAAGAGTTCTTTGCGACGCGTCATCCCGTGTAAAAATTACGTCTGAAAATTATTCACGTTCCTGACTAGTTTTCCTAGATTCTGGCTAGCTCCTAGCCTGGGAAGTTGGGTAGATCCTGGCGTGACCTTGAATATTCGGAATTTTTTAGTCCATCCTTCAATAATATATTTTTGTTTCATTGACTTCACGTGGAATCGCATGTACGCGGTATTTCAATACAGATGCGCGAATTTTTCGAATGTTACCGCAACGAGATTTATATTTTATGTTGCCGGAAGGCTGTGTGTACACGAATATCGATTCCATCCCCCCTCCCCAATCCCCGCGCAACCCTCTAGTTCGACTAACCCGCATCTGGGCACACGGCGTGAATTAATTAGCACGGTGTATTGGGCTCGGTTGTAATTAGTACATCGCAGTTCGCTAATTAGGGCGTTCCTCCTTCAGATTGCCATGGACAACGCGGTCGCCAGGCTCGTAAGCAATGCCGAGAAACTTCAGGCCTCGGGCGAAACTATGGGCGATCCTTTCGAGATATCCAAATTGAGACGCGAGGATTTTAACTTTCACAGTGGCAAAGCCGAAGGCGACGATGTCATTCAAGCGGTCAACTTACCGAGCACACAGCTCGAACGTGGTCATCAGGGTCCAGCGGCTTTTCTCATTCGAGCATCCGGTTTGGATAAGGTAACGATATATTTCCATAACCCTGAAAATTCGTTTGATCAATCGCATTTCATGAAATTTTATTTGATACGATCATGACATTCTAGAACATTGTTGAAAACACGAATATTCCGATTTTTTTCACAATTGATGCGTAAAAATTGTTGTTTGGGAAACAAAAACTTCCACAATTTAGCACGGAATCGGTTCAGAGAAGCCTCTCAAGTACAGCCACTTGGACGTAGCCGCGAGCGCCGGTGACTTACCTCACAATCCGTCTGGCCAACCGATCGTCGCATTGGCAAAGCGCTTCCTGACCGATCACCTGGAAGTTCCACTCGACATCGAGACTCCTGCAACTAAATGATCCAATTGTCGATTCTTACAATCTTAAGCATCTTGTATTCCAGACAATCGATCCGATGATGATTGAAAAACTATCGCCGAGCTACAATCCTGCCCAAACTTATCCTGAGCTACAATCCTGCCCAAACTTATCCTATTATTAAAATCCTAGCAAGTGCGGCTGACAAATAAGAAGCGGCAAGGATCACCCAGCAGTCATTCAATTTCCATAAGCTCCCCTACCGCTTCAATGTCACACCAAACAACGTGCAATTTGATCCTACACGTTCCCATCGACATGTAGAATCAAATTTCAATGTTGAAATATCCAATTCCAGGATATTTCAACTTTGGTAGTTTCCGATAACGATAAACACACTCGCAGGCGTGAAAAAATAAAAAATAAACGATCAAATTCCAATGTATTCCGAAACGATGTGACGCGTTGACGGTCGTTTGACACGAAAAAGGATCGTCCTCGTTATTCCTGTCGGGATACCGCGAAAAACCCTCGAACGTCCCTAAACACGAATCGTTGACGCGCCCCATAACTCGATTCCCAAACCCGTAATTTAACTACAGCTCATCGATTATCGTTGCAGCACGGTGCTTGCAGCTGTTTTCCCATCAAGTACACGAACATCGACATAGCGGGTCACCTACCGAATCCTCGTTCCTCCGCCCATTACGCCGGAAATCCCGTACTAGCTTTGTCCTACTGTTACCTCATACAAGGCAAATGTCTGACGATAAGAAACGAACAGGCCCCGGTGATGCAATACGTCTGCGAGATCGATTGCAAACCCATTTGCATTCCTTCCGGTCAACCTTGCGTTATGCCCAACGTATCAAACGACAATTCCGACGCACGTGTGACCTACGAATCCCCACCGATGGTTTGTCAACAATCTTGTCAACCCACGAATTGCCAAACGACGTCAGCGCACCCTGCATGCCCGGAAACGAATTGCCAACCGAATTTCGGTCAATCCAGTCCCTGTCGGGAACAAGTTGTGGTCGTCGAACCCGTTTGTCAGCCTAACGTTCGAAGAAACGGATTGAACAACGAATCGTGAATTGCAATATGCACGTCCGTGATCACATCAATCACGAGTAATACGAAAATCCTCTATTTCTTTCTAAATCAAAGATTGTGAGAAGTTGAATGTATGAAAAGAGATCGATAATAAAAACCATTTGGCAGTAGGTAACAGCTCTTTTTTTTTCTTCTTTATTCGATTGAGAATAAAGACTGTGAGAATAGGTATCTACAATACCGACCGTTGGTATGATTTTATGTTATCGTCAGTCGTGAACTCATCGGAGCGAGCTCGAGCACGAAAAATTGATCACTCGCCGATGGTAATGTAGAATTCTGATCATCAGAGCTTTTTTGTGAGCTTATAACTTGCTTACCGACTTACGATAAATTTCATGTGTTTTCTTTGATATCACCGAGGGCTATGTCAGCCACGAATATTTGTGAAAAAAAAATTTCGATTGATGGTTTGAACGAATAAGTTTGATTCTATGATACTACTTAACGCTGATCGTGCAATAGAAAATAATTATGTTTAATCGTCACGATTAGTGCACCGCAATCACAAAACGAAGCGCATCATATTGCTTGCAGCATAGTTGGCGAGTAGCATAGAAGCGCCTACATGAAGCGGCAGCAGCATCAGCAACAACGAAGGAGTGGATAATGACTATGACCGACTAGCACAGAGACACCGCTGCGGCAATTCTTCGATCAACTTATACATATATATATATATATATATATATATATATATATACTATGTGCATCACGTAGGTCTCTGTGCAGCACAACCCCTCAACATATAAACATGAGTTTCTACGATCTTTGTGCAACCCACAGATTCTCGAGAAACCTCCTCGCCTATTTTAATACAATGTCCAATTATTGCTATATCACTTTGCTACCGTTGCTGCATCTACTGCTGCTGCTGCTGCTGCTGCATATTGCTACTGTACGAGTCCTCCATTTTTATTATTTCCACTTTATGGCCTAACAAGTCCCGCACGTCCATTACGACATCGTTATTGCGTTATATATCATCGCTACGGACGAATAATAATCCGCAAGAGTGATAAAATAACAATAAACAGACTTGAATAAAAGAAAAAAATAAAAAATTTTAATACGACGAAAAAATAAAAAAAAAATCATTCAAGAAAGATTTTCCAGCAATTTTTCCGTGAAATAATTCGCACAAGAATTGCACCACGAAACACAAGTAAAAAAAAAAAATAAATTAAAAAAAAACCCACAAATCTGCGTTTCGACGTGAAAATCATCAACGTCGCTTGCGAAATGATGGGTCGGATGAATAAGTGAAGAAAAGCCGAAACGTGATAACACCCAAGAAGAAAATAATGAAGAAGAAGAAGAAGAAGAAGAAGAAGAAGCTGGAGAAGAACTGGTCGGTCAAGGCGACGCTGGTGGGGCGGTTGAGGAAGCGAGGACTTGCGGGTGGGAGAGGGGAGTGGCGGCAAAGGAGATTCGGGGGGGGGGGGGTAGAGAGAAAAGGCCCGAGGAGGAAGGTGGCGAAGAAGCAGAAGAAGGAAGGAGAGGAGGTGGATAGGTGGGTAGGGGACAGTGTGGCGGGTTCGACGGCCGACTGGTGGCCCAGTGACCGGGACCGGTTCCCTCCGCGGTTCCTCCTTCCGCCTTCCTTGCAAACGCACAACTGCATCATCTCTCGCTCTTACCTCTCCCTCACAAACCACATTTCCACCTCACTCTCTCTCTCTCTCTCTCTCTCTCGCTCTCTTGTTCGTCCTCGTCGTTCTTTTTTTCTCTTTATTTTTATTTTGCTTTTTTCTTTTCTTTTCTCTTTCTTTTTATTTTCCTTTTTTCTTTTCTTTTCGCTCGTTACCCTTACCGCGCTCGTTCATATCGCATCTCTCTCACTCTCTTACTCTTTTGCTCCCCTCCTCTCTGTTTATCTCTCTCTCTTCTCTTAGCTCTGTCTTGTTCCTCTACTCCGTCACGTTTTCTTCTTTCTTCCTCAGCATCCGTTCGCCTCATCTCGTCTTCATCATTCCCCTCGCCTATAGAACCCGGCAGAGTATCTAGCTGCACATGCACGTGCACACTCACGGTTTTCCACCACACACACACACACACGAATGCGTGAATAAATAAACACACCCCCGGAGGGATAACACCACCCAACACCGTCACGTGAATATTAATATATACACACGAAGCAAAATCAGCAACAGCAGCAGCAAAAGCTGCAGAACGAACTTGAGCCGAGATGTGGCAAAGAGAAGGATGAAAGAGTAAATCGTTCAGAAGTTGTCGGGGACACGGTCATCCCATCAATTCCATCGACCCAACACTTTAACGTTGAGTTCATGTTTTTTTTTTTTTATTCTTCTTTTTCCAATCTGTTTTGTTTGTTTCTTTTTGTTTTTCCATCGTCACTGATTTCTTCGTGGTTCGCTGGTCAATCTGGTCGATCTTGTATGCATCGACAGGGTTTTTTGAAAATTGTTTGTTTGTTTTTTTTTTTTTTCAATCGGGAGAGGTGAACCTTATTCGCATTTTAAAAGATTGTTGTTTTTCGTCTCAGGTGCATTTTTCGATCGTTGTGCTTTTTCGTTGAAGTTTTTCAATGCATGGTAAATATCTGTGTGTGTGTGTGTTTCTTCACGCGAGCTGCCGGAGGTCAAGCTCGGCGGGACTTATCGCCCAGTCGCGTCTTTATTCGTTTTTCCCAACCGCGGGCACACCACTCTCTCGGTGCTCATCACTCTACTCGAGGGGGGGGGGGGGAGGTCAAGACGCCTCTTTGGATTATTTTATTTTCTCTCGGACGTTCGTTTTATGCCGCACGATCGGTGAATCGACGATCGAGTCTCTCGAATACCAACCATCAGCTCGACGCTTTTTTTTTTTCGCGAATTTTTCGTCTCTTCGAGATTTTAATCCGAAGACGGATTTGAATATACATATATATATATATGAACGTATAGTTTCGATGATTTTCCTACATTCATATTTCCAAAATCGAATTCGAGGTAGATGAGGGAGGCTGAAACAAGGGTGAGAATTTGGACTCGGAAGAGCAGGTAGTCGCAACCTGTTGCATGACCTTCCACCCCAAGAAGGGGGGAGGGAAAGGGGGGATGCAGCCACGTGCGTGTGAATTAATCCGAGTGTAAGAAAATTCGATTGCGAGATAATTCGGAAGTTCTGCACGGATCCGTTTCCAGAGCCCAGAACTTAACAGAGGGCATCTCAATGACGTTTCTCGTTCGATCATCATATAGCTTCAGGATCGTGTAATAATGAACGTAGACTCGTCCGTGCGTCAAGGGCCATGAAAGGAAGAGTAGTTCTATCTACGCGACGATGCCACGAGGATGGAAAATAAGTGAAAGTCCAAACGTTTGAGTCTGGAGGTGCATCGGTGATTTCGTGCCTTCCTCATCGTTCGTTCCCCTACTATATAACCGACTGTCCTTAGGTGGCGATCGCAGTCCGACGCATCGTATGGGCTCCGTGGTGCCGAGTGTGTCGTCACTATAATGCCGATGCACTGTGATACGCACGTGGGCACGTTCGTCGACTGGCAACACATCGCTGGATCTGTTGTTTCGTGAATCGGTTCGATGTTCACGCGCATGCGTCGATATGATTTTCGATCTACGGGCCAAACGAGATTTTTTGCGATCGAAGGGGGGGGGGCGTAATTATACAAATAGATTGAGAAAAATTGAATAAAAGCCTCGTGCGTCGACGCGAGAGCGCCAAGATGTTAAAAAAAAATGGGCCGATGTCCGAAAACCTTTCACGCGAGTTGCCGGTGGGTTCTGGGTGCGAAACCGAACCAACCCGGACACGAGCATTTTAACGAGGGACCCAACCGCGTATAACGGTTCTCCCAGCTTCGTCCGGGTTCGCGATATAATTTCGGTCCATCGTCCCACCACCCTCGCACAGCGTCTTTCTTACCATCCGCGTCTCCTCGCCCCCCTTCCCCTCCCGAGCAGGGGGGGGGAGGGGAGGGGGCCCTGCTCGATGGTCCCTCAGACTCGCTCATCTTGGCGGTCTGCTTTTTTTTTTTGTACCTCGGCTTCGCATCCGCCCTTATGCCTGGTTCTTCGGTCTTTTCGCGTGTTTTCGCCAATTCCACAAACCGGGGAACAACGGATCACGAAATACCGGATATTCGCCGATGGGACGCCGTGCGAATTTGCCGGGCATGATTCTGTCCGAATATATCACGATCTATCATCGAGCCCGAAAAAATTAGACATTAAATTAATTTATTTTTCTTTAATATGTGATTAATATTTTTTATTCATTATGAATTATTCTTTTTATTATTACTAAATAAGATAAATAAATATTTATTATTTTACATGAAAAAACATAATTGATTGCTCGATAAACATGGACAAGCAGACGAGCATAGAAAATTCGTTCCAACAAGATATCAAGACAAAACAGCCATAAGCATCTCAAAATTTTCACAGCGACAAAGAAAAATAAAATTTAAAAAAAAATAACACACAAGAATGTATAAATTCTTTAATAACCAATCGCTATACTATTTAGCCAATTGCGTTTAATCGCGTGGCAAAAAAAAAACAAAGTAAATCGAAATAAAATGAAGCCACGGTAGCGATTCGATTGCAACGAGTGATAACATACCCACACACATATATATTCATCTCGAAAGAAGAAGCACAGGAGGATGTGGGAAATGAAAAACCAAAAGAAAAACCAAAAAAACAGAACCAATTAATAAAAACAAAATTTAAAAAAAGCGATTCTCCGGATCGTCGATGCGGAGTGGCGGAGGGGGGGGGTGTGTTGGTCGCTCGTTTGATTCCGCTCGCATTCGAGTTTCGCGTTTGCATTTGCTCGGGCTCGCTCGCCCGGCTCGACCGCTCGGAAGAGGCGCCTCCCCCCCTCCTCCTCTTCACCGAAGAATCTTCTTGTCTCTGTTACACTGCGACTTCGGGTCTCGCGTCGTACTTCGTCACCCTTTCGCGACGACGGGGTGAGAGAGGAGGGGCGGGGGGGGGGGTGGGAGAGGGGCCACAACGTTTGTGTATGTGCGTTCCACGATCGCTTATATACGTATGAAGACACAAAGACGACGACGAAGTGAACGACGAAGACGAAGACGAAGACGAAGACGTTAGCCGGGATCGAGGCCTCTCGGGTGTGTGCAACGTAAAGCCGGAGAGCCCCACCGTGTTGGGTCGTTGGCCGCGACTCGCCGTGACCCAGTGCGAGCGTTAGGACATTGACTCTGCCATCGCCATCGCCATCCGCGATACCAACTTCCCTCTTCCCCCTCCACAAGTCTCTCTATCTCTCTTTATCTCTCTCTCTCTCTCTCTCTCTCTCTCTCTCTCTCTCTCTCTCTCTCTCTCTCTCTCGCTCTCCTTCTCGCTTGCGCAATATTTCTTTGTCGTTACGTCTTCCTATGTAAGCTCTCCGGGGCCTCGATCGCTTCGTTCGTTCTCGCGCGCATGCGCACAACTCGCTCTCGCTCGCTCGCTCATCTCTCGCGGGCTTTCTGCTGTTCTTCCCGACCCCGCTTCTGCTTCTGCGCTCGCTCACTGTGTTCAGCAATCCGCGCAGCCTCTGTCAGCCATCCCCCCCCCACCCCCCTCAACCTCAACCCCCCACCCTCCATCCCTCCCTCGAGGCTGTCTGTCCGAAGTGTTCCGCTTTTTTACGGTCTCTTTTACTCGTAAATTCGAGGGAACAGTCCTTTTTCTGTATTCTATACATATATATATATATATATGTGGTAGGTATTCTCGTTTTTCGAAATACGTTCTTGGTTTTTGTTTTTAATTTATTTATTTTTATTTTTTATCATAAAAATCACGGTGAAAATTTGACGAATCCTTGATTATCGATTGAATTATCGTTAAAATACGAAATAACATTAAAATCGTGATTCCCACGAATGAATGCAATCGTGAGTTGTTCGTCTCAATCGTGAAATACCGATGATCGAAGCAAATCAATTCAGATCGAGTCCGTTTTGATTATTAACGAAACAAATCTGTGACTCCGTGAATCCCCGGACGAGTTGACCGGATGCCTCCAGCCCATCCGGTACGAATCGAAAACGTTTTTTTTTTTTTTTTTTTTGTCCTTGCTTAGCGAGCGGGAGAAAGAGATCAGCGACTCGTGGCGGTCCCGTCACCACCACCACCGATGGATCCACGCAATAGTGTGGCCCAGCTCGGTCCGATGATCACGAACGCGATGGACGAGTGATCTCGTTGAACGAGAGAATCACGAAAAACGGTCATGAAGGAAAACGACGAGGAGAAGGATTGCCGCGAGTGAATGAGCTATGGATAAATGACGACAACTTAGGAAGAGCAGAAGCGAACACACAGCTGTCACAATCAAGTATACACGAATCAAATATAGAAAATATGGAGAATATAGAGAATATAGAACGTATAGCAAATATTGAGAATATAAAAAATATAAAAAATATTGAAAATATTGACAATATAGAAAATGTAGAAAATATTGAAAATATAGTGAATATAGAAAATATAGAAAATATTGAGAATATTGAGAATATTGAAAATATTGAAAATATTGAAAATATTGAAAATATTGAAAATATTGAAAATATTGAAAATATTGAAAATATTGAAAATATTGAAAATATTGAAAATATTGAAAATATTGAAAATATTGAGAATATTGAAAATATTGAAAATATTGAAAATATTGAAAATATTGATAATATTGAAAATATTGAAAATATTGAAAATATTGAAAATATTGTAAATGAAAATGTTACAAATTTGAGGGATATCCGAACCCGCCGCAAAAGCGTCGCACACACAAGCATACAGCTTGCTATGACAATGAGATGCGCGATGGGGTGGGGGGCGGGGGGGGGGCGCCTACTCGTACGATGATTGAGCTTTCGCGTCACGTTTCGGGGCGCAAGCGAACCAAGCGTAAGCCACGACTGTGCCGAACGTGCGATGAAAAAAAATAAGCAGATGAAGAATGATAAATACATACATACATACATATATATATATATATATATATATATAGTCATAAATACGTAAGAGCTGATATATAACATTGGGACACAAAGCACCGAATAAAGCTTTGTTCTCCAACTTCGTCAAACGAGAATACCACGAATTCTTAAAAATCAAATCACAGTTTCTTGTCATGGGGGTGCACGACTGCCTGCCCTCCCTCCCCTACACCCCCCAAACTTTTCAGCATTGCTATAGATTCGAATTTGCTGTTTTTTCTTCAATTAGAAAAAAACAAAAAAAAAATCATTTTAAAAATGTTACGTCGAATTTTTCGATGATGTGCGGGGGGGGGGGGGTGGGTTGTCTCCTCCCGTAAATTCGTGGTTCGCGCTTGTGGCCCGACGAGCCCACGAAAATTCGTTGCACGTTCGCCGTACGCCTGCTGCGAGGCCTCTCTTCTCTTCCTGCTGGGGCTGGTTCGGTGAGCCCATTGGCCCTCGATTGGCCCATCAGCGACGGGAGCCGCGATACCGTTACCGCATTTTTTTCGTTACGCCGCTGTTGACCCCCCCCCCCCCGCCTCCGCCCCCGCCCCCTGGCCCCCCTCGTGGGTCCGTCGATTTAAATGAAGAAAGAAACGATGAATAATGGGAAAAGATGCGGTTGATACCTTTTTTCTTTCTTTTATTTTTTTTTTCTCCGTTTTTTTCAAAGTCTTTTTTGGAATCGCGTTTGAGCTTTGTGCGGGGCCGAATATCGCGAGGTTCGAAGATAATGAAAAAAAAAAATGAAAAAAAAGGAAAAAAAACGAGCATCCTGCGGGGGATCGAGTGCGGAACTCTGGAAGGACCGGAGAGTCCTTCGAACGGCAAAAAGTGGAGGGGGACGTGGGGGTGCGCACCCTTCGTCGTGTCCGGCGATGACGGACGTTCGTAATGTTATATACATATATATATAAGTATGTATGTATGTGGACTAGGGTGAGTCATGAAACAAAAAAAAAACAAAAAAAAAACAAAAAAAAACAAAAAAAAAAGTTTCAGGAAATCGAAAAATTCGAAGTCGATACTATGACAACACACCTGGTCAAATGTGAGCTTAAATTTACTCTGAGAAGTATAGAAGAATAATATTCAAGTGTTTATTATTTAATTATTATTTTTTACACAGTTTACTACAGACTATACACAAACTATGTAGTCTATCTATATTTCATGTACATATAATCTTCATATAGACTATATATATTCGATATGATCTTTATAATAGACTATATAAGCAGATATGTATGGCCAGTCTTATATATATAGTTCTGTACATAGATCATACATCTTTTTTTTTTATTTCGATGGTCCAGAGCGAAAAATTTCGCAGATGTCCGAGATTGTCGGACGTCAAGATCACGAAGCTGCTGCTGCTGGACCATAAAGCAGACACCAGTGGTACACGCGTCGCATACGAAAAAAAAAAAAGAAAAAAAGAAAATCTGTTCACACGCGAACGAGTGAACAATCAGACTAGTTCCAAAAGCGATGAAACGTTTTTCTCATCGACGAGCATTTCCATAAAATCGTATAGCTGGACACGCGCCCAAATGCAGCTACATGAACCGAAAGAGTGTGCCAACACACACACACACACACGCACACAAGCCAACTGTCCAGCATAGAAAAGACGAATGTCCGGTCGACCGGGGTGGAAAAATTCGACCGAGGAGAAACGTCTTTTTAATTGGCAATTAGTCGCGTGTTGGATGGTCGATGCTACGAAAAAAAAAAAAAAAACATATATCAGCTGTCGAGATCGCTTTTTCCGGCGGACTTTGCAGTCGGTCTTGCGTTTTCAAAGCGAATATGACCAGCCCCCTAACCCCTTCATCTCGCCCCCCCCCCCCCCCAGGGTGCTGAACCCAGAATTTTCGTGAATGGACACGAGCTCGGACAAGATGCGCAGACCATCGATTTCGAACTAAATCGAGTGTGTAAGGTGAATATAACGCACAAAGAGTTGAGTCGAGATGTAAAAAGGCTGGACGACAAAAGATTTTGCCGGTCTTCAGGGTTTTTCTATTCTTGGACGGTTGGTCTAATCCTCGTGCGGGCTGGACACGCGAGCGAAACACAACGAGGAACGAGCCGATGGTCAGTGGGCTCTCGAGAATCCGTCAATGGACCGGATATACACACACACGTCTATAGAAATATATATATAAACGTCTATGGATATGAAAATCGTATGTACAACCAGATTTGACTATAATGGAACGATGAAGAATCGTCGTGTGTCCAGTGTCGAAAAAAAAAAAAGAAAAAAGAAAAAAGAAAGGCGGGTGTAAAAGAAACGAAAAAAAGGGGTTGTGGGGGTTTCATTTTTCAACTGATAATTTGACCGACGACCGTGTTGAACCGGACTACCCGACGTCTCGCGCCATTATACTTTTCATCCCCCCCCCCCCGATTCTCTGTGTTGTCACACAAGTGCCGCCGTGGTATTTCGTACTAACAAGAATTTTCGACGCACACGCGGATGAGATGAAAACGGAGTTGTGAAGAGCGCAGCTTGATAATCGGTATGAAAAGGTAAAGGACGAGAACGGTAGCTTCACGCCCTTTGATTTCGCGTCGGTTCTTTGGGTGGGTGATGAAGTGGGCGCGGTGGGGGGTCGCTTCTTCGATCGAAGGGCGCCTGAAGGGGTTGTGCGTGTGGGGGGGATGGTGGCTACTAGATTTTCGTCGAGTCAACTCGTCTCAGTTTGACCCATTTCAGTTCTATTCATCCCAGCTTACCCTCGACTCACTTATGCTTATGTTTATGTTTATATAGCTATGAGGCGATCTATATGTCACTTCAGCCAGTGAAAAAAAAAAAAATAATAATTTTACAAATAAATAATTGAAAAATCGAATTACTTCATTGAAAAATATTCATCGAATCTCGAATTTTTTAAAAAAACTTTTCTGACTTTTATTCTCGTTGATTAACATTTTTTTCAACATTTTTCATTGAAATTGATGTATCTCTGGCAAGATTTGACGTAGGTTACATTTGTATGATAAGAAAATGTTCGTCTTTTCATGGTCTTCGAGAAAAAAATTAATTTAGATATTATTGAGCGACTCGAAGACTTCCATTTTACAGCAAAATGTAAAAAAATATTTTTTCTTTCACACGCATTGACACAATGTCATGAGAACAAAATATATAAGACAAAGATTACAACATATATTGGGGTACTTGTGTACCCCACTTTTTTTTCATCGCCACTTCACGGTTCGCATTGGCTCGTGTAAAACTTCGTGAAAATTCTTCGCGATGAAGTTTCACAAAAAAAATTCCGAACGTTGCGAAAACTGTTGCGCGATCAATGTTCCGAAAGTCGAATTAACCGACGAGTTTCGCAATCGTTACAGTTCTTTACACACGCGTTCGAAGTTTCCAGGCTGAAAATTTTCCACGAAATAAATATAATATCGATGTGAAACAAATTTTCCAATTGTCATTATAGTATTTTCCATCGGGGTGAAATTTTTTCAACAGCAAAATGTGACGATGGTCTTTTTTTTTCATTGGTAATGGCTCGTGATGTTGTGACTCGGTTATGGCCATCGTAACGTACGAAATAATGTTGTGCGTGGTTGAACGTTGCAATGCCCACATACTCGTGTTACGTACACACTATATAACACACGGGTTAATAATGCGCTGGGGGAGAGTGTGTGTGTGTGTGTAACTTTTTTTCCAACGCTTACTACCTAATTATTTGAATTGCAAATTCACGTTCTCCGCGGGACTGAGACACAGAGACCGCGTCGGCTTGAGCGTTCAACGCACCGGGAAGTGTGGGCAGCGAGGGGGCGGAGGGGGGGGGGGGAGTTGCATGGAATAAAAGGAGGAAGAAGATGGTTCAAGCAGTTACTGGGGCATTAGGCTCGCCGTTCACTACCATTTCTACTATACACACGTTCATCTCTCTATACATATATATACATTGGGGTTGTCGTTGAAAATCAAAGCTTCGTGCGACCGTAGAAAGTTACTTTTAGGCTTAAAAAAAATACAAAAACATTTTTATTGTAAAAAAAATTGATTTAATCGTCATAGCTCGCAAAATATTTCGATCTGGGAGGGGGAAAAAACCTTAAAAATGATTCTATAGGGAATTATTAAGGTGCACTGCCAACTGCATATCATGAAATAGCCTGGACATTTGTATGTATATAGATATATGTAGTTATGCGTGTGTGACGTGACGGGAAGGAACGTCGTCGATGCAGAAAAGCAACACACGCGGGTTTGATAATTATTCTAGCGGTGTGACGTGTGACGATGGATTTTCTTGGCCAATGGGACTGTGGGTTCTATGGGACAGGGGAATCGAGTGCTGCTGCTGCTGCTGCTGCTGCTGCTCAACTGTCCATCCGTACGTATAAGAACGTTGGTGAGAGCCACGCCTCGTGACCCAGACTTCCACATAACTGTTCTCGAAACGATCTGCTCGTCGTATGTGGGGACGGTCTCGAGTTTGTGTGTGTGTGTGTGTGTGTGTGCACGCTCTCGAAGAATCGAGAGCCTCGTCTCGTGTTGGAGAAAAGTAACGAGACACGGTTGGCAAGGATGAACGACGAGGAGTAGGTGAGAATTTGCGATTGATTGCTGATGATTACGAGAAACACGAAGAGCACTGTGGAATTGAGTCGTTGAAGACTCAACACTTTTTTTTTCGGCATTCACTTGTGACAATAACGCATCGATGGATGTTGGTTCGGTGTTTATCTTTTTTCTATTTGTTTTTCATGAAATATTCGAGGGACATTGATTGACGAATGAGTAAAACGTTATTTTAACTTAAAATGAAAAATGTGGAGAAAAAAATGACATTAAAAAAAATGTTTTTAATCGCGAATAAATAAGAAGAAACTATTTTTCAATGTCTGCATTATTTTTTTTATATCGTGATATTTTTTTTCCTTCGGCATTTGTGCGATTTGAATGTCCAAGAAAAATTTTGCGAATTTTTAAAATTGCGAATAAAGAAAAATAAAATATTTTTCAACGTCTGCATTATTTTTTTTTTAATAATGATATTTTTTTTTCTTGGGCATTTGCGATTTGAATGTCCATGAAAAATTTTGCGAATTTTTCAGTGGAGAATTTTGAGATTGTGAGATATGTTATTCGATCACCTCTGACATCGTCGGTTACGTTGTCCCTTCGTACAAGCGATCGGTTGACTCGAGGCGCAAACACACACACACACACACACACACACACACACACACACACACACGGACATTCGGATTATCTCATGCACACCACATGCGCGCACCGATGACTTTTTGACCTAAATTCTTTAACGACGTTGTTGCGAGGTTCGAAGCAAACCCGTGTCTCGTCGTGTTAATGCTCGTAGTCGCGGTACGAACGACGAGATCGTGTGCGCCGACGGTCTTCGGGTTGCGCCTGGGGCCTTGACCGTGCGGAACGAAGACTACGACGACGCGTTCACCGGGAAGTCTTGCGCTCGCGCGCGCGCAGCACACCATCGCATCGGTCGAATAATCATCGCTTCGTCGCAACAGCGCCACACGGAATTATTAGCGACACTTGGCGCGTATAAATATGCTGACACACGAACACGAACGAACGATGTGGCAGGAAACCGAAAATTTAAGGCCCCGTGACACCGTTCGACACGCATGCGCATATCGAAGTTTCGAATTTTTTATTTTTCCGAACTCTCGGAATTACGAAATTATTGTTTGGCGTAAATTTTTACGAAAATTCTTATCGAGCCGATAGAATTGAAAGGACAAAAATTGATGGTTTGAAGATTGCACGGTGTCACGACCCCCTAATGACACACAGGATAAGGCTGAAGGAATACAAGATGAGTCTCTTCATGTACTCGTCCCCCGCACGGCAAACTCGTTTGGACACCAGTTAAACTTGAAATTGGGGAACGACACGAAAAAAAAAAAAATAAATAAATAAAAATAACGAAAATGAAGGAAAAAAAAAGTTTGTTGAGAATGACTGTTAACCTCGGACAGATGCTACATCCTTGCAGAACTCGTAACACCTACGAAACCAGTTGAAATTACTTGTTTTTTTTTTTTTTTTTTTGCTTTCGTGAATATTCGAGAATATTACATGTCGATGAATGACAAGTTAAAGAGAAATATCATTCTCGTTGGATGGAGTTTCGTTAGTACGATTTATATTTGTAAAAAAAAAAAAAATGTTCAAAACGTAAAAAAATGCAAATGTTATATTCGTTAAAAAGTTATTTATTTCGAATGAACTTACTTTTCGAATTACATTACGAATAACACATTAGTGGGAGCAGATTATTTCGTATTGCCAGATGGGCGATATTTTGTGACGGGAAATTTTTGCTGTTATTATTTATTTTTTTTTTTTACGGGGGTGGAAGAGAAGAAAGCGATGAAATTTTTTTTTTTTTCGAGTCACGCGTCTGCTCGTGGCACGCGTCTGTTACTCCTCCTCACGAGTCTATTTTTTTTTTTTCATCAAATTTTTATACATATTTTTTTATTTTCGTCTCATCATTCTTTTCATCATCGGCACGGCGTAAGGTTACACGTAAAATTTCACCAAACCCATACCGGGCCCACAGATCAAAGACACGTGCGCGGGGGGGCCTTATGCAAGTCCCCCGGTGACGTTACATCGATGAGACTTCCGGGTTCGCCGTAGGACGGATCGAAAGAAGAAAAAAATGAAAAAAAAGAAAGAAAGAAAGAAAGAAGAAAAAAAAGGTTCGATATGGGCCGCGCGTTTTTCCGAAAAGAAATCGATCCTCGGTCGTAATAAATGAATAAAAAAAATGGTGCGTCGGAGAGTTCCGGCTGGTGGTGATGCGTGTACACTGCACAGCGCGTTGCAAAGGTGTACAGGAAGGTAGTAAGAGGGGGGCGTTGGGGGGGGTGAGGTTGCTCGACTTCCGCATCGTCGTCATCCTTGCATCCGCGTGGTCCTTGCGCATGCGACCGCGTGGGGCGTGTCGAACGTTCCTCCGAATTTCGTTGGCGTCAGGGATGACACAAAGGAGAACGCATGGACGGCGCCACTGCACGTTGCCTGTACACGCAGTGCATTGAAAATTTTCAGCTGAACTCTCGACTAGCGAATAAATCGTCCCAATTACGAAAGAAATGTCCTTTTCCATTTTGTTCTACGACAAAAATTGGCAGAGCTATCGGAATACAAAGTTCGAGCCAATGGCAGTCGACCGTCCGAATTCGCGATTGGCCGAAACTTTAAATGCAGATAACTCGGCGAATTTTTGTCGTAGAAGAAAACGCTCGAGAGCATTTCGTTTCTATTCCACACGATCTATCAGCCCTTGAAAGGTCTGATGGGGCTGCGGCCATGCTTACGTGATATTTGGCACTGCACTCGTGTGTATATATCGCGTGTGCCGTAAAAAGGTTCACGTGAACAGACTCATCGGCGACGAGGGTTCAATCACACCAGATGTCGTAATACACGCTCGCGTTATTCAATCCCAACAACCCCCTCCCCCCCTCCCCCATCCTACACACTTCGATTCTTCACTCATCTTGTTTCAAGTGCGCCAAGCCGTTCACAAATCTTATTTTCCGTAAACGACGGAAGCCCGGAACCCACGAATTTCATTTTATTCGTACTTTATTTATTTTTTTTTGTTCAAGACACGAGCCGTGCCGGAAGTGGCATAATCGTGAGGGGATGGCCGCGAATCCGTTGAGAGTACAAGACAGAGTGCGCGCCCGTGGAAAGACGGTTGATGGGCGGCTACGGCGGAAAGATGCAAGAACGAAAAAAAAGAATTGGAGACCAGACGAAAGCAAAGGGTTTTGCGTGCCGGGATTGCACGAGAGGCTGCAGCTGCTGGGCGCGCCGAAGAAATGACCCTCTTTCTCCGAGAGACAACGGTGGGCAGGCACACAGGAAGACGAACCTCTTTCCTCGTCGTGGCCCGGATAGAAAGGGGGTGAAAGGGGTTGATTCATTTCGAATTTCATTTTCTCTTTTCCTTTTGCCTTCACAAAAGAGACTACCGGCACTCTTTTCATCACAAAAAAAGCGTCCCTGTAAGGGTGTGTGTGTATGAGTATTTGTATATATATATATAGACGAGTGAGGAAGCTCCCGTTTGAACCGCTGGAGTCACGTGTCGCGTGCCGGGGTTGGGGCACGTGTCGTCGGGTTCGAAACTCACGCACCTAACACTGAGTAGTTCGATCCTTCGCAGATCAAAGATTTTAGATAATACGTATGTATATAGATATATGTACGTATTAGGGTTTGTTAAGGGCTTGTGTCTGTTTGCGGAAAAATTAAAGGATTATTATGAGTTTTTCTAGTCATGTTGACATCATTTTATATCGGAATATACCATAAAATATCAATTAAAATATATCATATACATATATACATATATATATATATATATTAAAGTACTTATATAAATTCTAAAAAACCTTTTTCAATTTTTGGAAAAACTATAGCCATTGTCCCAAAAAACATTTTATTGGAAGGCTCTTGTCTAAGCCAGAACCAAAAAATTTGTCGAATACGAGAGATTTGTGAGCAACAATCGAGGAAATTGCTACAATGCGAGTAATTCGAATAATTCGAGTGTGTGTGTGTGTGTGTGTGTGTGTGTGTGTGATTGGCAGTAGAAGGAGGAATGTAATCGGCGGCATGAAAAGGCATCGTCAGAATGTTATACGAGCGACTCGTTTCCCTCACCTCCGACCTACAGACTCTCTCGGGCTCGGAGACTGCGTGCAACAGGCAGCCTTAACTAACAGTACCCTCGTGCCCGAGGCTATATATGCCTGTATGTGTGTGTATGTGTGTGTGATGTTGTGTGAGCTACGAGAACCAGTGATTTGCGCTGCATCGATGCTGCTTCTGCCGGACGAGAATCAACCGACGACGAGCCACCGACACACATGTATATATATATATACGTGCGTGTATATATGTGTGTTAACCGCTATATCGTGGTTCCACGTGTGACCCTATAAAGCATAAACCCTCGGTTGCGGTCTGTACCTTCGAGGCACTCTGGCCTTATATAGGCCACGAGTTACCTCATGTACTTCAAAGCGGTATACACATAGAAAAATATTTATATATATATGTGTGTGTGTGTATATATATATGTATATGTATGCTGTCTCGTAACAGTTAGTTTTCAGTACGTAAGATATGTAATGAAGCAAGGTGTCGGAATGTAATCCAGACACTGACACCGACCGGCATATCCGGGTTGACGATCCTGTAACACGGCCTCTTGGAATGTTCGTTATAAATTTCATCGTTCATCGTAAGAACCCATAGGTGATCAACCACATCACACACACAACCAATTTAGGAAATTCATTTTACCGTTATTGATTCACATGAAAAATTCATGATTTTTTTATTTTTGTATATATGTATTTTGTTACAGAAAAAATTATGGATTTCGAGTGATCCAAATGGAAATAATGGGGGTATATAGATCCATCCCCCAAACCTCGTGGATCACGTGAAACACCGCTATGCTCACGTGAAGACTCCTCCTCACTCCCCAAAATTGAGGACCCACGAAAAACAAAAAAAGAAAAAACATGTATAATCTACCGTACACTCATTCAAATTCCATCGATCGTCTTCTCGACCTCCCGTTTTAAGCACGACGATATATTGTGAATCGTGAATATTCTCGGTACAACGACGCGTACGGTGTCGACAATTTATATGGGCCAGTCAATTTAATTTCGGTACCCACAATTATCCAAATTAAAAAATGTTTATATTATACCGTATATAATATAAACATTGTTTTACAATCATTAGGAACCAATTTTCCGGGGGGCGGGGGTGACGAAATGTTAATCATAAAATTATACAATCGGTGAGAATCACGCTTGTCTAGATATATATATATATATGTGTGTGTATATGGCATACCTCTTGGGCTAAGTACTTAAGTACGTAGAGGAGTGAGAGATAGGCTTCTCCGGTCACAAGGAGCAACATCAGCAGCAGGCTGACACATCCTCTTGGGTCTCGCGAGCACGTGGGTCCGTTCAAGATCCTGCCCATGTGCAAGAGAGAGAGAGAGAGAGAGAGAGAGAGAGGGGGCAGAGAGAGAGAGAAAGAAAGAGGATAGCCGACGCGCTCAATGCCGCCCTCCCTCGAGATGGACCCGTTACTCAGGGTGTCGCGGAGCCAGTTACCGTGTTACCGCAATTCAGGCCACAAAGTCAAAATACAGTTAGCTCGGCCGAGCCGCGGCCCCGTGTTCCCCGACGAACAGCCGTATGGGTTGGTGAACGAGAAAAAGACAAAAAAAAAAGATAAATAAAAGACCAAGAAGAAGAAGAGGAAGACGAAAAAAAAAAAAATGAAGAAAGAAAGAAAGAAAGAAAGCAAAAGAATGAGAAAAAATAATACAAGAAATGAGCAAGAAATGGTCGGAGCGCCAATGCGTCGGTATATAACATGGGGTCCCGTCATCCGGTGGGAGGGGGGAGGGGGAGGGTGATAGCAGGAAGTCCAGAGGGATCGTGGAGGAGGATGAGGAAGACGCGATGTGAGGAAAGAGAGAAATGAGAACCGCACGAATAAAAAGAAAAAAAAAGAAAAAGAAAAAAAATACGTTTTCGATGTGGTGTCTCACTGCATGACTCGTCCGACGTCGGTTCGGTTAAACTCGCGTGTGGACTCCGGGGGCACGGAGAGACGCATCACACGGGTCACTTTTCGGGTCCCACCAAGAATGTCAATAAACCCAATTTTGTGAGAACCCGCGGTCCGATGGGGTCGAGAGAAAAAAATGAAAAAAAAAAATTTTTTTCGATCGGATCGGAATTTTTTTTTTTTGACTTGTGTGACTATCGCGACGAATCGACGGGGGGCGGGGGGTGTGTCTTAGGCACGATTTGAGCATGTGAGTGTCACTGGCGCACCTACCGAGAGATTTGGAAAACAACGAGAAAAAAAAAATTCAATAAATTGGCTGCGAATTATTTATTTGAGAAATTTGGGTCAAGGTAATTAATAAGCGAAAAAAAAATAAATTGTAACAGAATTTCGGAATGAGTTTCGACTGTGGGTGGTCGATATGTATCGCGGTGAGAAGGTCGTATGTGCATTTGATTGATTCCGGTCGAGGTCGGAAACTGTGGGGTTGGATATTCGTTGAAAAAAATAATGAATGAAAAAAAAAAAAAAACAAGAGATATTTCACGTAGGTGAGCGAGTATATAGTTATGTGCCAAGTGTAGCTGTACGTGGGTGAGATGACTCATCGAGCAAATTCCCATCTCTTCGGAACAACCGGAACCCACAGATACCCTCGGCCACAATTGAATCGCCTTCCATTGCCATGAATCACTTATTTCGGGATCAATCGTAATCGATCAATCGATTATGATCGATCGTGAGATTACGATGTCTTTCCATTTGGATAATAATGATAATATATCATATGCATGGAAATTAACTCACTAATAATAATAATAATAATAGTATTAATAATAATTCAACTTAAATTATTATTATATCATTATTTTCAAGTTCGATTACGAATTCAATCAGTGCAATAATTATCGACATAATGATACCAGTCATTCTCATTCTTTCTTCTAGCAGCTCAAGTCAGATCACACAATTCGATTTCCCCCCACTCTCTTTGCCCCAAATAGGTAAAAGTACTCTTCGGGCTCTCGTCGATGTATTCCTGCACGTCTGAACTTCACCGCTACGATCACGTGTTGCCTCTTCTGTTGCAAGCGCATAGCTTTTTCCAACGCTGCAGTCTTTCCGTCGAATTCAATGAAAAAACGAAAAAAAAAAATTAGAAAAGAAAGGTACGCGCGATGCGGGGTGGGGGTAAAGGGGGGCGAGTTACGCAATGGAAAAGAGACGGGCGAGAAGCAGGAGTCCGAAAGAAACGAGGAAGCAGACCCGAATAAAAAGTGAAGTGGGAAGACTTGACGTGTAATGTGTAAGCTGTGTCTGTGTGTTTGTGTGTGTGTGTCCCACGTGGCATTCCAATCCACGTCAGCTCGTTTATTCTCGCATGCGTTACGCGTTCCCCGGGCCCTCGGTGTATCACTGTGCATTCTGCATCTCTCGTGCGTTTAATTTGACTTGTTTTTTTTTTTTTTTTTTTATGATTGACGATTGACGATGAATTTTACAGATTTCCGGAGGAAATTTGAACATCGGAAAGGCTGGCTCGATCATGGATGGATTTTAGGGTGGTTTTTTATTGGACTTGGGCATATTCAGACAGCTTTCCATCCTTCAGATTGGCTCCAAATATTTTTCAAAAAAGTTCCCTTGAATTTGCAAGACCTATGTCTTTGAAATTGTCCATTATCCGGAGGATTCAAATTTTCCTTTTGCAATGCATACGTTTTTTTTAATGATTTTTCTACAACTGTATGCTTGTTCTAGTGTCTTGAAATCTTTTTCAAAATACACAATATTTATGAATGAGTATTTTAAATACACTCAAATGAAAGAAAAAAAAACCAACTTCCGGAATGACTTTGAAATCGTTAGAGGTCATTCCACCCTGATGCACAGACATGTTTTTCATTTGTTTTTTTTTTTATTTATTTAAATGAATTATTGTGAAATCCTTTATCACAATCAAATTCGAAACATTGAAATATAAAATTTTTTTTGTCAAAGTAAATGTTTTGGCTATTGTCAATTTGAATCTCCACCGATAAAACTTTGGTCCAGATTAACTTGTGGTAAATCGTATTGTTCGTTTTATCATAATATTCAAGACGAACTGGATGCTGAAATCAAACGACCGAACCCCCCACCGCAGTTCCACCGAAACACGTCTACGTGAGAATCCACACGTCATACATCAACGGTGCGAGTTGTTAACCAAACGGTTAATACGGGAATTATCGCGACAAAGAACTTCTCGATAACGCACACACGTACGTAGATTCAACGCTCCTAGTTCATACGACTATGTGTGTGTGTGTGTATAATATTTATATATATATATATATATATATATATATATATATATATATATATATATATATAGGATCAAGCCCGGAACGAACGATTGATTTTCATCGAGTTGCGAGGGCGCCCGGCAACTGTATATACATATATATATATACCGAGCAACGCTCGCGAGAGAGGTTAACGACACTTGGGTCCGACTGTCGAAACGCATACTAGCACTTGACACGCTCAAACACTATTTCGTGGCCCCGAAGAGACCCACCGGCGGGTACCGCATCCTCCCCGTACCTCCCCCGTCAACCAGGTCCTTCGTACATGCCAATGTCCAATGAATCACAATTGAAAAAAACCAAAAAGAAATTTAAAAAACACAAATCGCATCCGATCAAATTTGAAAATGTAATTTCAATCAAATACATCGATTGGTCTATTTTTTAAATATCTCATGCCACGGTATTTAAATTCATTACATATATATATATCTTTTTTTTCAATTATATTTCACGCTTCGTGTAAAATCTGAGGAACCTAAAAATCACGAAAAATTTTATATTTCTATTTTGGACGGAATTCGGAATTGGGAAGTTGAGATTGTAAAAAATCGGTACTCGCATTTCGGCTGGATCGTGTATTTATATATATATATGTATATATAGTCTATATATATCGCGGTCGATGAGCGTGCGCGAGTTCGTTTTAATTCATTCGTGCTGGCTCGGTCTTCCTGTTCCTATATATACCCGTGGGGTGACTGGGCATGTATCTAAATACATATACATACATATATATATATATATATATATATATATACATGGATTGCCCCGGACTCACTCACCCGATTAATGTAGGTGTGAACGCGCTATACGTACGTATATGCTATCGGGCGGGTATGGGCTTAGCACGGAAGATCGTGTGTGCACCTGTGAGCCCGGTTGTACGATAAGCGGACATTAAACGGCCGGCTTCGAACATCTGGAACCGAAGAAGTATATGTTATTCACCAAATGCTAAAACTACCGATTCACAATTTATTTTATTCTATTTTATTTATTGTATTTTATTTTATTTTATTTTGTTTTATTTATTTTATTTATTTTATTTATTTTATTTATTTTATTTATTTTATTTATTTTATTTATTTTATTTATTTTATTTATTTTATTTATTTTATTTATTTTTCGATTTGATTCAACGATAAAACTTTCTGGCCTATTCGAAATAACAATTATGATAAATTCATCGCAAAACTTTCTCTTACCGATGGTTTTTTTTTTTTTTTTTTTTTTTTTTCGTCGTCACTGCACAGTGACGTCTTTTATTCATTTTTTAATTATTTTCGTCACGACCGCACGGATAAATCAACATCCCATTGACGATGAAAAAGTGGATTCCGCTTTTACGACGCAAAACTCTAATTTCGGTACGCTCACCCGATCGGGAGTGAGGTCAATCACACTCGAGATTGCACAAGGAAAAATTTACGATCCGGAGAAATGGCTTTCGCGCCTTTCTCTCTTGGAAATCAGCGGCAATGGCCGTGGGCGTGCTAAGAGAGAATAAAAATCAGAATTCAAATATTCCGGGCGTTCCCGCCAATATTCAAATGTTCGATTCACTGACCCGAGCCGCGAATCTTCGATATTAACTCTCATCGAAAAAAAAAAAAAGAAAGGAGGTCCTATCTTGGAAGTAGAAAAATGAAAAAAAACTGCAGAAAGGGTTTCCGAGGGCATCGTCTGACAAAGTGCTTCGAATTGGTCTACCCGCATATGTTGCAAAAGATAAGATTGCTCACACGTAATTACAGGACAACCGGATGAAGTTCGTCGCTGACTTTACCAGCGTTTTGTTTTTCAGTAAATAACACAAAAATTCGTATTTAAAAAAAAAAAAACAAACAAACAAACATAAAAAAATTCGGTGGTGATCGTCGAAGCTTCGATTGAACCAGAATTTGAACTTGAAACTTAAGTCTCTCAGTCTCAAAAACGTGACTACAAAAATTCGAGTCCTAATCACCAAAGTTTCAGAAAGAATTAAAAATAATTGGACCAAAGCAATAAGCAATAATAATTATAATAATAATTGCCTGTAATTAATCGAGGTTACAATTTAGCTACTTTTTCCAAACAACATTGATTTGTTTTTTTGTTTTTTTTTTTTGGTTTTTCAAGGAGTTAACCCACATTCAATGCGATTCTACTTTCGAATCCGTAGTTGTGCGGATTGTTCGGAGATTGTGCGGAACTTTCAGACACACCTTGAAAAACGTGGACACACGGCGATTGTGGGTTAAACGGGTACCTTGACACTGTGCCAGTTTCGCTAGGCCAAGAAACTCTCGATGGGTCGGCAGAACTCGAGTGGCCACTGCGTTGACGACGCACGAGAGCTAAGCGAACGAACGAACGAATAAACCAACGGCTAGTTTCTTTCTTTTTTTCTTCTTATTTTTTTTTTTTGCCAATCAAGAACGGACACACTCACGTTCGTTCGAGACAACGCTGCTGCTGCTGCTGCGCTATTTCGAATAGCACAGAGACTCTCGATCGAATTTTCTCTTTCACTCGCGCACGCGCGCGCAAAATCGAGCGCCCGGTGAAATGCACCGACAGATCGGAGACGCAATGCACGTGCCAAGTTTAGCGATCGATATCGACCTGATCATGATCACCACGATTTTTCATTTGGATGACATTTTATCGTTTGAAGGGGACACGTCTAGCGTGACGTAAAAAAAATAATTGATGATTCAATTATTCGTTTTTATTTGTATTCAATTATTCAATTTTTTAAAAAATAATTGATGATTCAATTATTTGTTTTTATTTGTATTCAATTATTCAATTTTTTAAAAAATAATTGATGATTCAATTATTTGTTTTTATTTGTATTCAATTATTCAATTTTTTTTAAAATAATTGATGATTCAATTTGTTTTTTCGTATTAAACTACGATTAAATTTTCAAGTAAAAATATCACAAAATGGCGTAATTATCCTGAATGGTTTTTTGTTTTTTTTAAACCTTGAAATAATTATAACCACAAAATTTATCATCGATCACACTTGTCACAACTACCATCCGAAATAATATTCGTATCACAATAATATTCACGAAAAAAAAACACATGTTTTCTCGTTCATCGTTACATTGTTTCCCCAGTCCATTATTTCGCATCAGCATTGACGAAAAACAAATTGTTGAAAAAAATCATTGAAATCGACAAATAAGAAGAATGAAAAAAATCATCGACTTTCGTTCGAAAAATTATTTCACATGGATTATTGCATCAACGTTGATTAATCGTTATCGTCCGGTGTGTCTCATCCTCGAACCGACGTGACGGGAGGGCTCGGGTCTATGAAAGTCGGCGAGAGAGGAGCGAGCGAGAAGAAGAAAGGAAATAGCCACCCATCAAAGCTGAGCACGCGGTCGCTCACCGATTTCACTTTCCCCGGAGTGCAACGGGTGGTGCAGTCGTGGGTCCCGGTGCACTTGGTCGTTTCTCCCCCATTCCGCACACACACACACACACATGACCATAAATATATATATATATATATATATACATATATACACACACACAGACAGTTGGACTCCATGCGGCTTCCCTCGGATTTGTTTTTTCTCACATTTGATTTTTTTATTTTTCATTTCACCTTCTCTTTTCCATCATCCTAAGCGCAGGCTGCAACGTGGCTCGGTGGAAGGGAAAGTGAAACTATCACGATTGAGAGACCCGTGGGATACGTGCGCAGGCGCAATGGCGCTTCGATAGTCCTTAAAAAAAAAAAGCTAAAAGTTTGATCCAGTGTTTTATGTTTGCGATGCAGTCATCGCACTTTGTTTCGTTCACGAGCAAACGTTTGATCTGAGAATCGGATCCCAAATTTTTCACCTTTGTTTCAACTTGCTTCAATATTTGCATCGAATATTTAGGGCGAAGGAGGTTGAGAGTAATCATTTTCATTTCATTCTAAAAATTTGCAGTTATTTTTTAGTTTTCCACGTTTCGAAGGTGAAACGAAGGTGGAATAATGATTTACACTCACTTCGCCTTTCAATACGGACTTGTGGGCGAAGGTGGGGTGTAATGTGGGGCAATGTATCTGGCCGATACTACGAACCAACGTTTTCTCCGTAAATCATATGCTTTCTTCGCTGTCGCGAAAATTTTCTCAATGACGGAAAAATTTGTAATCGTTGGAAAGTCGAGCCATGTTGATACTTCAACTTGTGTCGATGGTCGATAAATAATTCTACGGCGATCGTTCCCTCGCTCCTTTTACTTACCGTTGAAAAATAGAAAAATAAAAAAAAAATAAATAAAAATATTTAATGATTATCGACAGTGACGAAGAAACTCAATTAGTGCCAAGTTTCGATTCATCATAAACATTTTTATTCGCAACGTTGTTCGTCAACTAAGACTCGATTTTAAGTATTAAAAAAAAAAAAACAACAAGAAAAGTGTGGTTCACGTCCCAATCAAATCCAAAATTGAACCAACGATTCCAAAACCTCGAAATTTCGTCCCACTGGACTCAATATTTTATTTTCGACAGATAATTCCGGACAGAACATATACTTCAAATCCAAGGGACCCCACAACGATTGAACAACCATGCCTTCTTTGACACACCATATCATATACATAATACATACATATACATATACATACATATATATATATATATACAATTATTTATTTTTTTACAGAGAAATAAATTTGAGGAAATGATTTACGACCATTGTCGAAAATCACAGAGCGGTTATGCTCGACGTGCCCGAGTGTCCGCACCGAGAGGGGGGGGGGGGGGCAGGGTGAGGGGAAGGGGCAGAAGGGGGCAGAAGGGGCGGGGGCGAGGGGGGGGGGGGTTACTACCGGAGCTCTCAGGCTGGCGAACGAAAGAGAGCCGGGCTGAGACCGAAGAGCCCGGGTCAACGCACCTAACCTAACGAGGAGAGCCCCGCTCGCGAGAGACCGGGCCGAGAGAGTGCGAGCTCGCGCGGCAACAGCGGCGACGCGCCAGTCACACCGTAGGCCTATCTATCTGCCTCTCGCGTCTTTTGCCTTGGCTTCTCGCGACCCGTGGATTCTCCATCGTAGGCTAGGCTTTTCTGCCTACCTACCTACCTACCCACCTACCTACTTATCGTCACTTATTCAAAGCCCTCGGCGTTACGCGCTGCCCCTCTCTCTCTCTCTCTCTCTCTCTCTTTCTCGCGCAGCTCACCCTTTCGGCGTGACTCTGAGACTCTGTGCACTGCAGTGACACGCACTGACCTCTTCCCCCTCCCCTCCACTTTTCACATTTGATGTTCACATTTTCCAGGATTTCAATAACGATCTGAAAAATAATCAACCCTGGATCAACCCCATCGTGGGGTTGTTCGTGTTCTCGCGGATTTTTATAATTCCACGTAAAAACCAATTGTGTTTATAAACTGAATAAATAATAACTATTAATTATTGTCTTTATTATCTAATAAATAATTACTATTAACTATTGTCTTTATTATCTAATAAATGATAACTATTAACTATTGTCTTTATTATCTAATAAATAATAACTATTGTCAAAAAATTATTGAATAGTCGACGCGGCAAAACTCGTTGACAATCGAATTTCGAATTGGCGAAAATGTTTTGGAATCGATGAAACAAAATATTGAGAAAAAAAAACGGGTTGGCAATAATTTCGACGATTCGAAGGGTTACAAGTGGCGTGTATCTTGAATTCAGAGACCTTGAATCGATTATTTCGGGTATTTTGGAGACCTTGAATCGCTTCGAAGACGATCCAATAATACCCGGGTATGGTTTTATTTATAGTATATATAACTAAAATTGGATACGGGCCTCGGGTCATCGATGCCCCGGTCACCGTGTAAAAAAAGCCTCGCAAACGGACACACACTCACCTATTGAATGTAGAAACTACCATGCTCGAATAATTTAAAAAAAGAACCCATAAATTCGATTTACATAATTTTCAACACATATTTAATTTCCCTCCCAAAAAAAAAAAACCGGAATTTACGTAATCCACCTTTTTTGGCATAATCTTTTTTTCGTCTCACCTTCTTGATATCGCCAAGATATTGATATACGGGTGAATAAAATATATATCGCGTTACATATAAACACGCATGCGCATGATGTGTGCCCCGAACGGTTGGGTTTGACGATGATGATGGTGGTGAATGAGCGGAAATTATTTTTTTCGCGAGTGTGCCCGCCGCGAATCGGCTGTATTTGTACGGGAACGATGGGTTTGCATATATGTGTGCGTATCAATGGGTTCGTTGCACGGAGGAGTCGAAAATTCGTGAGCTCTGCCGCAGCCGGCAGAGACACACGCAAATATATATGTATATCAGGGTGGTCCTTGTTTCGGATTTTTTTTTTTTCATATTTTTACTCTTCCAAATAATAATATGATTCCGAATGAATTTTTAAAAATATACCCAATATTTTGGATCAATATCACAATTGTTAATCCTGCTATATGATGCTATATAAAATAGATGATTGTTCAGTCATAAAAAATGAAAGTTCGGAGATATGAAAAAAAAAAAAAAACAAAAACTGATGTGTCATTAAAATGGCAAACTTCGGGAGGCTTGCAGCCTGGTTAAGAATTGATGGCGATGCATGGGGATCTCGAAATTTTGAGGATATTTGCAAAAAAAAATAAAATTAAAAAAAAAAGTTATTTTGAACGATGTTAATTTCTGGTAGCGCCAAAATTATAAAAAAGCCACATTAAGGACCACCTCAATACATATATCGGTCATAAAAAATGAAAATTCGTCGATATGAAAAAAAAAAAAACTGTGTCATCAAAATGGCAAACTTCAGGAGGCTTGCAGCCTGGTTAAGATGATAATGGTGATGGGGATCTCGAAATTTTGAGGATATTTGCAAAAAAAATAAAAAAATAAAAAAAGTTATTTCGAACTATATTATTTTCTGGGACCGCCAAAATTATAAAAAAGCCACATTAAGGACCACCTTAATATATATATCGGTGTCTTGCTCGCGAAGCGCCAGTGCGAGGCCCCCCGAGAGGCCGCTGCCGTCGTCGGTGTGGAATTGTCGGCGACAACGACGACGACGACGACGATCCGCGCGCGGGGAGAACTCGGAGCAGAAGCAGAAGCAGCAGCAGCAGCAGCAGAACCAGGGTGAACGGCCGACCTAGAGGCTTCGCGGTGCTCTCGTTGGTTGCGTCGACCGAGAGCAATACCGCGAGCAGAACAGCACATCGAGGTTCGTCTCCTTCCTTCTTCTTCTTCTTCTTCTTCTTCTTCTTCATCTTCTTCTTCTTCGGCTTCTTCTTCGTCGTCTTGACTCTTCCTCTTTCTTTCTCTTCCTCACTCTTTCTCACTCACTCTCTGTCACTCCCCTTCTCTTACTCTCTCTCTCTCGCACTTCTTACGACCTTTCTCTCGCAATGTCTCTGTCTCTCTCTCTCTCTCTCTCTCTCTCTCTCTCTCTCTCTCTCTCTCTTTTTTTTTTCGAGTGTCCCGTCTCGCTTCCACGCGTTGCGATAACGAGTCGACACCGCTCGAATCGCCCGAGCCTTCTTCGGCTATTATATCACCATTGTTGTATCACCGGTATTTTCTTACATCGTCGCTAGCCCTCCCCCCCCCCCCTCCTCGCCGCCCCTGAGCCGCACGACTCCACCGCGGCTCTCCCCAGGCCACCCCCTCCCCCCCGCGAGTTTTGCTCGCTTCGAATGTTCGGCTTTTATGTAATAGTCACGAGGTTTTGGTTTTTGACTTTTCAACTTTTTTACAATTATTGTGAAATACATGTTTTTTTTTTTTTTTTTTTCAACTTTGAGGAAAAGTTTGACAGAAATTTTAAATGATAGCTGAGTATGGGTTTTCCGAAAGAGTGGAATTGATTTTAAATTCGGATTGATCATGTCACGAAAAAAAAAAAAAAAAAAAAAATTCCCAATTTTTTAGATGACTCCAGCCTCCTCAATGGAGCAAATTGCGACGAGTGATTTTCGACTTTTCATGTAAATTGAGTCGTGAAAGAAATGTTCGCCATTCGGTACCAATCAGGGATGAGCATTAATTCAATGAAAATGATATTTCAGATACTTTTTCGAACAAATAACTATGATTAATTATCATAGAAGAATCAATATTTTCACATTTCTGCAATAATTATGATAAATTAACGTGAATTATTATTATACAATGAATTATTAAATCCGAAAATATTCATTAGATCCGATAAAATTCATTATCATTTTGTCCGAAAAGTATTCGAAATACATTTCCATCGAATGAATGCCTATCTCTGGTACCAATTAGGAATTTCGTTGGATAAACTTTGACGATGTTTTACATTTATATTCGTCACTGACGTAACGGACATCGTTACAGCTATAATAATCCAACAGCGCGAACTATTAAAAACTCGAACAAGTGTTAAACGCTTGGAAATCGATAAATCATTATACATATTGTATGCACACTGTTGTAATTATTATTCAAGGACTCTCGTTCGCGCGCCTACGACAAACGACGAGACACACACTGTTGCACGAACGAAATTATTGTCCACTATCGCGCGAACCATTTTTTTTTACTACGTTTTTTTTTTTGTTTTTTTTTTCAAATTTTTTTTATCGAAATAAATGTCGACCAGTTTTCCCGATCATTTGTCAGCGATCGTCGCGAAGCGGGGGAGGGGTTTTCACATATCGGCAGACGATAATTACAGACTCGACGATTACATGTACTACAGAAGCCAGTCGGGATCAGTAGTTTCGTTTGTCGAACGATTTCAACATTATTGTTTTTATTCATCGATTATTCCTTATCCGTTCGATTCCGCTTACGTTGTTCGCTTCGATGATTTACTATCACTGGATTCGATTTTTTTTTTTTTTAGTTTTTTATTCACATGTTTGTTTTTTTTATGACTTTTTCAACAGCATTGGAATATCGTCAAACACCGTATTATCCGTCGGAATGTCCTGTAGCAATTAACCTCTGAGTTTTTTTTTTTTTTTTTTTTTTTTTTTTTTTTTTTTTTTTCAGCGATCTATTTTAAATGTCCTTATTACTATAAACGTTGCAATCTCATTTTTATCGCTCTTGATTGGAATTTATGTACAAACTGTATATGGGCTCGTAGATCGTTGCTTCAAGGGGTTGGGGCTACTCGTGACCCTGAAAAAAAAAAAACAATTCAAAAGTATTATTTTCAAAGAATACTTTTCGTGGTTCCACTTCTCGTGTTCCGAGGTCACATAAATAACGTTCGTGCGTTAAATAATGACAATCCATCGCAAGAAGACAACACCAAAGGTTACCAACAAGGAACCAGCCAAAAATAGACTCGAACGAAAAAAAAAAACAAAAAAAACAAAAAAAAAACAAAAAATAATAATCCATCACGTTTTGGAAATTGGGACGAAAATAAATTTCGATCGAGCTAACCCGCGAATATTCGGTTTAACGATGCGATGAAATTATTCACAGGACCGTCTCGTTGATTCACGATTTTTTCGCCGACCCGGTTAATTTCGCGATCGGTCAATCGTGCGTGACGCGTGTGACACGGCAACGGCATTATGCAATCTACGTTTCGACTGCATATATATTTTATTCCGATGACATGGAGATAGATTCGAATATTTATTTCGTCGGGCAAGGTCGATGGTGGGATTTATGGCCGGGGGATTTTTCGCATCCCGTGTCGTTGATTTACACGTTGTTTGGTCCAAATTGTTTTTTTGTATTTGTTATTTGTATTTAAAAAAAAAATTTTAATTTTTTAATTTAATTTTTTTTTTTTTTTTTTTTTTTTTTTTCAAGTCATCAATCGGGCCGAGAAACCACATCATTCAAATCCAGTGTTGGCCGATGGGTCATTTTTTTAGACCACCGTTGATTACAAAGAGGGGAATTTGTTTTTTTTTTAATTAAAAAAATTTTTTTTTTTTTGCTCCCTCATAAAGAAATCTGTGTGACAGTAGGAATTTTTTTTATTCAAGATCTTCATGTCACGATGTTTTCAAAATGGGCCAAAACGTCGAGAAAATACATCTGAAAAAAAATTCTTTGTTTTTTTCCAGGCTGTGAAAAAAAGGAAAATAAATTTTGAAAAAAAAAAAACAGAATTAAATAAATAAACAAAGACCACACACGAAATAGATAATAAACGTCTAACTTAGTCCTACTTCGAAACTCCTTCGCCCTAAAAGTTAATATTGAAGTAAGTTGGGATGAAGGTGGAAAAATTTTGTGTTGATGATTCAAGCCCGGGCTTTTCGGAGAGTCAATAGAAAAGAGCACAGACGCCGCGGCGAGTCACAGTACGGGCTGTTGAATCGCCTGTTGCGCAAACCTTCCACCTTCTTCTCTATGCTGCTCGTCTCATATCGTTGCTTGCACAACCCCGGGACACGCACGCACACACGTTGCACGCGTATTACCGACACAGCAGCCTCACGCAGCATCCGCATCAATCCTTCGAACGTCCATCTCCTTCGCTCAATGAAGCACCATGACAAAAAAAAAGACAAACAATAAAAATTGTATTACATTAATAACGAAAAGAAAATTGAGAGTAAAATAGATTTTATTTTTATCGAAACGAAAAAGAAAACAAAAAAAATGACAACGTCTGAATTCATGAATGAGTCAATCGTGACTTCAGTTTCAGTATTTAATTTCGATTTATTTTCATGTTTTTTTTTTTTTTTTTTTTTTTTTTTTTTTTTGACCGAGTAAGAAGAACAACGCTGTTGATTATTTTGTCATTCTTCGATTCGAGGTTCGAATGAACAAATTGATTTACCGATTGCAAAACTTTTTCTTGTGAAATCGATGTAAGTGAATCAATGACGCGTAAAAATCAACAAAAAAAAAAACAATTTCGTTCGTCGTGCAGTCTCGTTGCATTATGAAAGAAAATTAAAGAAAATGAATAATAAATAATAATAATAAATAACGATTAACGATAAACGATGAGAATAAAATATCTCTTCGTATTTCTCATATCTACGGGGCAATTTGTATGTTTATATATACATATATATATATATATATATATATATATATATATATATCTATAATGATTGATGCTAATCAATCACATCTGCGCGGAGCTGATGCTGACCACTGTCACTGCATAGATTTTTCTCGGTCGGCTTATCGCATCACGTGGTCTTTCATCGTCGAGCTCGACAATCAATTCAACGTCAAACATATTCAACTATTTTTATCATTATTATTTTCGTTGTTCTTTTATTCAACCCTATAATATATTTATATATATATATTAGGGTGGGTCTAAAAAAAAAGTATCGCCATATGTATCTATATATATATATATATATATTTATCTGAATTTGATATCGATGGGAGGCCAAGCTCTCCGACAGAGATAGCGAGACACAGCTTGGGACACGGTGTGCTCGGACGAAACCCTCGAGGCGCTCGATGACCTTCGTCTTCGTCGTTCGCGGTAAACGAGCTCGCGGCATCCCTCCAATCGACGTGGGATACTGCTGCCCCGCACGGCGGAACCACCGGAGAGTACGTTCACCTTTTATCCCAGTAACACGGCGTCGCGAACGCGCTCACGAGTGTGTGTGTGTGTATGTGTGTGTGAGTGCGTGCGAGTGTGTGCGAGTGTGCGAATAGCTACGTCCAGGGCGCTTGCGCGAATCTACTCGCCATGGGCCAACTGACCGAAAAAAAAATTAAATTTCTCCCAATAAAAAATGAAAATTAAATGAAAATTCCATTAAACACCTATAGCCTGTGATAAAATGCGAATCTGTGAAACTAGAGTTATCAAATGGGAAAAAAAAAATTATAACCTGGGGTAATTTTGTGATTTTTAATTTTTTTAATCTTTTTGATAAAAAATTACAGAGAACCTCGAGAGGTTAAATTTACAATTCCAGCGCACTCTCGTTATAATAATAATAATAATAATAATAATAATAATAATAATAATAATAATAATAATAATAATAATAAAAATAAATATACATATATATATGAACATATGGGTTGTCTCGTATGTTCTGTAGGCAGTGTGTGCTTTATTTGTAACGTTAGGACCCCGTTTTGTCTCTTTTGCGTTAGCACATCATCTTCCGTCTCTCTCTTTCTCTCGTTCTCCACGCGTATCATATATATATATATGTCTATGGACGGGACAACTATTGACCGTCGATCCTCGCGACCTGGTAGAGTTGCTCCGAGTATATTATATACGACGGAAGAGCGAGACCCGATATATATGAGGT
This sequence comes from Diplazon laetatorius, assembly GCA_963662125.1. Classification (NCBI taxonomy): domain Eukaryota; kingdom Metazoa; phylum Arthropoda; class Insecta; order Hymenoptera; family Ichneumonidae; genus Diplazon; species Diplazon laetatorius. Next base: position 1,369,259 of record OY759157.1, on the reverse strand, counting down.
GGTCCCGGCACCCACCACCGCCCCCTCGTCGACAAACGTGTCCGACTCGCTAATGCTCAGAGGTTCTCAAACGACTTATCATTGTCAACGATTTCCGGATTTCGCCGTTTTTTCAGAGTTAATTCGACGGGTCGATCTGCTAATTGCAATTGCGATGAAAATTTCAGGAAAAAAATAAATTAACAAAAAAATAACAAATTTATGAACTATTGAATAAATAAAGAATGTAATGACTATTTGAAAATTTGTATGCTGAGTGCATAAAAAATGTTCCTGGAAACAAAAATAATAATTACAATTTATTTTTCTGCTCATTGAAAATGCGAGATTTGAATTTTTAATTTTCATCAATTTTCACCGAAAAATTCGTAAAATTACAACGCAAATCGTTATTACCAACGGAAGCAATACAAACGACGTGGAAGACGACTCGATAAAGCCGGAGGTGACCGCAGCATGTAAGTTGGGACAAAAGTGCATCACGAGTTTGTTTCCATTGCAGCTAACGCTGTGTCCCAAGAAGGATTAAGTGGGTACATTGTTTGGGATTGACTGAACCAATACTGGCTCACGATGTGCATCGATGTAAATCGATGCCAAAACCCTCGACAAATGTGTTTCAATAATTTACCTTCGTACGTAATTACCGTGCCAACGAAATTTTTCCCAATACATTTTTACAACACCGTTTTAATTCACAAATCTCGAGCGTTGAAAAGCGACAATGGCACGTCGAATAATTTCATGGAAACATCTAGTGCAATCGCCGTTGGTTTATGACTACAATCACGCGAACGACTGTGATTATCGCAAAGTGAAATTTCATCCGAGCCGTTGTTGCATCGCCGCGCGAGTTTGCCGCGAATGACGACGAAGCAATAGAAAGTTCGTACCGATCATCGTTGTGAGAAGAGATTTTTTTTTTTCAATCATTTCCCTTCCGTGACTCACTGCGTCACGATTCTGCGTTATTTATGTTCTTTCGCGATTGTTGTCGCACGATGGCAGTGATGATGATCATGTTATTATTATCATCATTATCTTCAGCACTGGCATTTTTATTATTATTATTATTATTATTATTATTATTATTATTATAGTGATCACAATATAAAAATCGAGACTACGAGAAAAAGTAACAACGACGACATCTATAACAACAACAATAATAATAATAATAATAATAATAATAATAATAATAATAATAATAATAATAATAATAATAATAATAATAATAATAATAATAATAATAATAATAATAATAATAATAATGATAATGATAGTCTCGATTATTATTGTCATCACTATTATTATGATCAATGATGAAAAAAAAAAAAAAATGTAACAATATATTCGTAAATGTGGTAGACGTCTTTAAACGCGTAATTGACGACCTGGATTCATGTAAGCACGGATTGTTCGTTGTTAATCCGCCGTCGACGACAAAAGGAATTAAGCACTGATCATCGTTGTTTCGTGAGCCAGACGCGACGTGGCTAATCCGTGGTTGTAAAAAGTGGAAATAACCAGGAAAAACGTGACCCTACTGCGGGCCCGTGGAAGGCAATAAAATTTTCGTTCCTACCCGATTGTTCCGCGTTGCAATGTAAAACACGAAGAAGAAAAAAAGAAAAAAAGTAACCAGTGAAGAAGCGTTTGGAGACACTGTCGGGGAGTGAGAAAAAAAAATGGTTTTTATGGAAAAATAGGATTTTTGTTGTTGTTTGGGGTCGTAAATGAGGTAGCGCTCGAGCACGGTTTATTGGGACATTTTGGGACATTTGACATTTTTTTTTTTTTTTTGCCAATGACGAAGTGAAGAGCGAGGGGGGGGGGGGGTAGACAGGGGGGAGGGGGCGAAAAAAGGACCGATGATCTGAAAATTACGACGAACACTTTGGTTCGGCATAATCATTACAACCTTCGTTCAAAATTTTTTTTTTTTTAGGTAAGCGAAACACGACCGAGATTATTAATTTATTGTTATTGCGATAATATAACATTTTTTTCGGCAATTTTTTTTTTTTTTTCATCTACAAATTTATGGATACCATTTTTTGTTTTAGTTGTTTTTCATTGGACAACAAGTTGTTGGGTTTTGATATTTTTTTTAACGAAATAAAGAACAGAAAAATTAAGAATAAATAATATAAAATACAAATACGAATTTCTTTTTTTTTAGCGTTTCACGAGAATTATTGTTCTGGGGTTGTTGATTTTTATGGATGTGGTTTTCGTGTTTTAGAAGCAACGGTTGTTGCTCCGTGCGCAATGCGCATGATCGTGTGCGCTCATCTCCCGATGTGGTCCGCGAATATATTCGCGTCAGTTGAATCCGCAAAGTTTCGCGGATAAACATCCGGCTTGGGGCTGGTCAAACACCTCTCCACCGACGAATAAACGCGTACTTTCGAGGAAGTGAATGCTCGCTTCCTTCTTTTTTTTCGCTTTTCCTTTTCTCTCTCTCTCCCTCTCTCTCGCTCGCTCTCGACGAAAGAACGAAAGCGATACAATTCTGGACGTAAACACCGCGTCAGAGATATCAAAACTTTCTCTATTAATAAACTATCAATCAAGGAGCAACTCATCCGGATGTCAGAAGATAAAAAAAAAAAAAAAAAACAATTTCCATATTTTTTTCGTTCCGTCCATCGTGATCGAGAAATCGGTCGAGCTTTCTTCCGTTCGTTTCGCCAAATCAAAATTGTACTTGGTCTACAATTCTTCACATGATCACCAAAGATTCGTCAATAATCAAAAATCAATAACAGAACCCGTCACTGGATTTTTTTTTTCAAATTTTCTCACAAACCGCTCCCTCCCAAAAAAAAAAAATTAAAACCACAAAAAATAAAAAAAAATTGGCAATCCAACACTTTTCCAATGCATGAATTTTTTATTCCCTGCATTTGATGTTCGAAAATAAAATACAGTTTCTATATAAATGTAAAACGCGATCTTTTTCGACTGCCGATGTTTCAAAATGAAAAAAAAAAAAAAAAACAATCAGACACTCGAATTTTTGATAACTCAAAATTCTAATAAAAAAATAATTCAAACTTTCACGAGCTTTCGAAACATTGAAAATTCAAAAATTCGAGGACCACCCGTTTGGAATTTCGTATTCGCCCCCAAAATATTTTCCTCCCCCCCCTCCTCCTCCTCCCCCGCGCTGCGCGCAGAAAAGTGCGCACGGGTGAGCAAGCGCTGCGCTCACCTGGCGCGAGCGCTCGTGTCCCACCTCCGCGTGTTACACGCCTCGGGCTTGCGGGGTGGTTGTTCCAGCGCGGTCTGCGCACCGGTCTCGCTCCATCTCCCTCGTCGTCCCTCTCTCTCTCTCTCTCGCTCACTTTGAACCTCGACGAGCTACGGAGATAGCTCGTGTTTCGTTCGTTTGTACGTTCACGGGTCGCGTGGCCGGGAAAATTTTCCGAAAGCTCCTCTTCCGCCGATTCCGGTGTGGCCGACGTCGGGGTCGTCCAATCAGCTGTGGCTCGGCACGTTGCGGGGTGGGGGTCGGGGAGGGGGGCTCACGGCCCGAGAGACTTAAGCGAGGCCACTCGCCGTGAGCTGTCAGAGCTCTGTGGGGCACGGTCACGCGCACAGCAGCCCAGTCAGTTTTTCGTTATCACCAACATATATATATATTTTTATTTATATTTATATATAATTCAAATACTACGTGAAAAAATTAATTCGTGACTATAACTACTCTCCCTGCATCGACGAGAAAAAGAAAAAAAAAAACAGTTTTCAAACATTCACGAAATTCCAAAGAAACGATAGAAAAAAAGAAAATTTCACGAATATCATTTTTTTCTTATTATTCCAAATTTTTCTGTCATAAACGCGAATAAATTTGATTTATTTATTCAACATTGAGTTTTCGCTGTTTGTTTCTTTGTCGATATTGTTTTTTTTTGAAAGAATTTTTCGTCTTTTGGGGATTCAATTATCTTTTGTACGAGAATAATTGATAGAAAAAAGAAAAGTGTGCCGAGATAAAAACGAAAATTTTGTAGAAACATTTTTTCGCAAAGAGGAACGTCGTTAAAGAGGTACTTGAACGAGATATATAATTGTGTATATATTTATATATATATGTAAATTATATACATATAGACATACATACATGTATGTGTATGTATATACATTATATATATACTCGAAGACTCGTTAGACAGACCCTAACAAACAATTACGATGGCACGACTACTGGACCCGACTGGACTCTACTGATCGTTAATTGATCTTTCTCCAGATCGTTCGGCCGCAGGTGTCGTCCGTCATCGTTTCACCGACTCGAGTCAGCTGATCGTCCTCGTCGTGCTCCGAAAATAATCATATAATTCAAACAACATAAACGAACAACGAATAAAACGATTTAAAAAAATAAATAAATAAATAAATCAATCCAACTAAAATAAATATCTGTATACATATATATATATTTGTATATATTTATGTATATGTAAACAAGTGTCGTTTGAAAACTTTTTGGAATCATCATGTTGGGCGGAGGTCTCGATCCCACCGGTCTCTACTGAAAGTGCACATCGAACATTTTAAACGTCTCAAATAATTCATTCAATCAATAATCGAATATATAGATATATATATAGATATACATATCTATATCTATATATTAACAAATATTGTTACGATTGATTTTTAAAACCGAATTAAATCGTCATGGCCGGTCTCGATCCAACTGGACAGTATTGAAGAGGAGGTAATAATTGCGTACAAATAATTACGATCAGAAACGGTGGAAAATAAAAAAAAACGAATGAAATAAAGGTGAAACACAGAAAAACGTCGCGACAATCGATAATAATTTTGGTTTCGGTGATAAACGTCATCGAGACGATAAAAAAAAATTGATAAGAAGAAGAAGAAGAGGAGGAGGAAATAATAAAACGTTCGCGAGTTGTCAAGGTCGCGAAAATGGGTGGAGTGCTCGATCCTACGGGGCAGTACTGAGGGTCCTGGTTCCAGGACGAGATTTTTCGACAAGGTGACGAAGAAATGTGGGAAGAACGAAGAAGTGGATGACGAAGAAGAAGAAGAAGTGAAACAATCGCGCGAGATGATCGCTTTGATTCGGACGAATTCGATTTATCGCGATTAGACGGATTCGTCGTGATGAAAATGTATTCGAGGGTGAGAGGCAGGGAGGAAACATCGTCGTCGAATCTGCGAAGACACGTTTGGAGCATCCACATAAGAAAGGGAAGACATTCGATGGAAGACGATCGAATTGGGTTTCGTTGTCACTTGGTTATCGTTTCGTCGTCGTTGGATTTCTTATTACGTCGATGAAGATATGGGCCAACTGCGTGGTGTCGAACTGGGGAAAAGGATGACGATTTTTAACAACTGGGAATTGAGGTGAGAATCGAATTTTTTTTGTTTGGGTTTTTTTTTTTTTTTTTTTTTTTTTTTTTTTTTTTTTTGATATTTTGCGACAGGTTTCTTGTTTGTTGCTGAGAAGCTATAGGGAGGGAATGATGAGCAAGTATTTGTGGACCATCGTATAGGTTTTCTTGAAATAGATATTTTTTTATTGAATCAAAATGGAATTTGATTTAATGGAAAGTGAATAAAATTCCAAGTCATGAAAATATTTTCGATTCATTATTATTGAGAACCCCACAATTACGTGTACGGATATGTATATATATATATTCGCGATCGGATGGAGCTTGGGACCACTCGGTCGTTGACCCGAAAAAAACGTTGATTGAACGAAACGCCGTGATGACGACACACACGAGATTCGAATGTCATTTATTTCAAACACGATTCGCACGCGAACAGCCAAGAGACAATTTAAAAAAATTTTTTTTTTTTTTTACTTTTATTCATTTCTAGGTCTATTGATAATTTTTGGAAATTCCACGTGCTTATTGAAACATTCTAAAATTTTTGCGACTTTATTGATTATATTTAATTTTCATTTATTATCTACATTTCTCATTCGATAGTTTCAACAGATTAATTATTATCATGATTTTTAAAATATTTTTCCGAAAATCAATATATGGAAATTAAGAAAATTTGTCTTTTGGCATCTTGCTCTTTCCCGTAATTTCTTTTTGGAAATAAATGGTTTTTCATTCTTTTCGATCATACTCTGTATAGATCTATACATCGATAAAAATATAACAATAGTAATTGATAAAAAAAAAAAATGGTGTCTCAGGAATAAACAAACGACAAAAGAAACGTGTCAATGAAGTCACACTGTTGGCAAACGTGGCAGCTCTGATCGACTTTTATTATTTTTTTTTAATAAAGAAAAATAAAATTCGTCGATCTCGGGTCGCGAAAAAAAAAAATAAAAAAATAAAAAACGAAGGAGAACCACGGAAGTCGAGGACCGATTTCGCCGAGTTACGTCACACTTGGCTCGCTCGCTCGAATCTCTTTCTTCGCCGCTTCTCCTTTTAACATCATTTTTTTTTTTATCATTATTTTTTTTATATTTATATATTTATATCTTTTTTTTTTTCGTCGCCGTGTCTCTCGTGCCACACACGCGTTCATCTCGTGTGTGTGTGTGCTTTGTTGAATCCCCCGGCGCACACACTTTTACAATATCCACGTTCACACATACGTAAACGTGTACATGAAAGTACATGTGTGTGTGTGTGTGTGTGTGTGTGTGTGTTTCACGATGGTGCGTCTTCATCGCGTTTGCGCTCTCACACGATCGCGGAAGCATAATGCATTCCTCTCTCGGCCCGATTATACGTC